>OX457042.1:4383101-4425601 GCA_949752735.1 Lumbricus terrestris | reverse complement strand
TCCGTCCTATCCGTCGTTTGGAGTTTAGCTGCCTTGTCATCCTGAAGAGATTGCGGTTACTGTCCGCTCCAAGGATTCCTGCACTGGCTTCCTGATCAGCGTGTCAAATGTTCGCTATGTATGCAGACACACTGACAGCACAATTATACGCTCCGTGGTCTCTATAATTGCTTATGGCTTTTTAGGAGTGGATGGAGTGGAGTTGATACTCGATTGTGCACTGGCTAGCCTGAGAAATTCTCGATGGAGAGGTTGTGGGTTCAAATCCGTAACTGCCGTGGGAGAAATTTGGCGTGAGATTTTTCCTTCACCCCACCTCCCACAGACCCACTCATCTGTTATGAGCAGTTTTGAGCACATTGACCGCACACTGTTGGTGGGAAGATAAGACGGTGAGGGATTAGACCTACTTGTCAACAATCGAAGTAATTTAGTTCATATAGTTATTAACTGAATTTGTCAACGCCTACCAATTGAAAATGACGGAAGTAAGTTCTGATGAACAATTAGATCTAAGTTATTTAGCCTACTAGTTAACAACTAAGCAAATAAGTTACTAATTAAAAATAAGCAAAATGGCTACTAATTAATAATTAAGCAACTAAGCTACTAATTAACAATCGAACGAATAAGCTTTAGGCCTACTAATTACCAGTATTGTAAAGTAAGTAGGCCTAAGTATACTAATCAACACATAAGTAAACAATTTACACATTGTTTTAGAGTTTGGTGGTGGTTCACGCTGATTGTCCCACGCACACCCGAAACCAGGCCGAAAGCCGACCAGTATTTGTCTAGTTCGTCAGCTAGAGTGAATTCCGAGAAGACAAGAGGCGAATAGGCGCACGTAAGCGTTCATCCGCTAAGAGGCGTTCTGCAATTATAATGCAACGATCCTCTGAGTGACATCAATCTTTCGTATCGTATATACGCCCTCGAATGATGGAATCCCGAGGTCGAGTAAAATGGGGCGATTCACAGACGAATTCGTTGGCTCGTGTTTCTCTACAGATGCGTGATGTTTGAACGTTGCTGTCTACGTGTACATGTATATAATATTATTATAATATCGGTCAAATTATGACGTCGCTCCTGCTTGGTTTTGTAGTTATAGGTTTGGGGGCTCCCAGGTTGGATATACGCTAATGGTATTAGATGCCACTTGCAAGAGGGACAAAGGACAATGGTCATAAGAGCTGTACCAAGAGCTTGAAAATGCGAACCAGGAGATCAAGAATCTGGGAATTTTTCCTAAAGATTTTAATTGTAAATTTTCAAGATCTATGACATCAAAACAGAATCATAGTAGAGACGACAACAAAAAGGACAGATATCATCATAACCGTAGAAAACTACGCTAATACGCTGTAGGGGCCTAGTCATGATTTTTCTTCTTCTTATTTACAGGTCTAATGTTAAACTTATCATTTTTACTTTGTGCATAATCATTAGTATCATTGTTGCTTTAGTGACTAAAAGCCAAGGTTAGAAAACTGGTGTCAATTTTCAGGAGAAGTGGCAAGTGCCCCCACCCCTCTTGCCCTTGTATAAGGGCGCCATGTGTCAAGCCTAGAAAATGGCGATCCGATTAATATCCGACTTGGATAATGGATAGGCAATAATGTCTGGTTAAAGGTGGCAAGTTTCGGATTGTTGGTTTGATGGATAGCTTCATCCTATATAAATTATATAGGGCTAGTCAAAGCTGTCGTCGCCTGGGATGTTGTTGGTGGCCTTAACCCTTTCGTTTGTATACTTGAATATATTAACTCTTTGCATTAATGTGTATGTATATGTATTTAAAAATAGGTCCTACATGTATATATAATTATACTAGTTGGGGTACCCGACGTTGCCCGGGAAATTTAGGATTCGACCCGCTCCGGCCACAACCCCACCATACCCGCAACACAACACCACACTCCGACTTGCACCGGTACGCCACCCCAGAAGTTTGGGTTTTCGGGAAAATTTCCTCGACCCACCCCTCCACTCCCTCCTCCACCCCTCCTCCCACGACCTCCACCCCCACCCCATCCCACCGCCTCCACCCCACGACCACTCCACCCCACTTCACCCCACCCCACTCCACTCCACTTTATTTATATAGATATACGTTTGTTTTCGCATTATAACTACACGAGTGTTCTTTATGATCATCGAATGTATAGCCTACTTTGTTCGCACGTATTTATCTGACCCATCCAAACGCACGAAGTATACACTCTCATAAATAATTAGATGCATGTATGTGCGTACGAGGATACTTGGGCCTTATATAGCGCCTTTTGTGTCCATTCATCACCAAGTCTTTCTCACTGCAGGCCAGAAGAGACAACTGCCGACAAAAGTTTACGCTTTAATCAGACGTAATGGCCGGTTGCTGTTGGTGCGACGTGTAGAGAATTGCAGTCTATCCATCCATAGCGTATTATATATTATATATATATCCATTCATAGCTTATTTTATATATATATATACATTCATAGCGTATTATATATAATTATATATCCATAGCGTATTATTTTTTTTTTATATACACATCCATAGCGTATTGTATATATATATATATCCTTACGATTCCATAGCGTATTATATATATATATACCCTGGGGTCATCATCGGTATACATCGTGCGCCGAATCTTTGTCGACTGGCTTTCAATTGAGTGCCATCGTGATTTTCAGGAGCGACTCCTGGGATCTCTTTTTTTTGCGTATGGTCGTCGTCAGCCTCCATGTTGACCATCATAGTTTAGCTGTAAGACTGGAACGTTGGAAAACTCCGGATGGAATTGAGATGCTTTGGTACTCTGCATGGTGCAGAGATGTGTTGAATCTGCTCCTGGTTTTCTGGTGCGTTCGCGTCTAATTGTAAAGGTTATTGTGGCACAGCGTCAAGCACGAGAGAGGTTCCGACTCGTCAGAGGCGTCTCGCGCAACGCGGAGAGGGAGGGAGAGTTACTATTTAGACAATTTCGTCTCCTATAGATACTCGAGCGTCACCTTTTCGAAGCTAGTTAATATTGGTTACTTTTAGAAACCCGTGAAGTGGTGGTGCAGTAAAGTAGTAGTAGCAGTTGTTGCAATAGTTGTTGTTGTTGTAGCAGTAGTAGTAGTAGTAGCAGTAGTAGTAGCAGCAGCAGTAGTAGTAGTAGTAGTAGTAGTAGTAGTAGTAGTAGTAGTAGTAGTAGCAGCAGCAGCAGCAGTAGTAGTAGTAGTAGTTGTAGTAGTAGTAGTAGTAGTTGTAGTAGTAGTAGTAGTAGTAGTAGTAGTAGTAGTAGTAGTAGTAGCAGCAGCAGCAGCAGCAGCAGCAGCAGCAGCAGCAGCAGCAGCAGCAGAAGTAGTAGTAGTAGTAGCATAAGTAGTCGGAGTAGTAGCAGCAGCAGCAACATAAGTAACAAGGCTGGTTATGGTGGTGTTGATGGCAGTGGTGGTGATTTTCATGTTTGTGACGGTGGTATTGATGTTGATGGAGTTGTGGCTGTGGCTGCAGTTAGTAAATAATAGACGAAAGTTTCTAGAATCTTGATCATTCAATCAGTGAGAAGATTTTATCTGCAGGCGTTTCATTAGGTTCAAAATTACTTGTCTTCAGAGCACATTAAAAGTCCGCTAAATAAATAACGACTCCAACATCAGTCAAACTGCTCTGCCGTATAATAGGCTACAGAGAGAGAGGTCTCCTGGTGTGTATAGGTTCATCAATGATGACCGTGGGACTGTAAGAGTAAGACCCGTTGGTGTCCAATGCAACCATCCATCACGTCTTGTGTTTCCACCACAATCTCACGATCATTCACTCATTCAGCCAATCTCAATGTCCACTCTGACCTTTCTCTGCACTTGTCATTGATTGCATCGGTCCACTTTCTGTTTCACATTTCCACTCGCAGGCCATTTCTATTCCTAGTCTCCATCATTACTACATTACAACTACATTTTAATGTCGTCCATTCAAGCCGTGTACCCAGCATACTCTATATCGACGACAACTTCCTGTCAATCGTAATTATAATTATTTCAGCTTCATGACACATATTTATTATGCACTTTTATTTCTATTCGGTAAAATCAAAGAATATATATATATATATATATATAATTATATATTTCTTTACTTGTTTACTTAATTGACTTATGGCCCGGGCGAGGCTTTCGCCTGCATCAGCCGCTACTCTATGGACAGCCGCCAGTTTATTTATTACTTTATTTATTACAATTTTATTAATTTAAGTTGCTTTTCAAAATTCTCTCTGTTTAGGGTCCCGGATTTCCTCATGGACTAATTCTGGATATTGACCTCCTTTCCTCTTTGGTTTGGTGCGCCATCGGCTGAAACCTTGTGCTTTAGACAATGGCACAATGAAAGTCTCGGATTATAAATGCGAGTCATGACCAGACTATTATACTGTACACTAAGCCCATCATCATCATCATCATCATCATCAATATCATTGGGCTCAATGCCCGTAAGAGTCCGATGCCACTCTCTGTCTGAGTCTGTCTCGCGTCATGCTGCCCAGCTTCAACAGGTCCGGTCAGCAGTCTGCTCCATACCACTAACATCTTGGAGCAGTTAGACCGCCTTGTCTAAATGAAGATAATATTGGGAGAGAGGCATGAAGGACAGCTTGGGTCAGTGCCCGTATGTGTCCCACGCTCTCCCCCGACTCTCTCCACCGGTCTGTCCTGACCGGCCTGTGCATGTCTGCTCCACATCATGACACTTTGAAGCATCTGGGTCGCTCTGTCACTTGTGCCGTGGTTTTTGCTGATTTCAATCGTCTTGGTCTTTAACTGCCAGCGTATCGCCACCCATCTGGCAAACCTTCCTCACTTTGTCCGGGCTTAGGACCGGCACATTGAAGTTGTTGGTTCCCTGTGGCGGAGGATGGATGCAGTTTAACGTCGTGCCCAATGCTAAACCCGCTAAGTTTAATTATTACGAAACAGACCTGAAAAAATTAATATGCTTAATTTCGGGATGTTCACAAATATATAGCGTCGAATAGAATCGTTTCAAAGGTGTCTAAAATTGCATTGCGCTGTGCAGTCAATTCAAAATATAATAATTGTCCAATTATTTAACGACGTCTTATGACATCAGAGGCCGATAATGTCGATCTGTTTTGAAGCTTCATCGGATGAAGCTTTGTGTATTTTACACTGACGCAATTTAAGTCACTGATTATAATTAGACTAGAGTACAATTATACCGACTTAGGCCTACACTGATTATATTATGGCCCGATGTAAAAGCGCTTCACATAATGTAACGTCAAATGTGTTCGTTTTAAAGGTGTCTAAAAGTGATTTGCGCTATGCAGTCATTTATTATACAATTATCGATTATATCCAACAGTTTATGTCATCCCGGGCTATAATTAGCGTCGATCGGTTTTGGCGTGCCATAGGTTGATGTCTGGAAAAGGAGATGAGCCCTTCCCTGTGTTACACATGGAACTGGATGGACTTTACCACAATGCCAATTTAACAGCTGAAAAAAACTGAGTGGGAACGCGCTTCACATATTATATGTAACGTCAAATGTGATCGTTTTAAAGGTGTCTAAAAGCGCTTTACGCTCTGCAGTCATTTATCATAGTTACAATGACCGATTATATCCAACAGTTTATGTCATCACCGGCTATAATTAACGTCAATCGATTTTGGCGTGCCATAGGTTGATGTCTGGTCCACTAGCCACTCAGTCTGGTCAAAAAGAAATTTTATTAATAACGATTACAATTTGCAAAAAAACATCAACTTCTCGGTCGCTTCGTTGCATGATGTCTACGAGATAGTCTAGCAAATGGTTGTTCTAAAAACTTTAAAGTATTTCATTAATGGCAAGTTTGTCAACTGCTCTCATCTTCCCACGATTCTTTGGATATCCAATGACGTCGTCCGCTACGCTCTGCTGAAAAGGGAGCCCTTTTAGTTCCTTTTGCTCGTACTGCTACCATGAAGAATCGAACCTTTCCTGTGGGTGACCCAGTGGTTTGGAATGACCCTCCTTTTGAGCTAAGACATTCTATAGGTATTATAAAAAAAATATTGTATTTGATCAACGGCTTTTAGTACCTGATAGCGGTGTGTCTATCAGTTTTTGTTACCATTAAACGAATATAATAATAATAATAATAATAATACGCCTACACCAACGGGACTCTCTACACCAAAGGGACTCTCTACACCAACGTGACTCTACCGTTGGTGTACTTCCTTACACTCTACCAGGATCCTTCATTACTAAACCTAAATTGTTCTTTTGGCGCGCTGGAGTCGGGAGCGCCTCTGAGTAGTTTTTTCTTGAAGGGCGCTATATAAATTTCCGAACGAATTCCCAAAATCTCGGATTTCGAATCCGCTTCTCGTTTCAACGCAGCTTAATTAGTTTCCGCTTTTGCGAGGAGGGGAGTATCTGGCGCTTATCTGTGCAATCCGGCAATACACGTGAACAGAGCCTCATTTAGAAATGTTTGGTGCTGGGGGGAGGGGAGAAGGATCGAGAGAAAGAGATGCAGACAGAGAGAGACAGACAGATGGACAGACAGAGACAGGCAGACAGAAAGACAGAAAAAGGGACACACACAGAGAGACAGAGATTAAGAGACAGGAAGAGAAAGAGAGAAGCGTATGCAGTACAAACAAACTGAACCATTTTCAAACAATCTACATGGTAAGACGGATCAAAGTAAGTAAGTTAGTAAACCTTATTGGCACAAGACCAAAACTCATGCTATACAACATCTACATGATTGTATTATAGTGGCGACAAGTAGCACAATTGTGCATTATTCTATGCCTGTGCATAAGATTGATGAGCTCATTGAGCTGTATGTCCTAAGTTAACTGCAGTGTAATACTCAAGTTAAAAAGTAAAAAATACTACTTGGGACAGCGGTATACATTGCATTGCGAGGTACCGTAAAGGTGCTTTATTTAATATTGTCAAGGTTAGCCTATATCTGTCTGACTGACTGACTTACTTACTTACTGGTTTGTTTACTGACTGATTAACTGACTGACTGATGACAATTTGTCGGAACATACATGATAGCTCAGGGCCAAGAAAAGGAGATGAGCACCTTCTCCTACGGGCCTTCGGCCCATGGTGGACTTTACTTACTTACTTACATAATAGCACTCATGAATTCAGCGTTTTCGTGGCAACGCGACGGTTAAGTTGCCAAAACGGCAGTAAATTAATTGAAAGAGAAAATGTAGAAAATAACTAGATGTGTTTTCGACCCCATATAATATAATTATGAAGCGGCTGCTAGAGTAGAGAGAGCGAGAGACAGACAGACAGACAGACAGACAGACAGACAGAAAGACAGAGAGTGAGTTAGCAGTCTGTTGTTGTTGTTGTTGTTGTTGTTGTTGTTGTTAATAGTTCTGCGATTGTCCCGCATATGAATAGATAAAAATAATAATATGCTGAATGTTCTGTATCGGATGCAGACACAAGTGGAGCAAATTACAAAAGCTGCGCAGCTCCAAATGGCTTCACGTGGGGAGAGAGAGAGAGGAAGACAGACGGAGGCAGAGACAGACTAATGGAGAGATAGAGAGGAAGAAAAGAAAAATTTGAGAGAGACAAAGAGTGAGAGAGTGAGGAAGGGAGCGAGGGAATGAGGGAGGGAGGGTGGGAGGGAGGGAGAGAGGGATAGATAGATAGATGGATAGATAGATAGATGGATTGATGGACGGACAGACGGACGGACGGACGGACGGACGGACGGACGGACGGACGGACGGACGGACGGACGGACGGATAGATGGATGGATGGACGGACAGACAGACACGCAGACAGGCAGACAGACAAAGACGTGCTATTGATCGCAGAATAAGACCCGTAGTGAGTGGATGTGTTTCTTGCTGTGTCACTTGAGATTTTCGCTCATTATCGTCGTCGATTGTTTCCAGAAATAAGATTTCTTCCCTTTCCAGCAGAACAATGGATTGTGGAGAGGATGGAAGACGAACTGGGAATTGGACGCTTCCGTGTCTTATTATGCTTGGATGGATGGATGGATGGACTGATGGATGGGTGGATGGATAGATGGATGGATGAATGGATGGATATGTGGATGCTTGGATGGATGGATGGAATGATGGATTAAAAGGATGGATGGATGGGTGAATGGGTGGGTGGATGGATGGATGGATGGGTGGATGGATGGTTGGATGGATTAATGGATGGATGGATGGATGGATGGGCGGATATATGGCTGCTTGGATGGATAGATGGATGGATGGATGGATAGATGGATGGGTGGATATATGGCTGCTTGGATGGATAGATAGATGGATGGATGGATATATGGATGCTTGGATGGATGGATGGATGGATGGGTGGATATATGGCTGCTTGGATGGATAGATGGATGGATGGATGGATGGATAGATGGATGGGTGGATATATGGCTGCTTGGATGGATAGATAGATGGATGGATGGATGGATATATGGATGCTTGGATGGATGGATGGATATATGGATGCTTGGATGGATGGGTGGATATATGGCTGCTTGGATGGATAGATGAATGGATGTATGGATGGATGGATGGATGGATGGATGGATGGACGGATGGATATATATATATATGGATGGATGGATGGATAGATGGACGGATGGATATATATATATATATATATATATGGATGCTTGGATGGATGGATGGATGGATGGATACATTGCACGTGCAGACAAAGAGACAGCCATTCAAACAGACAGACAGAGTGAATGCAGTAAATATATATTATATATACACATAATAATATATATGCGCGAACGTGAGGTGGTGATGGTGGGGTGTTGGTGGTGTCTCTCATTAGCAGCCGTCGCTGGCGTTGCCCAGGGCGACCGTTGCTATGGCGATGGATTCTGTTCGGTCAGACATTTCCTTCCACACCAATAATCACCGTCGTCGTTTTTTTTTGTTTCAATGTTTCATTGATTGCGGAACGAGAAAACCATCGAATAATATTTCAGAATAATCGATTATTGACGATCGTTGCTATCTTCGCTTCTGCGCCATTCTTACCATCCATCCATCCTTCCGTCCATCCATCCATCCATCCATCCATCCATCCGTTCTTCCGTCCATCCATCCATTCATCCATCCATCCATCCATCCTTCCGTCCATCCATCCATCCATCCGTTCTTCCGTCCATCCATCCATTCATCCATCCATCCATCCATCCTTCCGTCCATCCATCCATCCATCCGTTCTTCCGTCCATCCATCCATTCATCCATCCATCCATCCGTTCTTCCGTCCATCCATCCATCCGTCCATCCGTCCTTCCGTCCATCCACCGATCCATCCATCCTTTCTTCCGTCCATCCATCCTTCCATTCTTCCGTATGGTTCCACTGCAATTCCTTCTAACATTCCATCATTTTCATTCTTCCATCTTTTCTTCATTCTATTCGTCCATGCTATCTTCTTCTTCTATCTTCTCTTCCGTCATCGATATGACGATGAGGCCTGTATGAATTTCCTCCAAACTTCTCTGCTTCTGATGATTTCTCCGATCTCGACCATGCTATACGCCCTACCATCTTTCTACTTTTTCAGCCGTCCATTCTTTTACCGGTCCATCGTTCCATTTTTCCATCCTTCCATCCTTTGGTCGGTCGTATGACCTTCGTAATCCGTCCGTTCTTCCGTCCGTTCGTTCAGTCTGCCATCTGTCTAGTAATCTGTTTATTGTTTATCTGTGTATTTCTTTACTGTTGCTTATTTTGATCTATTCTTGCTTTAATGTAACGAATGTGAAAATAATTATAATTATTTTCTGTGTTGAATTCACTTTCTCATTAATTTTCTTCTTCTTCTTCTTATTTCCAGGTTGTCTCTTCAGTTTCTCGGTTTGTCAACGGGAAGAAATCTGCGTCAACGGTAAGAAGAACGAAATTGGATTCCTAATTAATTATATTATAGTTGATTGTCTTTGTTATTGATTTATTAATGCACCGTAAAATGCATGGCGAAGGCCCAGCTGCTACAGCCTACAGAGTTCATGACAAATAACGGAGCGCCATTTATATTACAGACGGTACAGAGGAAGGCGAAACTAGTTCGGAGTTTGCAAGGGACATTGTCGCAAAATACATGGAATAAGTTTAAACAAATTGATTTGGGAAATTATTTATTTCGGGAAGTGTTTGAGATCGTTAAACTCTACTAAATGCGTCCATAAGAACATACATAAGAAAGACAGTTGTTACTACAAGCAGTTGTTTTGTTTTTCCTTATCTAAGTGGATAAATAACTTATTTAAAAACTGTTTCCTATGCCAATGTTTTTTAAACCCCTCCCCTCTCTTGTCTACGCCACTGGACATCACGATGATAAGAATCCAAGACTTGATCCCTGCACCACTCCACTCCACTTCTAATGATTATAATTGTGAGTCACGATCAGAATGAGCCTACTGTACACTTGTCTTGTCTTGTCGTCAACCATCCTCGATCGACACTAAACTGTACACTAGACCCGCTAAATAGGAAACTGTCTTGAAAAGTTAACCTGATTAATTTCAGAAGGTTCACAAATATATAGCGTCGAATAGAATCGTTTCAAAGGTGTCTAAAAGTGAATTGCGCTGTGCAGTCAATTCAGAATAATTATAATAATTATCCAATTATTCAACGACGTCTTATGACATCAGAGGCCGTTAATGTCGATCGGTTTTGGAGCTCCATCGGATGAAGCCTTATGGCGGTTGATCATATCTATGAATCTATTCCGACCCACAACCGCCGCGGTCGACCAATGCTTTGATGCGATGGTCGATCCGCCTTTCTGTTTGCCAGACACTTCTGCGAATCGCCTCACCAATGACGAACATCGGATCGGTTGGGTGGGTTGCCTCTGTTATACGCGAGTCGGTTTATTTGTAGGGTGCGGTTGTTCAAGGGTATGTTCGGTGTCTTGTACCCGGAAGGTTGCGGGCTCGAATCTACCTCAAGCCCCGCGAAGGGACCCTGAGCATGTCCTTCACTCCCAATTGCTCATGCGCTTTGGCGTGAAACTCCGATTCAGTGTCCACGCTATAGTTGGGAGCGCCTATGAGGAGCTATCTTGAAGTGGCGCTATTGCAAATGCTCATACATACATACGTACATACATACATACATACATACATACATACATACATACATACATACATACATACATACATACATACATACATACATACATACATACATACATGCATGCATGCATGCATGCATGCATGCATGCATACATACATACATACATACATACATACATGCATGCATGCATACATACATACATACATACATACATACATACATACATACATACATACACTTATGTATACCCAGAAATTCAAACCTTGACCACAACTAGATCCTCCCCAAATAAATTATTTATGTACTTATAGCCTAACATTCACCCTTCTGACTTCTTTATCATTGCTTGTTTGCGTGCATTCTTTGCGAAGTAACGAGTTGCGCCTTGCTGTTTTCTTCTCTCGTTCTCTGGTCTCTCAGGCTGGTTCGCACTTCGCAGCCTTATGACCAACGACGCCATTCATCTCTATTAATTTTTTTAATTTTTAACCTCTCTTTTCAGTCCTCTCTAGCCATCCTCTGTCGTCATCCTGTCCAGTAGCATCGTTCTTGGTCTTCCACATGTCTTTTTTCCTTTCCATGCTCCATGTTTCTTACTATTGTCCCACACTTCGTGATGATGTCCATCTTCTCTGCCGTCCTCATATTGTCCCCCGACATGAGCCTTTTTTCTCTGTCACCATGTGTAAGATTTCTTCATTAGTTTTGCAGATGGTGGTGGGAGAGTAAAAGGTTCGTGCTGCGGACAATTATACGAGGACGCCAAAAAGTTTTCTCGCACCGATTTCTAATAAACGAAGAAGAAGATTTTTATAGCCTACACCATTTTCTTGGAATTTCAGTTCTTGCTAAGAATTATTTGTCACGAACTGATTATCAATGATCGTGTGTTATTTTTCGATAACGTGGCCTAAGCTTATACGTACGGTGCACGTGTGTTATTTTTTTCGATAACGTGGCCTATTATAGCCTACTTACGGTGCGCGTAGGCTATTCTATAACGTTGCTACAACGTACGTATGGTAAGCTTACGTTATTTTGCCTTACGTTGGGTCGTTGGCGTGTATACGTTAACCTCAATTTATTTTCTGGTGCACCGTACATCATTCATTTAATTCAGTATCGGACTCGGTGTCACTGAAATAACAACTACTAACAGCACAACTACACGCATCATAATTCCATTCAACAGCTGATCTCGTGATAGTCCACATAATTTATTTTGTCCAAAAGACGATTTTTTGAACGACTGAATAAAACAGTGAATATTGATTTTTCCAAAAAATGTATTCTGTTCGTTCTGTAATAGTTTAACTACAACTATTACATTTTTGCTTATGCGTAGACCTACTAAATTTTTGCGATACCGTATACATGTAGGCTACATGTACATGCAGGCTACGGGGCGCGTAGGTCTACGTTATTTCGACAGGTAACGTACGGTTGCACTGTAGAATGCTGAATAATGATCATTTTTTAGAATGCGATATACATTGTGTCGAATTGCCCAAGACGTAAAGTATGCATAAGAGATGGAACTGACTAAATTTCATTCCCACACACATTGCTACATCTATGCCTTGTCTTCAACCTTCCTCGGTTCGATGGTTGGTCGCTTCATGGAAAAGTGTTCTTCATCATCTAATTCTGTCCTCTTTCTCTGCCTTGGTCCGATCGAATGTCATTTCCATGCATCCAGGTTCTTATACTGGCAATTCACCCCATCCTCGGTCTCCCTTGTGCTCTTGTTACTGGATCCGTACCCTACAAACATAATATAAGATCTTGAAAGATATCTTCCCAGGCATTCTCCCTTCTTTCTCATCAGATGTCCGTAATAAGGAAATTTCCTACTTTTTATATGTCCATTTAAAATTAACAATTTCCTGTGCACACTTCCCTGGATGGAGCTCCTGCTTTGCTATTGTTCATTTTATACATACGATCATACACATATTATGCATTCTTGCATGCGTATTGCGTAGGCCTACTTAGTTTCGTATACATACATGCACTCACACACGCACACGCACATTCATGCATGCATACAGGCATACTTCACCAATAAAGAGAGTCTCAAAATGTGTCAATAGTCGGAAAAGATGCATTTCTGCTGCGATATTATTGTTTCTTCAAATTCATAATATACTACATCGTCATCGGCATCGGAAAAGGTTGGACGCAGCACAGAGGAAGAAGAAGAAGAAGAAGAAGAAGAAGAAGAAGAAGAAGAAGAAGAAGAAGAAGAAGAAGAAGAAGAAGATGAAGAAGAAGAAGATGAAGAAGCGGAGAAAAGGATCGAATTCCGCAGAGATCCATATTTTTATTTGATCATCTTCCTCCTCCTCCTCCTCCTCCTCCTCCTCCTCCTCCTCCTCCTCCTCCTCCTCCTCCTCCTCTTCTTCTTTTTCTTGGTCGCAAATATTGACAGGAACCTGAATATTTCGACGGCAAATGTTCACGCAACGTCGCAATAACGCTCGCTTCGTTTGCTCTTCCATCTGCTGTGCTCTGCTCTCGTATACGTTTCTGCAGTTCAGAAAGAGTAAGACAATAAAGTCATATGATATTAATTCATTCCTTTCGAAAATATCGTCACTCGTATAATGGCTATCATGCAGTATTGCGACTTTGTATTGTCAAAATCACTGGCATTTTTATCTGCAGGCGTCGCCGAATTTTTTTTCTGAGGCGTGAGTTTCACTAAATAATAATAATTGCTAAGTCGTAATAATATTATAGTAAGGAGCGTGTTGCAAGTAAAGCACGACCCATCGAAACCTTCTCTCCCTACTCCGTCACCTTCCCATGCATATAATTGTGTGTGTGGTGTGTGTGTTTGTGTGTGCGTGTGTGTGTGTGTGTGCGTCTGTGTGTGTGCGTCTGTGTGTGAGTGTCTGTGTGTGAGTGTCTGTGTGCGCGCTCGCGGCGCTCGTGTGCGTGTGTGTGGACTCGGGGCTTTAAAGTGTTCCTGGACAGTCATGGACGGCGTCCAGGCACTGCCACTTATTTGGCCTGTGGAGCCTGGAACGTTAGGAGCGTCCAGGCACTTCTTTTTCTACACTTTAAGCACTGTGCGTTCTACGTGCTATTTAAGCCTGGTGCTGACTGCAATGCTTGAATATAATATTTAGAAACAAGACTGGTGTTGTTCATATTGCCTGAAGTGCTAATAGCTCATACGAACCGCTGAAAAAACTTCGAGTCGAGGGAGTTGAAAAAAGAGAAAGCGTTGATTAAGATGCTTTTGCGGCGGAAGAGACCCCTTCCTGTTTCGGATCTAATTCCGGAGTACGTCGATACTTGTTCGTTTCGTTACACGTTCATTTATATGCAGCCAACGGCGAATGAGGATGATGCTGCAGCTGTCGGCGGCGTTTATTATGTTCATTTTGTTGGCATTTATTTGTCTCTGAAAAAGAAAGATGGCTCGTTGTCTATCTGCCTGTGTGTCTGTCCGTGCTTGTCTCTTTATGTGTACCTGTGTGTGTCTCTGTCTGTTTCTTTCTATATCCCTGTCTGCATGTCTGTCTGCCTCTCGTTATGTGTGCCTGTATATCTGTCTATGTGCATGTCTGTACATTGTCTGCTTCTCTCTCTCTCTCTCTCTCTCTCTCTCTCTCTCTCTCTCTCTCTCTCTCTCTCTCTCTCTCTCTCTCTCTCTCTCTCTCTCCCTCTCTTTCACTGCCACTTTCATTGCCTTCCTAATTGCATGCTTCTTAGATTATTTGTCTCTCTAGTTGCGAGTGCCTGTCCATCTGTCTGTCTGTCCGTCTGTCCGTCCGTCTGTCCGTATGTTTGTCTGTCTGTTTGTCTGTCTGTCTGTCTCCGGTTGTCTGCTTCTCCATTTCTCGGAATATGAGGTCAGAGTGCAATGTCTCCTGTCATCAAATACAGCCTTCCATCTTTCATCTTTCATCTTCGTTTCACGTGGAATCCCTTTTCCATCATACACGAACTACGTGCATGCTGGATTTATGTGTACGACTGTTCGTGTGTATGCATCAGAATGCATGTGTGCATTTGTGTAGCCTACTGTACCGTATATGACTTGTTTGCACGTATAATATAATATTATTATCATAAAGTCTGTATGTGTAGATGTATGTCTGTGTTGATATGTTTATGTATATAAGTATGTATGTGTATCATATCTATGTATAGACCTACAAACGTAGTCCATGTGTGCATGTAAGATTGCATGTGTGTATTTATCTGTTTGTTTATGTGTGCATGTACAACTGTACCCATATCATATGTATGTATGTATGTATGTATGTATGTATGTATGTATGTATGTATGTATGTATGTATGTATGTATGTATGTATGTATGTATGTATGTATGTATGTATGTATGTATGTATGTATGTATGTACGTATGTACGTATGTAGTATGTATGTATGTATGTATGTATGTATGTATGTATGTATGTATGTATGTATGTATGTATGTATGTATGTATGTATGTATGTATGTATGTATGTATGTATGTATGTACGTATGTAGTATGTATGTATGTATGTATGTATGTATGTATGTATGTATGTATGTATGTATGTATGTATGTATGTATGTATGTATGTATGTATGTATGTATGTATGTATGTATGTATGTATGTACGTATGTAGTATGTATGTATGTATGTATGTATGTATGTATGTATGTATGTATGTATGTATGTATGTATGTATGTATGTATGTATGTATGTATGTATGTATGTATGTATGTATGTATGTATGTATGTATGTATGTATGTATGTATGTGTGTGTGTATGTATGTATGTATGTATGTATGTATGTATGTGTATGTATGTATGTATGTATGTTTGTGTATGTATGTATGCGTATGCATGCATGCATGTATTTATGCTTATATTTGCATGCTATGTGTATATTTATCTGTCTATTTTTTATGCATGTATTGTATTTATATAATTATGTTGGATTGTTCGGGATGTATAGTTTTGTATACTATGCGAGCGTTACGCATGTATGCACTTTATAAACCTCTGTAACTATTTTATTACAAGTATGTGTGTAAAACTGTGTAATACAGTGTGTTTTATGTATGCATCTGTGCCTACGAACCTTTGCATAAAATTACGTGCATCCATGCATGAATTATTTGTTTGTACGTTTGTATGTATACATTACTGTACGCATGTAATCGGTAATACTTCATTGTGTATGCACGTGGACCTGACCATTTTATATAGCGCCTCTACATGTACTATGTGTTGATGTTCGGTTATTGCCCTGTTGTCGTTGCTTGGTGCGGAGTTTATTACCCACCCTGTAATCCAGCCTAAGACAAGATGGAGGCTAAATGACCCGCACTGGACGAGGCCAATTTAGGCGGGGGGGGTACTTTGTCCCCAACAATGACCTCATTGCAGAACATAAATTCACAGCCCATAATCCCTATCTACTCGTTCTTCCTCACACCTTTCAACATAGTATGTTGGTATTATTGGTCCGAAGTCTCTTGCTCCCTGGAATTCTGCGCTCACTGCTATAGTCCAGAGTTTCTAAAATGTGTCTTACCTTAACTCGACCCGAACCACCATGGACTACTCTCACGGACAACCCTTCTAACTCAACGCAGCGCTCGTGAATAAGCTGGTGCCCCGCGCTTGGCTTTCGAGTGGCGCTTTAGAAATTTCGAGTTTACGATTACGATCACGATTACCTTAATACATTAGTAGTAGTTTTGTTGACGTTTTTGCGATGAAAACATTTAAACTTTTCATACTAGTAATTTTGTTAATTTGTTTTAAAAACTCTGTTCATTGCGTTACTTTTAACATTAAACATTTGATTCATTCTGGAACTGAGTTGTCGGTGGCGTCTATGACGGGGCTATTTTCACGGAACTGTTTTCACGGGATGTATTGACGGGGCTATTTCGACGGGGCTATTTTGACAGGGACCAATTTTTTCGGGGCTGTTTGGACAGTGGGCGATTATGACCGATGACCGGGCTGTTGTGTCGGTGGGCGATTATGACGGGGCTATTTTGACGGGTCACCCACATACACACATCACTCACAAACCCGCGCACGCACACACACGTGCACACACGCACACACAAACCCACAGAAACCCACAAAGATACATACATCCAAAGTACTGCCTTAGAATCTTATGTTAACAGAGTTCACCATTTACGTCAATGCGACGACACCTTCCCTGTACAACCATTCTTCTCCTTCATCTTCATCTTCATCATCTTATTCATCTTCTTCTTCATCGTCAGCTTCCTCATCATCCTCCTCTTCATCTTCAGCTTCTGCCTCTGCTTCTCGGGTTTCCTAATTAGGTCCTGTTGATGCTGCTGCTGCTGCTACATCCATTCGATTGCACCTGTAGCCATCCATATACATGATAAATGATGTCGGTCGAATCCAGGTGAGACTAATGCCAGAGCGGAAGTGCGGCTGGAGAGTCTGTCCATCCCAACGGAAAAGAAACGGAAGGGAGGGTCGCCTGGAAACATAATTAAACAAGCTCATTGTCCCACTTCATTGTTACTCCGACGTCACTGGCAGAAAAACAGCGGATACAATCATGTATATTATGCACAATGAATTTATGTACATATATAACATTACATATAATATTATATATATAAATTCATTATATATAATATTATTTATATATAATATTATATATATATATATATAAATTCATTGTGCATAATATAATATACATTATATAATATATAATATTACATATAATTATATAGCTGCCTACGCTCATAATAGGCTATCATTATGTGTACATGCAGTCATAATGCTTATTTCACTAAATCTCTTAAATAAATGTTATGTAGCTGTATACGGTTTCTTTTTCCAGACAATCTGTTCGGATCTTGCCAGAGGATTGGGTCAGCAGTCGACGAGTACCAGTACAGTCTGAGTGAAGTCCAGCTGCGTCAGTTGGAGGTCGAGGTGGAACGGCTCGTCGAAAGCGGCTACAAGTGGACTGACCTCTACACGCAGTGCGTCCTTGGCAACGTCCTGCTGGCATTCGATCTGAACCAACATTACGACGCTGACTTCTGCAAACACAAAGCGCGGTCGACTCCACGAACGGTGGAATCCTTTCCTCTGGAATCGGAAGACCTGGAGGAGGTGTTGGGTATACCAGAGTCAAGGCGGGAGAACGATGCATTTAAAGGCTACGATTACGACGATGGTGTTGCAGACAGAGGTGGATACGTTGGGGAGGACTCCCTCTTTCCGAAGAGGTCCGAGGATGAGGATGAGGAGGAGGAGGTTCCGTTGGGGCAGTTCTACCCGCGTCGGATGTACCTCACGGAGGCTGATCCAGCCACGGATCAGTCCGGAGCGCTGGATTTCGTCGCTGTCCACAAGTACCAGAATAACCGGAAGCGCGAGTCCCTGATCGGCCAACTGCGTCGGAAGGAAGTGGAGGCAGAGGAAGAGGAACGTGGAGGTGGTGTGGTTCGATCTCGAACAATCGACTTCCTGCGTAGTTTGACGCCGAGGGAGTTGGATCAGTTGGAGTTGATGGTGTCCCATGGATATGAGGATCATCGGGATCGAAGCGTAGAGGCTGTGGATCGGGATCAGGATCAGAATGAAGAAGGGGAGGAGTTGACCTTTGAACCACAGTCGACCTTTGACATGGAACGGAAACGAGGTAAGAGTTTACCTCCCAATTTCTGTAATAATTGTTGTCGAACATTTTTTAAATAGCAAAGGAAATTATAGATTACCTCTCTATACCATTACCTGTGCATATTGTATTCATGTGTGTTGTATTGCATTGTATGGTGTTGTATCGTATGGTGTTGTATTGCATTGTATGGTGTTGTATTATATTGTACATGTATGGTGTTGTATTGTATTGTATGGTGTTGTATTGTATGGTGTTGTATTGCATTGCAGAATCATTGTATTACATCGATTAATTCGTAAGGTTTGTGCTGATGCTAAATTAATGTATTTAATTACTTAATTATAATTGCATCGGTTACCGTACCCATCCTTCTAGGCTTCTTCCTACTAGACCTATTATAGACACGACCTTACTTAGGTCTACATTACCTTCTCTCTTGCATTATCATTCTTGACGGTACGTTACATTGCGCTGCCTTAGGCTAGGCCTACTTGACATTCCTACTTTCTTACCTTACCCTCACATGGTGTCATCTACCATTGCCTTTCCTTTGTTTTACCTGGCCTTACATTATCTTCTCTCCCTTCCCTATAGACTCTCCTAACCTTTATATCTTAAACCTTAAATTCCCGTATCCTATCATAATATACACACGTGTACATTACCGTATCTTACGAGAACGTAGCTGTGCATAAACAGATGTAACGTAATTTCCGCGATTGTTGGTCGCGGATTAATCATAAATATTTGTCCAGCGGACAACACTTATTCTCTCCATTTGCGACCAGCGTTGCCTAGCAACGGCGGACAGACCGCTAATCTGATATCGGCTGTTACTTGTGTGCGTGGAAGCCAGCATCACCACCCACCCCACCCACCACCCACCGCCCACCCACTGCCCAATCCGCGTAAATAAAATCAGTTGAGGCGGTTTTGTCAGCAGCTCGGAAGCTGACGTCTGTTACGTTCAGTCACTACCGCAGCTGCTGCATGGCCACAATAAGAGTAACGTGGCGGTGATGGGTTTAAGTTTAAAGCTTCCTGGTAGCCAAGTTGTAACATTGATACTTTGTCAGAGATGGGTATGAGTAGATTCCTATCGATCTTTTGAATAGGATAACGCTCTTCTCGTGTTAGTAGTCTTCCTCGTTGCAATAATTTACAAACCCGCGCAGTCTACGTACAATCATTCCTTTACTATTCTTTCCTTCGCATGCATCTAGCTCTCAGAGTGTCGTCGCGTGGTCTTCAGGAAAAGCCACACTAATGTCTTATGACACAGAGGAAATAATTTTTCTGACGGGCAAAGTGTTGTCGCATGAAATTCTTACTTAAAGGCGTTGGACATAAATCTGGTGGACAGCTGTGGATTTCTGGAGTCGGGTCACTAAATTATCTCGCTGTATTGGAGGCGTTTTTCCAATATTAAGATTTCGTAATCGAATTTTGCTCAACTCAGCCGGACGCACAAAAGACGGAAGAGGAGGAGGAGGATATCTTTTGAGAACGGGAGGATCTCGTCTGTTGAATGAAGGATTTAATAATATTCTGAGGAATGGAGCATTTGACCTGACATCGAAGAAAGAGAAAATTGTTGAAGAAAGGAAATCGCTTTGCGTGAAAACTTTCCATACTCGAAAGCATGCACGATACCTTCCTCCATACTCGCTGGGGTGGATCTCATGGCCCGTTGCGGCGGTGGTAGGTGGTTGTGATGATAAGGGTGATAATGATTGTGAGTGTGATGATGATGATGATGATGATGACGATGACGATGATGATGATGATGATGATGATGATGATGATGATGATGATGATGATGATGATGACGATGACGATGACGATGACGATGACGATGACGATGACGATGACGATGACGATGACGATGACGATGACGATGACGATGACGATGACGATGACGATGACGATGACGATGACGATGACGATGACGATGATGATGATGATGATGATGATGATGATGATGATGATGATGATGATGATGATGATGATGATGATGTGCACAAGCAGCAGACACCCATAGACATGGACAGATACACAGGCACATATAGAGACACACTCACAGAGACACTGACACAAACAGACATGCAGTCACACATGAATTACATCCATGTCCACTGCATGTATACCCATACATAACATGCATATAACAATATCCACAGGAGCTAGGACTCAGTATATATGGAATATATATATTATATATATCTTCATATATATATGCATTCATCCATATATATATATCTTCATATATGTGCATTCATCCATATTTTCATATATTCATATATAAGCATATGGATATATATGATTTTTTATATAATCGAGGCACATGATAAAGATGCGTTGATCAGCTGCAGATAAACAGAGTATTTTCTGGCTGATGAAGATGAAGCGGGATGTGTGTGTGTGAGAGTGTGTGTGTCTGCCTCCTCATCCTACTCCTCATCCTGATGTTATTGCTGCTGCTGCTGCTGCTGCTGGTGGTGATGCTGATGATGCTGGTGATGCTGGGGATGTTGGTGATGTTGGTCGGTTGTCGGTTGTGGCTCTGATCTGGTTACGGACTGCTCTTCCTTAGATGAAGATGGAGTGGAGACCTCGGATGATGACGTGGAAGCGGAAGATGCTGAGGAGGAGGAGAAGGAGGAGGAGTTGGAACAGAAGTCATCCGTCGACCCTGCTGCTGCTGCTGCTGCCTTCCAGATGGTAGATGAGGACGATGAAGGTGACCAGACTTACGACGATGTCGGTGGTCAAGACTCTGCTGACCAAGATGAACGACGGCTGGACATCGATGATGTTGCTGCTGATGCTGATGCTGGTGTTCGAAATGTTGTCGTGGATGATGATGATGAGCCGGTGGTTGATGCTGAGACTCTGGTTGATAGGAAGGCACCAGGTAATCAAATCTGTTATGTCGTGGTATTGCATTGCATTGCATTGTATTGCATTGTATTGCATTGCATTGTATTGCATTGCATTGCTTTGCATTGTATTGCATTGTATTGTATTGTATGGTATTGTATTGTATTGCATTGTATTGTAGTGTAAGCCTATTATTTTGATTGTATTGTATTTAAGCATTTGCTGATGGATAGATGGATGGATGGATGGATGGATGGATGGATGGATGGATGGATGAATAGAATGATGGATGGATGGATGGATGGATGGATGGATGGATGGATGGATGGATGGATGGATGGATGGATGGATGGATGGATGGATGGATGGATGGATGGATGGATGGATGAATGGATGGATGGATGGATTGATGGATGAAAGGATGCATGGATGTGTGGACGGGTGGACGGATGGAGAGAGAAAATAAACAGGGAGGTAAAAGAAGGACGGGCGGACGGGTGGAAGGAACGAACGAAGGAATGATGAATGAATTGGATGGATGGATAGACGGACAGGTGGATAAGCGGATAAATGGATAGAAGGAAAGAAGGAGATATGGACGGACGAACGGACAAATGCGTGGATGGACAGATGGCTGGATGCAGGGCTGTTTTTAAGGAATTTGTAGAATTGCACAACCCTTATTTCCTTTCCCATCCTCCATGGAAGATTACTTCCAATCGGAGGATAATGACCTTTTTTGCTAGTTTTAACTGTACAGAAGTGCTTATACAACTGCACAAATCCATTTAGAACTGCACATTTTGTGTACAACTGCACGTTAAGAAAGCCCTGGCTGGATGGTTTGATGGCTGGCTCTGGCTGGCTGGATGAATGAATGGATGAATGGATGGATGAATGGGTGGATGGATGAGATGGTGAACGGGTAGATGGATGTATGGAAGGTTTGACGGTCTGCCTTCATCTCTTCATCCAGCGTTGACGGTTCATCATCGTACGATGATGATCTGAGCAATTCTTCTTCTTCTGCTTCTCGTCTGTTTTTCTGCTGATTTCTCTTGGGCGATCATCTGGAACTGTTCTGTATACGTGTCGCCTGTAGATAATACAGACGAGACTGACCAGTCCGTGGTCAGCGAATGGTCAGCAATTCGGAACACCGAAGGAAGAGGAGAAGGAGGAGTACGAGGAAGAGGAGGAGGGTCAGATCCGGATGAAGCGCAGCCGAATGTTGAAAGAATTCCCGACACAGGTTCGAGATTATTCTTCAGGGCGCATTTCATTTCAGTTTCTAGTATTATGCTCCGAGCGCGAGCGATAATTTTTAGTTCTGTGGTTCCCAAATAATATTAAGTTCATTGAGCTTATTACTCCTCTCCTTCCTTCGGTTTTTCCATCGACGTAGCCAAAAAAATTGTGGTTCCATTTCGGGATCTTCCGGTGGAATCTTAGCCATTTTTTGACAATAATTATTACTTCGATGTTTTATAGCGATGGTTTTTTTGTCCGAATGTGAGCGTTGAAGAGGTGTAATAGTAGATACTCACTTACTTACGCATTATATATAATGCATTGTAGCCTACATTATAATAATATTATAACCATAGCCATAATCGTAGATTTTTACTGAAACCCATGTAACAGTATTGACATCGAAAAAAACAAGTACAGTTTA
The DNA here is from genome assembly GCA_949752735.1 of Lumbricus terrestris. Classification (NCBI taxonomy): domain Eukaryota; kingdom Metazoa; phylum Annelida; class Clitellata; order Crassiclitellata; family Lumbricidae; genus Lumbricus; species Lumbricus terrestris. The sequence continues at coordinate 4,402,279 of OX457042.1, read as the reverse complement.
AAACAAGCTATCTACAATGGATCAAAAGAACATGACCCTAAGGAGCCTGGGTTCCGCTAGTGGGGCACCTGCACCAACTAAATAAATTTTGGCAGACGTAGGCCTAGTATTGAAACATGAGTGTACATTAACACTTAATTAGTTAGCTAAGTTTAATCTAATTAACGATTGAGCATTAGACATCAACCGTAGAGTAGGCTACACATTCGTTTGCATTAAATGCTGCGTGTCACTTGATGAGTACTTCCGAACATCACATCTGAGTACTTAATTAAAATTTCAAATTTAATTTCGATTAATTTTATTCGTTAGTTCCTTCATCGGGGGTTACCCTTTTGAATGGGAACTACCCGCATTCAGAACCACGCCAAGGCTTTTGGAAGGAATTTTTAGAACTGCACAACCCCTTCTTTACCTTCACATTCTCCATGATAAATTACTCCCATTTGGAGGACAATGACCTTTCTTACTAGTTTTAACTGTACAGAAGAGCTTTTACAATTGCACAAATGACAAATCCATTTAGAACTGCAGATTTTGTGCACAACTGCACGTTAAAAACAAACCCTGAACCACGCCTTCTCGGTGGTAAGAACCGCAGCAATTACGACACCTTTTAAACGTGTCTTCTCCTTTCTATATTAATTTCCATTCGCGCCTAACTGTTACGTTGACACCACTCTTAGATTTGTTAGCATAGACTTGAAAACTGAACAGCAAGGGTAGTTATTAATAAGCATATTCATTCATTCATTCATTCATTCATTCATTCATTCATTCATTCATTCATTCATTCATTCATTCATTCATTCATTCATTCATTCAGTCAGTCAGTCAGTCAGTCAGTCAGTCAGTCAGTCAGTCAGTCAGTCAGTTATACATCATTCATTCATTCATTCATTCATTCATTCATTTGTATACCGCCTCTTCAAGGGGACTGCTCAGAGCCGCCCCCAAGTCCCAACATCAGCGCGGCCAAATAAAACTGTCTTAAGATAAGAGAGGGATGACTGAGAAAGATTTCTAGAATGGAAGTGTACTTATCATTTTATGGGTACATCTGTCGTTCGAGTACTTGATTAAAATTTCAATTTAAATTTAAATGAATTTTTTGGTTAGGTCCTCGTCATTGCTGCTCTTTTGAATGGGAACTACCCCATTCAGAACCACCCCATTCAGAACCACCCCACGCAGAACCACCCCATGCAGAACCACCCCATTCAGGACCACCCCATTCAGGACCACCCCATTCAGGACCACCCCATGCAGAACCACCCCACGCAGAACCACCCCATTCAGAACCACCCCATTCAGAACCACCCCACGCAGAACCACCCCATTCAGGACCACCCCATGCAGAACCACCCCACGCAGAACCACCCCATTCAGGACCACCCCATTCAGGACCACCCCATTCAGGACCACCCCATTCAGGACCACCCCATGCAGAACTACCCCACGCAGAACCACCCCATTCAGAACCACCCCATGCAGAACCACCCCATTCAGGACCACCCCATTCAGGACCACCCCATTCAGGACCACCCCATTCAGGACCACCCCATGCAGAACCACACCACGCAGAACCACGCCTTCTTGGTGGTAAGAACTACAGCCAGAAAGACACCTTTTAAAAGGATCTTCAACCGCCTTTAATTACAGGAAGATTCTTGGATAATCTTTAAGTAACACCGCAGACTGCAGTCGAAAAATTATTGATGTTTCGAAGCGAAACATTGTAACGATAAAAATTATAATTGTTGTTATTTTTATTATGAATCCTTTATTAAGCGATACCTCGAATGTTGAGGCGGTAATCTAAAGTGCTGAGCAACTGTGAGTGAATTACTTGAGTCTCAACGTGCATTATACTCCGCAGTAAGCACAGTAAATTGCACTGGAGATGGAGTATCAAACCCACGTATGCCTTCCGCGCTATACAGACTTTCTAACCACTTGGCCCCCTGTGCCTCCTCTGATGCTACTCACCGTACGTCAAAGTTACCCCGAACATGCTCTGAGTGCATCCGAAACACAAATCGATTACAACCAGTTAATTTACAACCGTCGGACGCCCGCATTATAAATTTTTAATCTGCCCCGGTCGCAGCCGAGTCTGCTGCTGCTGCTGCTGCTGCTGCTGCTGCTGGTGGTGCTGGCAATCGGTGCAGCTCTGGAACGTCCCTCATTCCGATGCTGGTAATCATTGCTCGTCATGCTCCGTTGCATCTTGCCTGCGCTTCGCTAACCCCAAATGTCCTGTCTCGTTGAGATTTACGAGCGCCGGGCTCGGCGATAAATACCCGCTGCCCCTATGTATACGCATGTATTTGTGTGTGTATGTATGTATGTATGTATGTATGTATGTATGTATGTATGTATGTATGTATGTATGTATGTATGTATGTATGTATGTATGTATGTATGTATGTATGTATGTATGTATGTATGTGTGTGTGTTTGCGTGTGTGCGTGTGTGTGCTTGTACGCGACGTTTTCATATAGCGTCTTTTTATGATTGCCACTGTTCAATTGAATTCTCGGTGTCCTGTTGTGTCTATATGACGATGGCAAGGTTAAATAGTGGTGAGTATGGTGGACATATTGTTGTTACGCTGATAGCGGATTCGATTTCTATAATAATGGGCGTTCTGTGCATGCTGTGCAGCTGTGATGTGTACCAGCCGTAGACTGTCGTCGGTGGGAAGATGGGACGGTCATGGAGAGGACTGGTCACCCACCGTCGTATGTATGCCGAGGATGGGAAAATGAAATCGATAGCACGTCATACACATGACTGCCTCTTAAGTGGCTGCACTTCTTCTTTCTGTTCTTCTTCTTCCTCTTTCTCTTCTTCTTCTTCTTCTTCTTCTTCTTCTTCTTCTTCTTCTTCTTCTTCTTCTTCTTCTTCTTCTTCTTCTTCGTCTTCTTCCTCTTCTTCTTCTTCTTCTTCTTCTTCTTCTTCTTCTTCTTCTTCTTCGTCTTCTTCCTCTTCTTCTTCTTCTTCTTCTTCTTCTTCTTCTTCTTCTTCGTCTTCTTCTTCTTCTTCTTCTTCTTCTTCTTCTTCTTCTTCTTCTTCTTCTTCTTCTTCTTCTTCTTCTTCTTTTTCTTCTTCTTCTTCTTCTTCTACTTCGTCTTCTTCTTCTTCTTCTTCTTCTTCTTCTTCTTCTTCTTCTTTTTCTTCTTCTTCTTCTTCTTCTTCTTCTACTTCGTCTTCTTCTTCTTCTTCTTCTTCTTCTTCTTCTTCTTCTTCTTCTTCTTTCTGTTCTTCTTCTTCCTCTTTCTCTTCTTCTTCTTCTTCTTCTTCTTCTTCTTCTTCTTCTTCTTCTTCTTCTTCTTCTTCTTCTTCTTCTTCTTCTTCTTCTTCTTCTTCTTCTTCTCCTCCTCCTCCTCCTCCTCCTCTTCTTTCCTCCTCCTCTTCCAACTCGTCCTCTTCCTCCTTCTCATGCCATTCTTCCTCCTCCTGCTCCTCCCTCCCTTCCTCTCCCTCCACGCTACTCCTCCACCCACTGCTCATATTCTTGCTCTTCCTCTTCTCTGCTCCGTATAAGAAAGTTTGGTGCAGTGTAGTGTAGTGTATTAGTGTAGACTAATAGTAGATGCTCTCGACTGTGCGCAGACTTATCAAGGTGGTATTTGGGATCGATTTTCTGGAGTCTTTGTTATAACGTGGGGACATGATTCATAATATAATCGATTACGGATGATGAGAAATGCTGCTGCACACCTCGGCTTCTCTATTGGAGCTTGCCTATATATAGGCTAAAAACACGGACACTAATACTTTTATTTTCAAGTCTAGCTTCAAGCTGATTTATTTTATCCACAGCAATAAATTTACACATGAGTGCACAGAAACATTTAGACAATTAGAAGAGTGTCTGGAAGGGCGAAAAGTCCGTGTGAGTCAGTCGTGTCCTCCTTAAAGTTCAAAAGAATATAGGTTGATTATTATTTGACCGTCCTTTACAGCAAGTATAATGGTACTGTAACAAGTTTCGAGTGCATAAAAAATTGCTGAAAGCACCATTCATGTTAAGTTGGCCCTTTTTTAGGGGGGCTGAGCCTCTTATAGGGGGGCTTAGCCTCCCCCCTACCCCTAGCGCCGCCACTGCTCATGTTTGTGCATAAAATATATCGAAACAGAACAAGAGAAGAAAAACCAGTAAAATTAGGAGCAAGCTGATTAAAAACTGTTTATAGCTCTTACTAAATGAGGCTGGGCCGCTGGCGAAACGAAAGTCTTTTTATTGCTACAAGACAATCGTACACAAGACGAATTTCAACAGCTGAAAAACATCCAATTTTAGAGGTAATAAGTTCCAGAGTTTCATTTTACGAAAGCCGAATGTGGGCGGGTATTAGACGTGCAGACGAAGAGTGGTAATCGGTCTTTGTACGAGCTTCTGTATGTGCTAATTACTAGTTTAATATAACTTCACCCCGTAACTGTTTTGCGGCTTGCCATTCTTATTTATATAAAAAAAATATTCGGCAAATATATAATAACTCTTTTATAAGGACATATAATGCATATATATACGTATATAAACCCGGCTAATCCAAACCAGACTATTGTAATCTGAATTGGCGGTATATTGAACCGTAGGATTTGTGGTGAAACCAAAGGAAGAAGCGAATGAACTAAGAATGGGAAGGGCAGAACCTGGAAAAGTGACGACCTTGGCAATGACCTTGGAAAGTGTCACAACATCATCAAAGCCCAAGTATGACATCGTCGATGCGAACTACGCATACCTATCCGTCATGCCCAAGTGAGTTGAGCAGAGCGACTTTTATGCAGCTTTTTATTGTATACCAAGTGTGTTTTCTCTGTTGTACAATGTTTCAATGTTCTGAACGATAAGTTGATCGGTGATTGATGCAATCAATCAATCAATCGATATAATTGCACATGTTAATGTCTGTTGTTAAATTAAATTAATATTTATATAATTCATAGATATCTTAAGCCTGTAAATCAGTAAGTAAACAAAACAGCCAGTCAGTAAGTCAGTTAGTCAATGTGCTCAATGATAAGTTGATCGGTGATTGATGCAATCAATCAATCAGTCAATCGATATAATTGCACATTTTAGTGTCTGTTGTTATATCAAAATTTATATCATTCATAGATATCCTCAGTCTGTAAATCAGTAAGTAAATAAATCAGCCAGTCAGTAAGTCAGTTAGTCGATAAGCTGCTCATTTATTCAGTCAACTAAGAAGTCTTCAATAAGCCGGCCAGTTTATTCAATTATTCAGCTCATCATAATATATGTATTCATTCGTATATTTAGTCAGCCAGTCAGTCAGTCAGTCCGTCAGCCAGTCATTCAGGCAGTCAGCCAGTCAGTCAGCCAATCAGTCATTCAGTCAGTCAGTCATTCAGTCAGTCAGCCAGTCAGTCAGCTAATCAGTCATTCAGTCAGTCAGTCATTCAGCCAGTCAGTCAGCCAGTCAGTTATTTAGTTAGCCAGTCAGTCAGTCAGTCAAGATTTAATTCATGGCTTCAGTCAGTCTTTGCTGTTTTTCTCATCAGAACGAACGACCCAGACATCGCGGGCAACTTAGTCACAGAGCTTCAAGATCTTCTCCACCTTCCCTCTGATTCATTCTCCGATCTCAGGTTTGTATAATTATAGCGAATCTGTTCATTTAATTAAGATTATGTCACGACGTTGAGTTTCCTAAATACGGTAAGTAGCTGCATGACGAGGGGTGGCTGTGCCAAAACCAAACCTCATACAACTACTGCGGTACGCTGGAACAGTAACTGTTATACTGTATAAAGCGAATTATATTGGGATCGAATGTAAGCAACGCCTTATGCATTCAGTCGGTCGAATAGAAATCACACGCCGCCAGTGAGACAGTCATTGATCTTGTACAATTATTATGGTTACCCAGTGGCGTAGCAAGGCTTTTGGGGGCCCTTGTGCAATGCTTCGTGGTGGGCCCCTTTAATGCTTGAACCACAGGATTTCAAATTACGCTTTGCAAAAGCGCCTGGCTTTTGCGATAGACTATTTGCATAGGCTTAACTTATGCGTGAAATTAAATTTTAAAATTAACTTATTTTAACTCAAGTTTGGGTTACTATACGGTAAGTCTAAAAGAAGAATAAAATTATTTGGAAATGCTGAAATGTTCGCTTGGGCGAATATCTTTGGACGAATTCCCTTGCGTAAAAATAATTGAGATGCCTTTGTTCCAGAATTCTTTTATAAAATAACTGTCATACCACCATAATTTTCGAAGTGCCTCTCTGCTCGGTGTCGATGTCTAAAGCCACCACCACCTCAGCATTGATCAAACTGAATTCAATTCTGTCACCAGGCTTGATGAAGTCATCGAGATCTTGTGCAGTGTCTGAACAGTCTGCATAATCCATTTCTGCGCCACCGTTAATATAGGTGGATTTGATCATTTGAATACATTCTGAATATTCTTAAAGTAAAAATTGACTGTGGCTGCGGGGCCCCTCTACAGCCGGGGGCCCCTTTGCACTGCACAGGCAGCATGACCTATTGCTACGCCACTGCAGTGCCCCCATTTCTGATGTAGTCATCGGTGCAAACTTGCTCTCCGCAGGCATCATAAATGAGGAGATTTGTTGCATTTTGGCGATCTACTTTACACGTTCTTTTCGTGCTTGACGATTAGCAGCGCCACTTAAATAAAACTTACGCATTAGGTTTGAATACATTCTAAATATCCATTTAAAGTAAAAAATTGACTCTGACCCCCGGGGGCCCTTAACAGCCGGGGGCCCTTGTGCACTGCACAAGCTGCACAACCTATTGCTACGCCACTGTGGTTACCTATAGCAAAGTGATTGTCTGCAGCTGTCTTTTGTCTTGCAGTGTCTACAAAGGCGACATCAACTTCCGTATAAATCACAACCAGGATGGACTTAATGCTTCAACGGTGGCTGCGAAAGCAAGTTAGTACATGATGCTCATTAATTAACTAATTAATTAATTAATTAATTAATTCATTCATTCATTTCACATGAGAGATTTATATAGTGCCCACTAAAGAAGCGCTCCCGACCCGACCCCTGCTAAAGAGAACAGCCAAATTAGAGTAGAACGTAGTCTCAAGGGACTCTAGGGAATAGACGTAGTCAAACTGGGAGTCAATTCCAGATCGCGGGACCAGCGATAGAAAAGACACGGCGTTGTATTATAGAAGTGCGTGACCGGGGAACAAGAAGCTGAGCCTGTTTAGAAGAGCGGAGAGAGCCAAGGCGCTGGACGATTTGGGTTGAGCAACAGAGCTCCTGCAAATAGACAGGGGCCACACTCGCGAGACAGCTATAGCTCTAAACCAAGGAATATTTCCGGCAAGTCTAGAAGTCCTTTGCGAGAAAGGAAGTCAATACCAGACATCTGGCATATAATATTCGGTGATTTTGCCGAATCATATTAAAGGCTTATTATTGTTCTAATTAACAATAATAATAATAATAATAATAATAATAATAATAATAATAATAATAATAATAATAATAAACCTTTGTTATTATTATTGTGGTGGTGGTGGTGGTGATGGTGGTGGTGGCGGTGGTGGTGGCGGTGGTGGTGGTGGTGGCGGTGGTGGTGGTGACGGTGGTGATATTGGTGGTGGTGGTGATGGTGGTGGTGGTAAGGGGGGGTAATGGTGGTGGTGGTGATGGTGGTGGTGGGGGCGGTGGTGGTGGTGGTGGTGGTGGCGGTGGTGGTGGCGGTGGTGGTGGTGGTGGTGGCGGTGGTGGTGGTGGTGACGGTGGTGATGTTGGTGGTGTTGGTGTTGGTGGTGATGGTGGTACCAGCAACAACATTCTTCTAACGTTCCTAGTTCTGATGCTGTTATTGCCACATTCGCTAGATGGCAGCACGTTGTCTGTTTAGTTCGCCAGATGGCGATCATCGTTCGTTGATTCTCAAAAACTATTATTGTCCAATACTTTCGGAAAAGAAATCGTTATAATGATTGTTGTGCACATGTGATGCGTTTTAAGGCGTTGGAGACTAGATACGTGACAGAAGAAGCGATCACTTTTGCATGATCTGATACAATTAGAATATCGGTTTATCCGGGTCGTATATTAATGGCGCGCCTTCGAGTAAATGTGTTTCTATGGCGCTATGTAAATTCTATGAGGTAGTGAGAGAGTGATTGAAATAATGAATGATTGAATGAATGAATGAATGAATGATGACTGATGAATGAATTATGTAGTTGGTAATTACTTTTCAGACTTGCAGCAGTTGAATATATGACTGGCTGGCTGGTTTATTGACTGACTGACTGACTGACTGACTGACTGACTGACTGACTGACTGACTGACTGACCGACCGACCGACTGACTGACTGACTGTCTGTCTGACTGACTGACTGACTTGCTGCCTGACTGACTGACTGACTGACTGACTGACTGACTGATTGACTGACTGACTGTCTGACTGACTGACGTGCTGCCTGACTTACTGATTGACTGACTGACTGACTGACTGATTGACTGACTGACTGACTGACTGACTGACTGACTGACTGACTGACTGACTGACTGACTGACTGACTGACTGACTGACTGACTGACTGACTGACTCACTGACTAACTGACTCACTGATTGACTGAATGACTGTCTGACTGACTGACTGACTTGCTGCCTGACTGACTGACTGACTGACTGACTGACTGACTGACTGACTAGTCTAATGATCCCAACCATTAATAGCGTCCTTATCTCAACGAACATGTCCATCCAACTAATTCTTTGGTCGTCTTAAATTAAACCTTAATCAAATATTGGAATTCCTTCTTCAATGGCCACCGAAGTAAAACCGCCATTAATCTCTCATTACTGGTTCTTTAAGAGTTGACGTAAAGGCGCTATATAAAACCCTGAGAAAACTGACGGGAGGCTGAATGACTTGAACAGCGAAGATGGATCGGTGTCTACAGGCATCAGCAGCAGCAGCAGCAACAGCAGCAACAGCAGCAACAGCAGCAGCAGCATTAGCAGCAACAGCAGCATCAGCAGCAGCAGCATCAGCAGCAACAGCAGCATCAGCAGCACCAGCACCAGCAGCAGGTGTTGTCTTGAAGGTTCCTTTTCATTCATCGGGTAAATGTCCCAAGGGAACATCCTCTTCCCATAGGTTCCCATTGCTTCTCCTCGGTTCCCATTTGTTCATATCGAGTATCATCGGTTCCTATCTCTTCCAGTCGGTTCTCATCGGTTCTCATCGGTTCTCATTGGTTCTCATTGGTTCTTGTTGGTTCCCATCGGTTTCCATCTGCCGCCTGGCGATGGGATTCCACCTTTCGATCTTGAGAACCATCGTTTGATTGATGAGGTTTTTTTTCTATTCCCTCCCTCCCACCACATTATCGTCCCCACTGCCACCTGCTGCTGCGCCATGGAATTCTGTCTGATGATGCTGGCTGTCTTGTGATTGTGATCTGGATTTGTACCGTTGGCGATTTTTGGTCCTAGATTTGTGATCTGATTAGATTGGATTAGATTTAGATTAGAGGAAACAATGCCATTTTTTTGTTTCTCAAAGAAAGTCAGTCGTTTGAACAATCAAAAATCGAAGCAATTACCGATCATCATCGTCATCATCATCATCAGCATTATTTGTGGGGCACGGTGGTGTAGTGGTGGCGTCGTTGCCTTGGAGCCTGAAGGTTGCAGGCTCGAATCCACCTCAAGTCGCCGCGTATGGACCTTGGACAAGTCCTTTGTAGGGTTTTCGCCGGTGCAACCCCTTAGGAAGACGATCCCTAGATCCGCCCTCGTCAAGGGGAATGAATGCCTCCCCTCTCCGCGCTACCAGAGAGGGTTTGAATGAAGCATCTGCAGCAGCTAGTGGACCTCTCTTTCCTGGATGATACAGATACGACTGTCGTGAATGGCCAGAGATATTCGAACTCGTATGATCGGTCAAGGATAGAGTAATAGTGATTCTTGACGAAAGGTGCCTAAGTGGAAGAGCGCTGCTCGTGGGAGTCAGAACTTCTTCTCCCTAAGAGAAGGAGTCAGGGTTCGATTTGGGTTGGGTCCACACGATCATACCCGAGTCCTATCTCTCTCTATCTCTCTCTACTTAAATCTATATATATATCTCTCTCTATCTATATATATATAGTCGTTGCCATGGTAAGTGTTTCTACTCTACGTAAGTGTTTATAGGAATAAAGACTCTCTTCTATATATATATTTTATTAAGCAGAGTAAATAAGTTCTAATCTAATACTACTAACTATTTAAGCAAACAAAGCAATGCATCCATTCATACTCATTTCAGGTCACTCACATACGAACCTTCACAAAGCACAGTCTTATTATAGTCTTCAATTCTACCTTATTAAAATAGGGAGGGAAGGCACTCTCCATAAATTTAGGATTTATAGAGCACTCGAATAACTTCTAGGATTCCTACTTCATCTCGTACTACAGACCTGTTTATACGGTTGACATCGGCAAAGGAACAGAAAACAACTTATACTCCCGAACAATGGCGGGGATCTCGCTGTAGACTATCCATTCCGAGTACGCGGTTAAGGACTGGAAAACAACTTATACTCCCGAACAATGGCGGGGATCTCGCTGTAGCCTATCCATTCCGAGTACGCAGTTACGGACTCCTGTCCCGCGGTGGAACGAATCTGTAGAGGCCTATTCTGCACTTCGACGAAGGAGTTCCTAAAATTGGCATCTCACACTTCGGATCGCAGACTCTTAATTCCTGGGTTGACGGAGGGGATCGGAGGCCTATTCTGCACTTCGACGAAGGAGTTCCTAAACTTGGCATCTCGCACTTCGGATCGCAGACTCTTAATTCCTGGGTTGACGAAGGCGGCATTGTATTCTTCACCTCCGGGCTCGAACTACAACCAGTCGCAGGTCCTTCCTGGATACAGAATCTGGGAGTCGGCCTTTGGGTTCTTCGCACAAAGTCTTTTATATGGTTCTGGGGGACGCTTCAGCCCCGGTCGTGGCTGCTTCCATGCCCTGGCAGTCTGCCAACTATCAGGACACGCTGTCTTTACAGAGCAGGCCGAGTTAATTCTGCAAGTCATACTGACTCGGCCACACGCTCGCTACACGCAGGGAACGCGTGATCATCAGTCATAGCTGCAGCAAGGCCGTCGCTATATCTATATTATGTGGGCCTAGGATCTCCTTTCTCTACATATAATATGGGTCTTATTACATTACCATTACCTTACTTAACGTTTAATTCCTTTGTCAACAGTCCTACTGTTGTACACTCTCCCATGCCAACTGCGAAAAATTCAGGCCGTAGGTCAGAATTTTTCCCTTACTTCCCTATCATATCATCCAACAAAACTATTTCTAGTATATAGTGTTCACTCAAAGTCATCAAACAAAAATGAAGGTAGGTTAACTAGGATAAACATGCAGGAAAATATGCTATGTTTCCGCATCCTCAAACACACGATTCAAATAGCAGCTCAATACTGACAAAATAGGTTACGTAAAACACATCAATAAAAAGGAGCAACATGAAACACATCAAATCAAAGGTAATCTAACTATCGGCACCCTACACATCATCATCATAACGTGCAGGTAAACGTATGGTACGTTAGGCAGGAGAAGACAAATCTCTTCTTCATCGCTTGGAAACGAGGTAAGACAATTCCTTGGCTTGTCTTTCCTTACACGTAACTCCGTACTAGTTCCTTGAATTGTTCCCAGATTATCGACGTTAATCGCTTCGCTGGGCGATTTTCCGATTTGATAAAGATACGCGTTTCTGACACGCGTCTCTTTCCTCCAGACGAACGAACGGGTCGGGTCGTCTGACTTCTCCTTCAGACGAACGAACGGGTTGTCTGAATTCTCTTCTCAGACGATCGAACAGGTCGTCTGACTTCTCAGACGAACGAACAGGTCGGCTGAATTCTCCTTCAGACGAGCGAACGTGACATGGACTTATCTTCTCAGGCGAACGAGGATTTCTCCTCTCAGACGAAGGGGGGTGGACTTCGCTTCTCGGACGAGCGGTGGGAATTGGACTTCGCTTCTCAGACGAGCGAGAAAGTGGACGTCTCTCTTCGGACGAACGGGAATTGGACTTCGCTTCTTCGACGAGCAGGGGAATTGGACTTCGCTTCTCCGACGGCGAGCAAGATGGACGTCTGATACAAAAGTTTGTTCGGCTGCTCTATGATCTCGTCCACGGAATCACCTGTCGACTCGCGCTGCTTCTTCCAATAAGCGCGCAAGCAATAAGCGCGTAAGACAACTCACGCTGCTTCTCCATAAGCGCGTAAGACAACTCACGCCGCTTCTCCATAAGCGCGTAAGACAACTCACGCCGCTTCTCCATAAGCGCGTAAGACAACTCACGCCGCTTTTCCATAAGCGCGTAAGACAACTCACGCCGCTTCTCCATAAGCGCGTAAGACAACTCACGCCGCTTCTCCATAAGCGCGTAAGACAACTCACGCCGCTTCTCCATAAGCGCGTAAGACAACTCACGCCGCTTCTCCATAAGCGCGTAAGACAACTCACGCCGCTTCTCCATAAGCGCGTAAGACAATTCAGGAGCATTGGCAGTTGCAGTAGCGGTCGACATAATCGTAGGCCTATTTTTTTCGTTACAGGCGCATTAATATGTCGCTCGTAATCGTTTAACAGTTCCGTTGGGTCAGTTTGTGTCGCCACAGAAGTTACAGGGTTGTTTGGGGCGAAGGTGGACAAACGGGGTGGGTAGGGGTTGTTGTACAGTGGTTCGAAGCGTTGAGCGCCAATTCTGCTGCTTACATTCGGTAAGTTCACGTAGGTCACTCTAAGGTCATCAGTACAACGAGGCGCAAATAGTTCGTGCTGCCTGTCCGAGTAATACGAATCACTCGGCACAGCGTAGTGATCAGAATGGCCGCTGACGGTTTGTCGTCCGTAAGGTGGCGCTTTCTGATGCACAGCAAGTATCGGCCGTCGCTCTGACGTCATCAGGGTTGCGGTATCCGAAGGCATCGCGCGTCGGGGGTCGTGGTTGCAGCGAGAGGCGGTCGAGGCGGCAGCAGCATCAGCGGAGCGGCTGAAGACGGGGTCGCCGTTGTACACAGACGCTGTGTGAGTCATCGGCCAGTGAACTTGTTGCGAAGAACGAACGGGTTGCTGTCGTGTGGCATGGTTGTCTTCAGACGATGAATGCCTGGCGGTGGCCGCTTGTGGCTCTAAATTACGGGATCTGTCGTGGTCAATTTCAGAATGAACGATAATTTCACTTTGGCCGAAATTCACCCCACTTTGGCTTAGCCCTCTATATTTCCCTATTTCTTTGTCTCTGGTTCGATTCACATTGCACAACAAAGCATTTTCATCTTCAGCCACATCACACGCTTCATACTCATCATCAGTTTCAACATCATCACATTCTTTGGACCTACGACTGAACCGATTGAGACAGAAAGCAGTTTCTTTTGTCTGCCCTTCTCTCCTGGTTCCTACATTTATAAAGTCGGTTTGTCTTTCGTGGTTTGATTGGATAGCACCACCGACTTGTTTTTCACTAGTGCCAATGAACTGGTAAGAGGTTACGTCATATTCTTTTGCAGACGTCCCCTCTACCGTTCCTAAACTGCTAGAGACGGCTTTTACTTGAGAGTTTGTTTCGCCATACTCATTTAAATCCGTGTTTTGTCCAATAGAACGATTCGTCAGCACGCTCTTTTCTCTTGTGAGCGTGCTTTCCTCATCGTTCTCCATTCGCACAGAACTAAAACTAACAATTCTATCGCTATTTCTATTGGCATACAGTCGCTCTGTACCATCATCACAATCATCATCGTTAGGCTCATCTAAATCCGCATCTTCGTCGCCATTGTAGGGTTTTCGCCGGTGCAACCCCTTAGGAAGACGATCCCTAGATCCGCCCTCGTCAAGGGGAATGAATGCCTCCCCTCTCCGCGCTACCAGAGAGGGTTTGAATGAAGCATCTGCAGCAGCTAGTGGACCTCTCTTTCCTGGATGATACAGATACGACTGTCGTGAATGGCCAGAGATATTCGAACTCGTATGATCGGTCAAGGATAGAGTAATAGTGATTCTTGACGAAAGGTGCCTAAGTGGAAGAGCGCTGCTCGTGGGAGTCAGAACTTCTTCTCCCTAAGAGAAGGAGTCAGGGTTCGATTTGGGTTGGGTCCACACGATCATACCCGAGTCCTATCTCTCTCTATCTCTCTCTACTTAAATCTATATATATATCTCTCTCTATCTATATATATATAGTCGTTGCCATGGTAAGTGTTTCTACTCTACGTAAGTGTTTATAGGAATAAAGACTCTCTTCTATATATATATTTTATTAAGCAGAGTAAATAAGTTCTAATCTAATACTACTAACTATTTAAGCAAACAAAGCAATGCATCCATTCATACTCATTTCAGGTCACTCACATACGAACCTTCACAAAGCACAGTCTTATTATAGTCTTCAATTCTACCTTATTAAAATAGGGAGGGAAGGCACTCTCCATAAATTTAGGATTTATAGAGCACTCGAATAACTTCTAGGATTCCTACTTCATCTCGTACTACAGACCTGTTTATACGGTTGACATCGGCAAAGGAACAGAAAACAACTTATACTCCCGAACAATGGCGGGGATCTCGCTGTAGACTATCCATTCCGAGTACGCGGTTAAGGACTGGAAAACAACTTATACTCCCGAACAATGGCGGGGATCTCGCTGTAGCCTATCCATTCCGAGTACGCAGTTACGGACTCCTGTCCCGCGGTGGAACGAATCTGTAGAGGCCTATTCTGCACTTCGACGAAGGAGTTCCTAAAATTGGCATCTCACACTTCGGATCGCAGACTCTTAATTCCTGGGTTGACGGAGGGGATCGGAGGCCTATTCTGCACTTCGACGAAGGAGTTCCTAAACTTGGCATCTCGCACTTCGGATCGCAGACTCTTAATTCCTGGGTTGACGAAGGCGGCATTGTATTCTTCACCTCCGGGCTCGAACTACAACCAGTCGCAGGTCCTTCCTGGATACAGAATCTGGGAGTCGGCCTTTGGGTTCTTCGCACAAAGTCTTTTATATGGTTCTGGGGGACGCTTCAGCCCCGGTCGTGGCTGCTTCCATGCCCTGGCAGTCTGCCAACTATCAGGACACGCTGTCTTTACAGAGCAGGCCGAGTTAATTCTGCAAGTCATACTGACTCGGCCACACGCTCGCTACACGCAGGGAACGCGTGATCATCAGTCATAGCTGCAGCAAGGCCGTCGCTATATCTATATTATGTGGGCCTAGGATCTCCTTTCTCTACATATAATATGGGTCTTATTACATTACCATTACCTTACTTAACGTTTAATTCCTTTGTCAACAGTCCTACTGTTGTACACCTTCACTCACAATTGCTCAGCGCTCCGGCGTGAAGCTCCGATGCAGTGTCCGCTATGCAGTCTGGAGCGCCTCTGAGTAGTGAGCTTGAAGGGGCGCTATAACAAGTGCACATACAAACATTGTCAGCATCATCAGCATCTTCATTGCTAATATATTTTTTTATTATTATAATTATTGATAATACCCTGAGGTACTTCAACCCCCACAACCCGGAACTTAGAGATTATTACTATTTCTGGAATATGCATGTACGTCTGGTGGGTCAGGCCTCGTCTTCAGGGCGTGGGTCAAAATCTCCTTTGAAATACCTTTGAAAGCGTGCTGGTTGTAGCATTGAATATTGATGGACAGACGTTGAAAAAAGAACATAAATGGACTTGATAAACAGTACTGGAATCAAATACCGATAGATGTGTATTAGCATTGTGTTTAACATTGACCATTAGGTCAAACTTCTGATGCGTTGGGCCACACTTAAATATTAATGAATTAATTTTTTTAAACCATGCTTACTTATTTAATGGTACATAACCATTTAAAAGAGTGAGACATGTGAAATTCCCAATTTTTTTAGCTGTTACCCTAGAACATACGTAATAAAACTATGTTAGATCTGGTTATTATAATGTCAGGGTATACTGTCTTAAAGGTGTCTCAGCTTAAGATGGACACAATTATTACACTGGACAACAAATTTTACCTTTTTTTTTGCTTCCGAAAAATCTTTGACTGTTTTCTATAGACTTTGACGTGCTGAACACGATGGTGTGCTCAGAATTGTTGTATCACGTAAGGTTTTTGAGAAAAACAACATTTAAGATTTTAATTTAAATGCTCATATATTGCAAGAATGAGCGATGATAGAAAGATAAAGAGCATAATGACGGGAATCATGGAGGGAACGGGGAGAAGGGGAAGACCATGCAGAGAATGGTTGCAGGACATAGAAGAGTGGTGTGGGATGAATGCACAGGAGCTGACACACCGAGCACGGGACAGAGAATCATGGAGGAGAGTAGTCAAGTGTGCAGTGGACACCTACGGGCTGTCAGCCCATGGACAATGAAGAAGAAGAAGAAGAAGATATTGCATATATTTACAATATACTATAAATAAAAAATATTTTACTTCCAAAAAATCTTTGACCGTTTTATATACAATTTGACGTGCTGAACACGATGGTGTGCTCAGAATTGTCGTATCACGTAAGGTTTTTGAGAAAAACAGCATTTAAGATTTTAATTTAAATGCTCATAATTATATTGCATATATTTACAATATACTATAAATTATTTTTTTTTACTTCCGAAAAATCTTTGACTGTTTTCTATAGAATTTGACGTGCTGAACACGATGGTGTGCTCAGAATTGTTGTATCACGTAAGGTTTTTGAGAAAAACAACATTTAAGATTTTAATTTAAATGCTCATATATTGCATATATTTACAATATACTATAAATTATTTTTTTTACTTCTAACCATCTTAAAATATATTATAGTTTAAAGCTTATCTGAAAATAAGCTGGCTAATTTGTTTTGCATTTACAAGCATATAGACAAAACTAAACTTTGGACCTGAGACATCAAACTACAGACAAGCTGATGTCAACTTCCTTAGTGGGATATGCATGTAGAGACCTAAGCTGTTATAATCGGCTTTAATTGTGCTTAAAACTTTTGCAGGCAGATTCTACCCAGTATTAATGCATATGCAGACCCAAGTTTATTTATTAAGCAAAGATGAACATCTATGTAAACTGTCCTAAGTGCAGGTCTGGATATACCTCAGTTACACGAAGCATATTATAACGTTATAGCTGAAAAATATGGAAATAAATAGAGAATTTGAAGATTTCTCAAAAACGTTACGTGATGGGACAATTTCAAGGTGATTTTCGTGATCAGCAGCAGAAACTGCATAAGAAACACCTGAAAAAGTTCAGGAAGCAAAATCACTGTTGTCCAGTGTTATTATCCTGATATCAAGCGGTTGATTGCAGAGGTTAGCGCTCTCAGTAAATCAACAGCAGTCTATAAATAGTCATCATCGTCATCGTCGTCGTCGCCGTCATCATCATCATTATCATCATCATCATCATCGTCGTCGTCGTCGTCATCATCGTCGTCGTCGTCGTCATCGTCATCAACATCATCATCATCATCATCATCATCCACATCATCACCATCACCACCACCACCACCACCACCACCACCACCACCACCACCATCATCATCATCATCATCACCATCATCGTCATCATCATCATCATTTTCATTGTTCGCTGTTGTTGCTCTTGCTCTTTCGCTATTATTATTGCTATTATTACTGTCGATATTATTAGGCTTTGAGCATCAACGACACCTTTATTATTTTAATAATGTACTAATATCAGATCAAAAGCGATGTGAAATTTGGTTTCGCTTCGAATTAGACCAAAGCTACGCCCCCGCATACAGTCATTATTTTTTGGACCACCACGTCTTAACCAACGGGGCTCACAATCTAAACGACGTTTCAGTTCCTGTAATCATTTCAGCAGAAAAGAAGCCGAACAAAAGGCGCTAAAGAAAGAATATGTCGAGAAGCCGTGCACAATGTCTCTTATCGTGTGTGTCTACTCATTCGTTCGCACTAGGTGCACGACGTCTGATCCTTTCTCTTCAGGGTAGAATGGACGCAGTAGGCCACCGGTGGGGGTCTGCCGGTCGGTCGGGTCCTTCCCGCCGCGATGGCTTTGAAGGGGAACCACCGACGGTGTCGATCTGAAGGGGGGGGGTCGGAGAGGCCTTTGACGCCCTCCCTTAGTAATTTCTTCATTTTCTTTTTCCTTCCTGCGCTTTCTTTCTATCCTTTTTGTCTGTCTCTGTGCCTGTTTCCGTCCCTCTATTTTTGAGTTCCTATCGCTGTCTGTCTATGTCTGACATGTCTGTGTGTCTGTTTTTCTGTCTGTCTATCTGTCTGTCTGTCTGTGTGTCTGTCTGTTTCGTCTGTCTGTCTGTCTGTCTGTCTGTCTGTCTGTCTGTCTGTCTGTCTGTCTGTCTGTCTGTCTGTCTTTCTACCCGTGACTGTTTTACTCCCAGATTGGTCCACTGCTCTATTGTACATTGCATCCCATACGCTCATTATTATGCAGATTCTAATTTTTCTTTTCCATCTTCTCGTTCGTCTTCTTCCCATCTTACTACTGCTCCTCCTCCTCCATTCAATCATTCATTCAGTCATTCATTCATTCAGTCGTTCATTCATTTAATCATTTAATCATTCATTCATTCATTCATTCATTCATTCATTCATTCATTCATTTAATCATCCATTCATTTAATCATTCATTCATTTAATCATTCATTCATGTAAACATTCATTCATTTAATCATTCATTCATTTAATCATTCATTCATTTAATCATTCATTTAATCATCCATTCATTTAATCATTCATTCATTTAATCATTCATTCATGTAAACATTCATTCATTTAATCATTCATTCATTTAATCATTCTTTCATTTAATCATCCATTCATTTAATCATTCATTCATTTAATCATTCATTCATGTAAACATTCATTCATTTAATCATTCATTCATTTAATCAGTCATTCATTTAATCATTCATTCAGTCATTCATTCATTCAGTCGTTCATTCATTTAATCATTTAATCATTCATTCATTCATTCATTTAATCATCCATTCATTTAATCATTCATTCATTTAATCATTCATTCATGTAAACATTCATTCATTTAATCATTCATTCATTTAATCATTCATTCATTTAATCATTCATT
>OX457042.1:4343101-4363101 GCA_949752735.1 Lumbricus terrestris | reverse complement strand
TTGTTCATGCCTTCATAACTAGTCGAATTGACCATTGTTGCTCAATCCTTGTTGGCCTCCCCCTTGGGGTTCTGGGTCGGTTAGATCGGGTTCTGCGCTCTGCTGCCCGGCTCATTGGACGAATCCCTAAATTTTCCTCTGTTTCTACCTACATGCGTGATGTGCTGCATTGGTTGCCAATAGCCCAACGCATACATTATCGAATTGCAGCCCTGGTTTCTCGCTGTATCCTTGGTTGTGCTCCATCCTACCTGCGACTTCTCTGTCGTCCAGTCTCTGACATTGAAGCGCGTCGGGCCCTTCGCTCTGCTGCGAAGGGACAACTGCTTGTTCCACGGGCTCGCTTAGCTACCAGACAGCGCCGAGCCTTCTCGGTTGTGGGGCCGTCAATCTGGAATGACCTCCCCCCTAACCTCCATCTCCTTCACCTGACCAGTCAATCCTTATTCCTTAAGTCCCTTAAATCTTTTTTCTTTTGCCGTGGCTGGGCTGGGAGCGCCTCTGAGTAGTTTCTTGAAGGGGCGCTATATAAATGCTAATAATGAATGAATGAATGAACTGATACAAAAGCAGTGCAGCTGCGTGTCTGCCCGATGAGTGGGTGGTGAGAGTGGGCGGATGGATACACCCGTGGGTTGTGTGTGTGCTTCGGTGAGATTAGTTGTGTCTCTTTACTGACCGCGGGCTATACAAGAAAAAAGCGTCGGATATTTCGCGTATAAGTCGAGGAGTAAATCGATAAATGGTTCGCAGGCAAATCTAGGAAGTCAATTAAGGATTTTTTCTTGCCGTTTAATTATGCGAATTCGTGGAATGCGGGAGGGAGAGCGGGAGAATGAATGAGGGGCTTGTAAAGTATGAGTAATAGAAAGAGGAAAAGGAATATAGGAGATTCTGCGATCTAGATTCTGTCGTTGTAAATTCGTCAGTGTACAATATCGGTGTAAATTCTGTAGGTGTCAATTCTAAATTCTATCGGTGCAGATTCTGTCATTGTTAGTTATGGCGCTGTAAATTCTTTCGGTGTAATTTCTATCAGTGTTATTTCTAACGGTGTAAACTCTCTCGGATAAATAATTCAGCCAGTGTAAATTCCCTCGGTGTAAATGTTACTGGTGTAAATTCAGTCGTCCGCGGCGGTGCAGTGAGTACTCCACTGTTTCTTCACGACAAATACAATCTCGCTTTGTTTGGTGTGCCAATGTAACTCGAAATGCATTACGACTGTGTTCTTAGCGTTCAACTCGTTGACTGTAGTTCGACGATACATGCTAAACACACACGATTATGCAGCACAGGTTTGGCTTCGTTTTATCACCGTTTGCTCAGCTACTGAGTGCTTTCCACAAGGTCGAATAATAAGTGAGAGTGAAGTTTACACTGTGTTGCTGCTGCCCATATTGAAGAACACATTATGAGAAGTCAGCTCGTCGACTCATAAGTAGGCCTATGCGGTTTGCGAAATGATGATTTCCTTGTTCAATTACAATCATTCTTGTTCCGTTTTTCCCTCGTGTGGTGGTTCTCTTTCTGTCTGTCTTTCTGTCTCTCTCTCTCTCTGCGTGTTTATGTCTGTGTGTCTGTCTATCTGTCTCTCCTTCTCATTATATTTTTCTTTCTTTGTCTGTCTCATTTCTGTCTCTGTGTGTCTCTGTCTGTATGCCTCTGTCTTTCTGTATCTTTCTGACTATCTGTCTCTGCATGTCTCTGTCTCTGTTTCTGTCTGTCTGCGTATGTCTCTGACCCTGTATGTCCGTCTGTCTCTGTCTGTGTCCTTGTCTGTCTATTTATCTTTATCTGTCTCTGTGTCTGTCTGTGTGCCTGTCTTTATGTCTCTCTTTCTCTACCTGTCTCTGTCTCTCGCTCTCTTTCTGTGGATAGAGCATTATACTTCCGCTCTATACATGTAGTTGCGATGAGAGTTGAATGAACGTTTTCTCAGCAAGACACAGGAGATCATCTCTTCCTCTGAGGTCTTGCATCGTCGGTCTAACATGGTGGCACAGGCAACCAAGTAGTTGTTCGTTTTCAGGTGCGAATCGTCACAGCAGCAGAGGTGCATGATTGACATTGATTGTGTCAACTTCTTTGGTTAAGAATTTGCAGTGGAATAGGAAAGAAAGAGTTGAGCTGTGATGACAGACAGAACGAAGTATACATCTGTGCGTTGAATGATGATTGCACCACACTAGACTAGAGCAGCTACACTGTTTGCCGACTGGATTAATGAATGTGCGCTCGTCTTCCTTGCATGGAATTACGGTGAGAGGGAGAGGACGAGAGAGAGACAGACATACAGACAGACAGAGACATACGAAGAAACAAATGGAAGAGATCAATAGACAACCAATCAGAAGGATAAGAAACAGGAATAGATAAACAGACAGAGTCTGACAGAGAAAGAGAGACAATCATAGAGACAGGGACAGACAGACAGTCAGACAGACAGAGAGTGTCAACGGACAGTGTAGGGTTTCATCCTCTTTAATGGATTGTTGAGCAGCGAGTAATGTTCAGCTAAAACGTACAGATCGAGCTTAGTGTAAACTACGCAACGAAGGGAAGAAGGCAGCCATGTTTGTCCAGGTTGAGGATTAGAGACAGAGGGTGGGGTGGGGAGACGAGGAGGCAAGCCTTACAATTGTTCTGTCAAACACGATCCAGGTTCGCGCACTTTAAAAATGTGCATCCTTCTAAGATGCATGTATACACGTGTACCTGCGGCTGGGCTGTGAGCGCCTCTGAGTAGGTCTCTTTGAAATGTCGCTATATAAATTATCGGAATATTCCGTAGGATCTGTACATCGTGCGGATCAAGGACTGTACAATGTGTACAATGTGTGCATGTATACTTTGGACAAACCTTGAGGTTTTGCCTTCTTTGGCCCTGCATTTTGGAATCATTCACACATATATCCATTCATTCATTCATTCATTCATTCATTCATTCATTCATCCATCCATCCAGCCAGCCATCCAACCATCCATGCATGCATGCATACGTACATCCACCCATCCATACACACAGCCGTGCATACGTACATACAGCCATCGTCGTCGTCGTCGTCGTCGTGGTCTGATATCGATCAACGTCATCGCGGTTATTGCTGTCATGAATTTTGCATTCGATATTTCATGTCTACGTAATCAGACTCCACCGTCGTCTCCGTCTCCGTCGTCTCAGCCTTCGTCGTAGTGGTCGTAGTCGCTGAGGCCGACGACATATTTCACCGGTGCTAAGGCGCCGAGATTAGCTGCTGCGACGAAGGACGGACGGACGGACGGACGGATGGACGGACGGACGAACGGACAGAAGGATGGACGGACGTAAGGAGAAGGACGGACGGACGGACGGAAGGTCGAACGGACGGAAGGACGGACGGATGAACGGACGGAAGGACGGACAGAAGGACGAACGAACGGACGGATGGACGGACGGACGAACGAACGGACGGACGGATAAACGGACGGAAGGACGGACGGACGGACGAATGGACGGACGGACGGAAGGACGGACGGACAGAAGGATGGAAGGAAGGACCGGACCTTTCGTCGCCAGAGATGACATTTGCATAATCCCTTCCCGATACGAGAGCTGCAGCAGGTCACCAATCGTCGACGCGTTTCACATCAGATGCATGGAAAAGTTTAATTGAAATTCGCTGGTGACCCTCTGACGTTGAGGTCTTTCTTTGGGGGTTGAAGGTGTCGTCGGTTCATTCATTCATTCATTCATTCGGACATTTATATAGCGCTCCTTCAAGAAAAACTACTCAGAAGCGCTCCCAACTCCAGCGCGCGCAAAAAGAACAGTTTTAAGTTTAGTAAGGAAGGATCCTGGTAGAGTTCCAGGGTGTAGGCGTAGCTCAAAAGGAAGGCCATTCCAGACCACTGGTCCAACCACAGAAAAGGCTCGATCCTTCATGGTAGTAGTACGAGCAAAAGGAACTAAGAGGACTCCCCTATCAGCAGAGCGTAGCTGACGACGTCCTTGGATACCCAATGTAGAGCTGCATAGCTCACGGAGGTAAGTTGGGGCAAGGCCCTGACAACATCGCCATACCAATGCAGCTACCCTGAACTCGATACGCTGGCGAATAGGGAGCCAGTGAAGTACCTCAAGCATGTAGTTTGAGACATGATCATATTTAGGGATTTTCCCAATTAGGCGTGCAGCAGAGCGCAACACCCGGTCAAGACAAGTCAATCTGCTGGATGGGAGGCCAATGTAGAGCGAAGAGCAATAGTCGATGCGAGATGTAACGAAAGAATGCACTAAAGTAAGAGTAGCAGCAGACGTAAGAGAACGGATGACAGTGCGAAGCTGGCGCAGCTGATAATAGCAGTCTCGAGCAAGACGGTGAAGTTGAGGAGCAAAAGTTAGTTCTTGGTCAAGTTGGACACCGAGGTCATGAACCGTGGTTGCAAAGACAAAGCCAGGAAACTTAGATGCAAGAGAAAATAGATCAAGCTTGGCAAGCTGCTGCCGTGTGCCCAACCAAATAAATTTTGTCTTAGATGGGTTCAAGCGTAGTCTATTGGATGACATCCATGCCTCTAGAGCATCCAAAGTCCCGCTCATTATCCGAACCGCTTTGACAGCATTAGAAGGGAGGCAATGGGTGTAAGCCTGGACGTCGTCAGCATACTGCTGACTCAAAACCGAATGAGCTGTTAGTAGAGTGGCAAGACCTGAGGTGTAAATAATATAAAGTATGGGACCAAGAACTGAACCCTGGGGTAGACCATATTGTGCAGGCACCCATGAGGACCTAGAAGAGCCATGGACCACACAGAGAGAACGCTCCTGAAGAAAAGAATCTATCCATTTGTAAAATGCACCAGACAAACCAAAAGAAACACTCAGCCGCTCTAACAAAATCTCGTGGTCGACAGTGTCAAAAGCGGCGCTGACGTCAAAAAGGGCCAGCAGGGTCAGCTGAGCTCTGTCGATCGCTCCGTAGATGTCTGAGAGGAGTCGGAGCAGAAGCGTTTCAGTTGAGTGGAATCTTCTGAAACCAGACTGATTCTGAGGCAGCAGATTATTCCCTTCTAGGTAAGCGACGAGTTGCATGGCGACGACCTTTTCGATAAGCTTCGAGAGGAACGTAACATTCGCTATCGGCCTATAGTTCCCGGGATTAGTCGGATCCAATCCACCACTTTTCAGAGCAGGGATCAGGATTGACCTCTTCTGCGTTGATGGTAGAATGCCTTCCTGTAGAGATCGATTGCAGAGTGTTGTGAGGAGAGGAAGTAAAATGTCGATGAATTCGTGAAGTAGGAAGGTCGGTATGGGATCTAGTTCACAGGACTTTGGTGGTGAAGAGAGAATAATGCGTCGAAGTTCGGTACTTGTAACTGAATTCAATGTAGAGAGGTGACAGTCAGATGGATGATATTCAGGTGGCAGAGAGTCAGCAGTTGCCTGTCGAATGTCACGAATCTTGGCATCAAGCGAAGCCAGGAAGTCATCCGCTGTAAAGAATGGAGTATCAGGAGGACGCTCAGGGCGACGACGGCCAAGGAGCGCATTGAATGTTGTCCACAGTCGCTTAGGTTCCTTTGTGTGAGAAGCGATCTTGGCTTCCCAGTATGACCTTTCTTTCTCACGATACTGCCGGTGCATGCGGCGAACGTACTGCACCCAGGTGGTGCGATCCGATGGTAGATTGGTGCGCCTGTATCTTCTCGTCGGTGGTACGGTAGTTGTCTTAGGGAACTTGACAACGATCTAATCGGGTGGTTGCCCGAGAGGGGAAGAGGAAGTAAAATGTCGATGAATTCGTGAAGTAGGAAGGTCGGTATGGGATCTAGTTCACAGGACTTTGGTGGTGAAGAGAGAATAATGGGATATCTGAAGGAATTATCGGTGATTTGCGGGAAACCAAAAGATTGCAAAGTGTTTGAAACAAATCATTCGGAATCACCATGGTTGACGAAGAATCTTCGGTCAACATTTTTCCTGCTTCAATGGAATCTTCAGGAGCAAGCAGCAACATCCAAAATCACACATAAACACCACACCACAGTTCACAGTGAAAATAAGTACGTTGTGGTGAGATACTGTATCCGGTTCGTGTCAAGAAGACTTTAAGTGCTTCCTTGGCGTGTGACCATTATCGTCGGTGGTCGCACCACTCAAGTCAAGCGTTTGCTGGGAACTCATCTCCATCGTCGTGTCAGTTTGAAGATCTTCATTAGTCGTTGACTTTATTAGTTTTGTGACGAGTGATGGAATACTTGGATTTTACGAAGATAATTTATTTTCACTGTGAACTGTGGTGTGGTGTTTATGTGTGATTTTGGATGTTGCTGCTTGCTCCTGAAGATTCCATTGAAGCAGGAAAAATGTTGACCGAAGATTCTTCGTCAACCATGGTGATTCCGAATGATTTGTTTCAAACACTTTGCAATCTTTTGGTTTCCCGCAAATCACCGATAATTCCTTCAGATATCTTGTAATAATATTGCAAGTGATTTCCAAAACTTTCTGGAACGTGTCGCCAATTATGGCCAAATCTGGTGTCCATTTGAGTCCCGGTCCCTATAGATGTTCCTTCCATTTCCCACAGATTCCCGTAGCTTCCGGCTGATTTACGGAGTTGTCTCCCAATTCCAAATGCAGTAGTAGCAATATATACTTCTTTACTGGCATGATTTTTTATGAAGTTGACAAACTGCGACTTAATGCTAAGTCGCAGTTTGGGACAAAAATGATCAGCGTGCTACATGGCTTAAAGTGTGGATGGACGGTCATGGACGGCGTCCATGCACTTATTTTAAAATCTGAACGCCGACCTGCCACTTATTTGCTATAGAACAGCCTGGAAAGGTAAGGGGCGTCCACTGCCGTCCGTCCAGGCACTTCTTTTAGAAAGGTAAAAAGCGTCCAGGCACTTGTTTCCCACACTTTAAGCACTGGCGTGCTAGTTAGGCTGTATACAGTTGTAGGTTACATCCGATCTATCATCTAGTGGACTAAAGTGCCATGTGACTCTGTGGTTTTTATTTGGTAGAGAGAAATTGCTATAGATACGTCCTCGTCTGTATAATATAGCATACGCGAGGGATGAAATATAATGTCTGTATTACTTGGTTGGTAGCTTGAAGTCGTTTGCTTTTCGTATCGAAACGTCCCGCACAAACTCTGCAGATTGAAGCCGACCTAAAGAAGTACTTGATTTGATGCCTTCCATCTTTCTGGTCTCTTTGACAACACAAATCGGGCCTCCACTGGGCATCGATCTCCGATACGACAATGCAGCGCTCTCGAATAAGCTGATGCCCTTTCTCGCAGAGTTAGAGTTGCGCAACAGAAATTTGAAGTTTACGATCCAGAATACGATTACCGCATATTGGTCGCAAAACCAAATCTCGTTTACTCCGTTCGCAATTCCAGTTTCCGAACCGCGTTCAAGATGTCAACGGCAGAAAAACACATCGCATCGAATCCCGAACAAACCTCACCGACGAACGTTCAACAACGCCGCAACGATGTGTTTCTGCGACGTGCGGTAATCTCTTTCCCCGTCGTCCGTTCGGTCATTTCTCACCCGTCCAACGCCATCTCACTCGCGTCAACATTAAACATTAATACCATCGCGCGCGAGGTTATACGCTGCGAGTCGACGAAGCTTAGAGGGGTCAGGACTGCTTTGAAGTCCTGGTGAGACGGAGAAAGATGATGATGGCGACTACAGCTGCTGCTGCCGAGGACTCACTCCTTACTGCTGCTGCACTGTAGCGTAATTTAGAGCAGCCGGGCGTTTTTATATAGCGCTTTTTCTTGGAAAAGCCACCGTGGTGATCTGGGGGGAAAGCCGCGCGCGGTCCGTGATAGCACTATAGCGTTGCATGTTATGTGCTGTTTACATCCGGGTAGTCTTTTTTTCTCGGAAGGAGATCGGTCGGACGATTTTTACAGTTCCTCTTTATTCCGCTTTGACGTGAAATTAACGCGCGTGCCGGAACTACTTTCCAGCGGCGGTTTATGCACGGGCGGAGTGATTTTTCGTTTTCCAGTTTCCGGGCAATGTACATTGTACAATATGGATCCGTGTGTGTATTGTGCCGCGCGGGCGGGAGACGTACGGAGTGGCGCTATATACATGAATTTACTGCGATCAAGTATTTATGATGCACATTGTACACATATTATATGCGCGATTGCTCGTACTTACATACATGGACACGTGTGTACATCATTATGCACTCGTAGGCCTACATCATCATGCAATACTTTGTCTATAATATTCAAACAAACATACCTGCGCATATATAGAGACAATCATACAATACAATACAATACAATTTATTATTTCTAACGCGCTTTAACAAGACACGTCTTGCACAAAAGCGCACGGCCTATGATGTTAACAGTCGCTACAGCAAACAAAGTCATCTGAGAGTAATAACGCAGCCAAAAAACAACAACACGAGTCACAATCGAATGAACTCCGATGAAGACATAAGAGTTCAGCCGGAAAGTTTCTCGTACGATGTTAAGTTGAGTTTAGGATCGGAATATTTGAGTCTCTGCTTGGTGGTCGAAGCAAAGAACAGCAACGAGCAGAACTATCGCAAACACGTAGCACCGCAACGTTACAATCCTCGCTGAAAGACAGTAAATGAAGCATAAAATCCTTCTCTCGTTTCATCGTCTCATTCGTGTAGTATGCAAGTCCGGTAATTATTGAATCGCAGGCTGGCGGATATGATGGTATTGGGATCAAACCTGGCATCCCTTGCGGAGGACGAAATAGATCCGTCCACTGGTGAACGCGGTTTCCTTACGTCCGCACACCAAGAGATTGCTGGCGGATATGATGGTATTCTGACCAGCCTGGCATCCCCTGCGGAAGACGAAGTAGACCCGTCCAATGGCGAACGCCCGTTGATTAGGTCCACGTGCACGAACTTGCGATACAAAATCCCGTCCAAACATTATGAAAAGGGAGACGACAAAGTCAGAGAAGCAATCACGACTTCAAAAGACTAACAAATATTCACAAATTTTTCGGCGACTTTCACTACAGACACAATAATCTGCCGTAACGACTCAGAGGCCACATCGTCGGCCATTGTACCAACGACCAACGTCTAAGGCATCAACGTCTAAGGCATCAACGTCTAAGGCATCGTGTCCTGTATATACATGTACTATGCAGGGCTTAACCCTCATCCGAACAAGCTAAAATGCAACTTAATTTGAACAAAGGGGGGCCTGGCCAGACCTCCCGTTTGGATGTGGGTTTTTCATAGGAAATAGTAATTTTTATATGCCAATTTTGTGAGATGATATCAGAGTAACTCAAAACAACAATGTATCAGTCTCTTTATGCAATATAAATAATTTTTTATGATGAATTTGAAATTAAATGCTTAATTACACTAATTGTGACGGTTTGTCATACATGTTCATCGACGCAATAGTTGTATATTTATAAAATTTTGAAATCAAAATAAAGAAACCATAATTTTAGTAAAATTAGCACTTAATGCTCTTATGATCAGAGTCAGCATGACTGTTTCCTAGAAAATATCTTTAAAAAATGGAATGGGACTAAACCTAAAAGGTAAACATGTATCGCACATAGTCTGTTAGCTGTTGCTTTCGGGTTTGTATGTCGAATGATGATGTCTTTCATCTCGGCTGTTATAAAACTGTCAAAAACCATCTTGAATATTCTCAATGTGTCCGCATATTATTCCACATCTTCTGTTACTGCATTGTAAAACAGAGCACGTCTTCCTGGCATTGCTTTTGCCTGCCAAAAATTATCCGAATCTTTACTTGTATTTAGCCTATAATTTAGGTCTCTCGGCTTCATCAGTATAAACAATTTCGTCATCATTATCTTCACTATCAGGTCCCGTCTCATCATCGTGTTTATCATCATTTTCAATTTCACATTGTTTTCATCAGAAGAAACATCTGAATTTCGTTCATCAGGCACTGGCATCTCTTCATGTCCACATTCTTTATAGTTGCTCTCACTGTCCAAACTGTCATCATTGTAGTCTCGGTCAGTATTATCTTCAGAACTTCCATATTACTAAACCGATTTGATCGCTTAGATGTGCTAATTGTAGCTCATTAATATAGGAACAAAGTCATAATAGCAATCCGAGAACATATCACTTCCCAAAAAGTTATGCAGCAAATATATGAAGGGGGGTCTGGTCAGACCCCCCCCCTTGTTCGGATGAGGGTTAACGTGCAGTTGTACACAAAATGTGCAGTTCTAAAATGATTTGTGCAGTTGTATAAGCACTTTCGTGCAGTTGAAACTAGTAAAAAAGGTCAGTGTCGTCCGATTGGAGGTAATTTACCATGGAGGATGGGAAAGAAAAGAAGGGGTTGTGCAGTTCTATAAACTCCTTAAAAACAGCCCTGATACTATGCATTCCTGTTCTCAATTGAATTCTTGCTTGGTCCGTTTTTGGAGCAATCACACGAAGGCGTAAGGCACATAATATAGTTATGTTATTATTCAGAGTATAGCTATTACAAATATCACCAATGTTAGAAGATCAATTTATCTCAGATTGAATCTAATCCAAATTGAACATATTTTGTAAAGCGCTTCTCACAGCAGAGCTATTCAGAAGCGCTCTCAGCGTGAGAGGCCCATGAAAAGAGAAAATGCTCAATCAGCGAAAAGATGCAGGCGAATACCCACCAGCAGGGGTTATTTTAAGGAATTTTCTCAACTGCACATAAATGACGTATTTTGAGACTGGGCATAAGAAAGTCCATGACCAGGGATTTGCCCCCAAAGCTGAAGCAGCTTTTGGTGAGCGCTCATTAATAAGCTGGTGCCTTGCGCTTGGCCTTCGACTGGAGCTTTAGATCATAGGCGCAACCACCCTATGGGACCCACGGGACGCGTCCCCCCAACTTTTGAGTGGTCCCCTAACTGTATTATTATGGTCCCCCAACTTTTAGGACGTGATTCATTATGCCCCCCCCCCCAACTTTTAGGACGTGATTGCACCTATGCTTTAGATGTTTGAATATTAAGATTTTCCGACTTTATAAAAATTCATATTACAGATCAAAATCAATTGTTATGACAATGTTTGACTCAAAGTTCATCATGGCAAAATCTCCAAATGAATTAACGAATGAAATCAGCTAGACGTTCTCAGACGTTTAGACTTTTCAATATCCTTAATCGACTAGAGATTCCTTAAAGATCCCTTACAGATCCTCTGCTGTTGCTGGAATTGGAAATAGCTCAGAAAGATTGTTAAGTGTAATAAAGTTAAATGGTCCTATGTTGCTGGACACTTCCAAAGTTTCGCTAGTAGGCCTATGTAAGGGTAGGCTACGTCTAAATGTTGCTTTTCTGCTCTGAAACCCTGGTCATTAAGGCCAACATGATATTGTTTTGCTAAAGCTAAAGCTAGCAGACAAGATGAGATAATTATTTCCAAAAGAAATAAAATCTTTGAGCTAATTTCAAATTTTATATAAAACATAACCCACTAACTGCAAAATACGATGTAAGATCGATAAATATCATTAGCAAACCTCTCAAATGGTCATTATTGATCGATAGACCTATACTGACAACCACATCAACACGAATATGTACTGTTTAGGCCAATAGCAGTTTTAACCAGGAGCCGCGTTGCCGATCTACATGTAAATAATATTTTACCATACCATGACTTGGCTTAGGGTACAACTGCTGGAAATTTTATATGCTACAAAAAATTAAGCTCTGGTGTCATTCATTCATGAGAACCAGAATGTGTGTGTGAACAAAGCCGCAGACTTGGTCCTGGGTTTGTGGAAACGAACGAGCGACCGAAGGACAATAATTTCCAATGCACGAGCACCTAGCTGGGTAGGGGTTTTGGAAGGTGATGTACCAATCCCATTTTAGAATTTTGTTTAATTTTCACACTGCACTGGTGGTATTCCGAGTTGTAATTTGCCGAGGTTGCTCATCATTTCAGTGCTGATAGTCATGGTTTAGGACTTTAATAAGTGTCCCGTCCCATTGTTTAAATATTTTTTACAACATTATAATGACAACTTGTAGACTGTGATCTTAAAAAAATTGCTCACAAATTTCATGCCAAAAGGCATGGTTTAAGACTTTAATAAATGCCCCTCCCCATTATTTACATTTCTGAATTTCCACACTGTAACTGTCATCTGAACAAAATTGCTCTTTTTAAATGCTGACAGCTATGGTTTTTAGAGTTTAGAGAGTCTCCTCCTTATTGTTTAATTTTTCATTTGCACGCTGTTAATCTGGCATTTAAAGCTGTCATTTGAAAAAAAATACTCATAATTTTCTTTTCTCGTCCATTGTTTAAAAATGTCATTTGCCCACTGTTGTAATAGCATTTTAGGCTGTTACCTTGACAAATTCAATCATAATTTGGTACTCAGAGACGTGGTTTAAGACTTGAATAATTCTCCCTACCTGTATCTTAATTATGTTTAATTTACACAAGGTAATGGTGGCAGTTTAGGCTGTCATCTGTATCAAAATTGATAATTATGGACAAGCAGTGGATAACACCGTAGAAATCTATAATAATGTTTGTGATAATATTTCTGAAATATTTGGGGATATAAGACATAAGCACCTCCGTCACCACAACAAGTTCCGGGCTCAGTTCCTCGATCCTATCCCATCTAAGTCTACACCCCTGTGCGAGATGCTAGTTCAATAACATATGCCTACGTGTATCTTTCAGATTCTGAGGATGGTGATTTTTGGATGGGATCACATAAACTCAAAAAGGGTGCGTGTAATATGGGGATATATGGAGAATTTTGAAGAAAATTTGAGTATGCATTGACCTACAATCCTACATCATGTATGTATGTAGGCCTATAGGCCTAATCCGCCTATTGGATAGCCTGTGTGGCTGAAAGGCTAGCTCAGTCTGGATGTCTGCCTGATTAATTCTTTTCTTTTCATCGCCTGTCTCCAGTTTGATACTTGGGTTGTTATAGTAGACTACATGTATTTTGCTTTATGCGTCCGACTGTCCACGTCCCTTCCTGCTTCAGCTTGTCAGAGTAAGCGGCAAAAGCAGGAGAAAGTATACATAAACTACGATGGCCAAGAAGTTATCAGGATATCAACCTACAGCAGGCCTTGATCTGCATCCGCCCATACATTTAGCCTACTGCAAGTTCTTCTGTCTGCAGCCTATGTGTGATTTTTAGCAGAACCTTGTCTTCGATTACATCACCCATTTTCCCCGCTCTTACTTCATGCACACGGGTGATCTTCGCCGTATCGGTCTAATGCTTGACTTGAAAACTTGATGCAATCACATATCTATTATAGTTTACGCCAAATTTCAACAGACCTGCTCTTTTCCTGAACATAAATATCGCCCAAATAAACCGCCTCAAAGATGTTCACTTTGGGCTGTTACTATCATGTTTGTGTCCAGCTTTTTACCACTAACTTCTCGTCAGTTCATGCAACTAGGCAAAAAGTAACTGCACAAGATCTGATTTTCAACTGCACAAATCTTTTTCCCAACTACACACTTTGTGTCCAGCTGCACGTTAAAATAACCCCTGCCCACCAGAATCCCGCTACAAATCCTAGAGAGGGAAGGTCATTCCACCTTGAAGGACCCGCAACAGCAAAAGCCCGATGCTGTGTTAATGAGGATCGTGGTCTAGGCGGTCGGCAGAAAGAAGATGGCGTGAGGATCGTGCAGAAACCGGTTTGCACATCAAGTCGTGCACAGAGGTATTTAGGCGCTAAGTCCTGCAGTGACGTGGTATAACTATAATACTATATGAGCAGTGCGTTGTGTCATCGGTATCCATGGAGTAAAGGTCGTGAATCATTTATGTGTAGATGTCTGAGTATATATCCTGGAAGTCGTGCAATAAGTCGAGCAGCAGCATTTGAGATTGGTTGCACAGATGACAAGCGAACCAATTATTGGTGGTGGTGTTTGCAGAAGAAGCCTATAGTACCAGCAATTTCATGGATATATCAATACTTGTTGAAATTGGGTATATATAGTAGGCCTAGTTTTATTGGGAATAGTACTTATCGAATTGGGGAGTAATAGTAGTATAATTTGGCGTGGAGAATATAGGTTATTACTTACTGAGTAGAAAAGTGTAATGGTAGTCATTTAATGGGTAGTGGTAGATAATTGTTGCGAACGATAGTTCTTGAGTGATTCCTCTCGGTTCCTTTCGTTTCGTGAGCGACACAAAAGTCTTCGTTAATTTCTCTGCTATTCTCGTGAAAACATCTTTGTGACCACTTCGCCAATAATTATACATTCTTCTCTCGATTGCAGCTCAACAAAAGACGTCTTTGTTCTCCACTCATGGCTGCCTGTCTGTTTGTCTGCCTGCCTGCCTGTCTGCCTGTGTCTGCCTATTTCTCTGCCTGCGTGTCTGCCTGTTTGTCTGTCTGCCTGCGTGTCTGCCTGTTTGTCTGTCTGCCTGCGTGTCTGTGTTTGCCTGTTTGTCTGCCTGCGTGTCTGCCTGTTTGTCTGCATGTCTGCCTGCCTGTATGTGTGTCTGCCTTTCTGCCTACCTGTCTGTCTGTCGCCGTGTATGGTGGACTGGAAGGCCTATAAGCCACAATGTCTGGAGCGAGAGACGGTCGTCATTTATAATAGGATGTTTTGAAGATGTCGTCGCACTTCTTCCTACGTCTCTGCATGTTTGTCAGCTGCAGACATTGGACGAAGAACTCGGTTGACTGCATGGAAGATCTGCGGTTTCGGAAAATTCGTTCGTACGAATCGTTTAGAGAGAGTTGTGACTGAATGGGTGGGTTGATGGGGGTCGTGGATTGTGAGCTCAACCCCGATTGAAGGGGGGGGGGGCTTCACGCTGCACGAGATTTATCTTATTATCATTATTATTATTGATATTATTATTATTATTATTATTATTATTATTATTATTATTATTATTGTTATTATTATTATTATTATTACTACTACTATTATTATTATTGCAATTGCTGTAACTGTTTTTAGAATTATTATTATTATCAGTATTATCATTGTTGCTGTGTGGCAACAAAGACCATTAGCGTCGCCCTCCTCCTTTATCCAGGCTTGGGACTGGCACTGTGAGATTGCAAGCTGTGGCGGTTTTGAGAACGCTGTATGCTAATAAGTTATATTCTATTATTTACGGATTTACACAGATCATACGCTACGTTATCTTCCCTGTCTTTTCCTCTAAAGCAGAGCGGCCTGGTGAAAAATTGTGACACATGCGTTCCAAATCCGTCGTTTGACGTTTTTGACTTTTTTGTTCCGTTATATTCTACAGTTATTCTGCTTCAAAATGCTTTTTACAGAATGAAAATATCTTTTTTCTAACTGAAGATATCTGAAATTATATTCGTTCGATTCTGTAACTTGTAGAATCACAACAAGGGAGAAAATTGAGCTCAAAGTTTCAGCACATTTGTGTCATAAAAGTCCTTAGTAACCATTAATTGAATATTCTGCAATTTTGCTGGTCAATAAATGGGTATATTGTGTATCGAATACAGCAAGCGGCATCCAATTCGAGCAATTACTTTCCACATTGGGACTGAATTACAGGCAAATGCTGAATTACCGAAGACGAATGAATGAGTCAGTGAAATAACATAGGACAAACAAACGCTTCCAAGATCGAGTAGCCTACTCGGCCAGGAGGGACATAATTGTATCGAACCCTATGAGTGTAATATTTCAAACACACAATCAACCAGGCACTACAAGATGTGGACCTTTGTCCATTTATAATGTAATTAATGTAAACATTGCAACTGATAAGCAGCGTCTTACAAGTAGGCCTATTACCCTATCGATCGGCTTCCTCAAAGAAATATTTACCTAGCAGCTTAGTCTAGAGAGAAACATGAATAAAACACAAGGCATTGCGTCCGATTAGCCTACAATTTGAACGTAGTATGATAACTCATGCAAGTCTTTTCAATTCTTAAAAGGAATTTTAATTAGGACTATCTGCACACATAGACACTAATATTGTTCCTATTTATTATCTCGTACACACATCGCTCGAACGCGCAAACACTGCAGGTATAGGCCTAGAGTAGATCAGAGCAGATTCAATTTGCATCAAGTTACCAAAAGCCAGTGGTAATCAAACTTCCTATAGATCTACAATGATTATTATGCTGGGTGGCCACTGAGGGGTGGGCTGTGGATGCGTGGATTGACAGTTTAGCCATGTTTGCCAAAGTAATTGACCGCTTCGTTGATCTCGATCTCAGTACCTCTCATTCTACAAGCCAGCGTGTTATCCAATGAACTACCCCCTAACGAACAATCAACCAGGTTGCGCTTATCACAATTTGAGCAGTTTACAAGACGTTCGCTATTTCCTATTTAACGATGTAAAATAATATTTATACAAATTCTTTCCAAAGCTAACGCTACTTGTAGGCCTGAGTAAGAAAAGGAGCAACAGAACGTTTTCGGGTAGGTGCGCATGCGCAGTATCAAAAGTCAGTCTCGTGAACCAATAAGACTCTCAGAAAACTGGGTCGGAGGCGTGGTTGTCAGGTGTCCATTACAGATGTTAAACTTTATAGCCAAACTTTGTCACGTTCAAGTAGGTGGAAAAATTTACCAGAACCGTCTAATATCATATTTTATGGTATAATCTATCACGCGGTACACATGGCTACAAGAAATAGTCAGGTCCGCTTATGAAAACTCGGTCGTTCATGGCGAATTTCAGCTTTGAAAATAGGCTATTTGGGACCAAGATTCAAAGCGAATTCTTACACCACATGCGCCAAAAGTCACTTTTCATCCACTAATCATTTGAATTCAACATTTTTTATTGTAGATATTGAAAGTAGACATATTTTTAAATAATAATACACTATAAAACAATTTTCCATATTTTTGACCTCTGTCGCCTGTTTTGCCTTTTATCTCTCTTTCTAGATCGCGACAAATGACGGGTAAAGAAAGCTTGCATCACAATTGGTCACTTCGTGATACAAGCATGAAATTTGTTACATACTACAAAAATGCCCTAATTCTATGTGAACTGAAAGTTGAGATATTTAAATATTCTTTTTAGGTCGGCCATTTTGGAAAATGGCTGCCATTGGGGCCAGGGATCAATGCTGCGATGGCCCTTTAACCGAATCTTTTTCTTATGACATTTTCGTAGTATGTACCAAATTTCATGCTTGTAGCACAAAGTGAACAATAGTAATAATATTCCTTCACATTTTGGTTCCAGGCGGCCGCACTACCCTAAATGAAAAACTTAATACGGAAATAGTTGCCTTTTCAAAGGTATTATAGCGTTGTTTCGCAGCGTTTAAGAGGTGTCTAAGGAGACAATCCGGCGTCTTATCTTTCAAGGCAGTTCAAGTCGACTTTATCTTACCTGATAATTTTGCAGCGCATTATTGAGTTCGGCGGTTCGATCTTTCTCGGCCGCTTAGTCAGGCCCGGATCTACAGTTTTGGGGGCCCTGTGCTGATCGAATGACGGGGCCCCTTGCAATTTTAAGAAACAAAGAAGATATTATGACATACAATAACCGAAAACATAAATTGTTATACTTTACGGCACATAAGAAGTAGATAGGACAATTGTCACGCACTGACATGGAAAGAACATAGTCTGTCAAACAACAATAAATCTGTATAAACCATTACTACCTTACTGTGCTAGAGTGTATAGTAGGGTGTCCCCAAAAAAACTTTTTCTTGAAATTCTTAGGTCTCACCAGTCAAAAAGTTTCCTATGGAGATGATAATATTTGTGTAATTTTTTCGAATTTTTTAAATAATTTTTAGGGCACCCCCCAAGAGCTCCAAATTTTATATATAGCGTACAATGATATTCGTGTGCAAATATTTCAATATATGAGGCAACGTCATTCATACCACATATATTTTAAATGCTTTTGCACAAAATATGATGTGTCATACTATGTAATTGCTCAAAAAATGTTATGCTGTATTTTCTCAGACTGGTTTTGCAGTTAATTGACTGAAATTTGACAAAATTTATATATGCACAGACTTTCATATAATTATATTATTAAAATTCGGAATATTATTTAACCATTATTGACTACTACAATAATTCGAGCAGCTATTCAAAAAATAGTTTACTTTGAGATGGCATATTGGTACACAGTACCAAATGTGAGATAGTCACATGTTTGATCCAATCAGTAGTTCACTGCATCGGAAGAAGTGACTCAAGTGAGTCGTGCTTGCAATTTGGGAAGTACTTTCGATGTTTTTCAACAGCTTGCAATTAGAACTGTTTATGACTTTCATTTGTTATGGCATTAAATGTCTGTATCAGGCACAGCCATTGACACATGTCAAGTTGTTCACGATTACAATGGCTTAATTGAACGATTTTCCAGATGGTCAAACAGCAGGACTCTCTAGAAAGCTGTCGTCAATGCCGGTATAGTCTGGAAAAAGCTTTGAGAGATATCTCAAAATATATCTGGAAAAAGCTTTGAGAGATATCTCTCAAAGCTTTTTCCAGAGTATACCGGCATTGACGACAGCTTTCTAGAGAGTCCTGCTGTTTGACCATCTGGAAAATCGTTCAATTGGTATCAGTATATATCTCTCAAAGCTTTTTAGTAGGTCAATTTCGACTTTCTGAAGACTAATTGTACTTGTGGCATTAAATCTATCCAATGTGGTGTGACAGATAACAGTCATAACAGCTGTTTCAAATTGCCCCAACTTCCTTGCAAAACCATCGGCTTCTGATCTTTTGTCAACGTTGTGGCGATTATCTGTAGATATGTCTATTAGCGCACTCTTGATGACTTTGTACTCCACGAACAGACACTTATATAGTATATAGTATCAGTTCTGGCAATTCAGTGAGTAGCAGATTTTTTTATGCTATGACATTATTTGGTTATATATTTAGTCATAGCTGATTGCTATGAATAATGCATTGCAATTCAATTTGCATTGTTTCTTTCCTGAATCCTCACTTTATTTTTTTTAACTTTTACAATTTGGGGGCCCCACCGAAACTCGGGGCCCTGTGCTGCAGCACAATCAGCACTGTGGTTAATCCGGCCCTGCGCTTAGTCAAAACAAAATCATCGGAGGGAGGAATATAAGGTTAAGATATAGGTTCAAGGTATAACAGTCAAGATGCAGAGGTGGATTCCGTATTGTAATGCTACTTTAAACATTTTTTTCCCTCGATGTGATTTTTTATTATTGTTATTATAATTATTTTTTTATTTTTCTACATTTTTTTATATTACGCAATTATTTATTAAACGCAACAATTTTTTTTACAAGAAGCTAGAAGAAAAGTTGCTTTGTTCAGGAGTTCGTGTTCATTATCTCTGATTCTAATTGTTCTTCTTCATTGTTTTGTGCTTCTAGTCTCGTTTTCGAATGAACTCAAGAACAGAACTGGACTTCAGATTGTAGGAGCAGGAGTCGGTCACGTCTCAGATGTGAGTCTCTATCTATCCATCTGTCCTTCTGCTAGTCTCTGTGCTGCTGTCTCCCTATCTGTCTCTCTCTCTGTGTGTGTGTGTGTGTGTGTGTGTGTGTGTGTGTGTGTGTGTGTGTGTGTGTGTGTGTGTGTGTGTGTGTGTGTGTGTGTGTGTGTGTGTGTGTGTGTGTAGGAACTGTGTGAGTGTATCTCCCTCTCTCTATCTATCTATCTGTCTGTCTATCCATATGTCCTTCTGCTTGTCTCTGTGCAGCTGTCTCTCTATCTGTCTGTCCGTCTCTCTCTCTTTGTGTGTGTGTGTGTGTGTGTGTGTGTGTGTGTGTGTGTGTGTGTGTGTGTGTGTGTGTAGGAACTGTGTGAGTGTATCTCCCTCTCTCTATCTATCTATCTGTCTGTCTATCCATATGTCCTTCTGCTTGTCTCTGTGCAGCTGTCTCTCTATCTGTCTGTCCGTCTCTCTCTCTTTGTGTGTGTGTGTGTGTGTGTGTGTGTGTGTGTGTGTGTGTGTGTGTGTGTGTGTGTGTGTGTGT
>OX457042.1:4328101-4338101 GCA_949752735.1 Lumbricus terrestris | reverse complement strand
TCTCCTCCACTTCCTCCTCCGTCCATCTTCCTCTTCCTCCTCCTCCTTCTTCTTTTCCTCCTCTACTTCCTTCTCTTTCCTTTCCTCCTCCTTCTCTTCCTCCTCCACTTCCTCTTCCCCCATATTCATTCTCCTCTTCCTCCTCCTCTTCTTCCTCCTCCTCTTCTTCTTCCTCCTCCACTCTTTCCTCCCTCTCCTATCCTCCTCGCTTCTCTTCCCTCGTGGTCATCTCTAACACAGCCATCTAGCCATCTAGTCTTTCGTCCAATTCCACTGCAGCACTGACCTCCACCGAACATCTCTCATTTCACGTCCATTAGCGTCTCTACGCTACTCAACCAACCTCTCAACTCTCACCCTTGAACTGACCTGACCTCAGACTCTTCGCACTGCAGTCGAGTGTATAGCAATGTCTACGTAGAGTGCTGCCGCGTTATTTATTAACAGTGGCGTTATATAGATATAGATGTTCAGGAACCATTTTTATGCTGTGGCGGCTTTTAGGCAATTTTCACTGTACTCGTTGATTACCACGACAACCTTTTGCCATTAGTTCAGTGTTAATGGCGGTATTTAAAGGACGAAAATTTATATACGGTTACATGCACCCCTATATAGAATAGATACATAGACCTACATACATAATTATAATTATGCAAGCATGTGATGTATGCGTCATCATCATCATCATCGTCATCATCATCATCATCATCATCATCATCATCATCATCATCATCATCATCATCATCAACAACAACAACAACAACAGCAACATCATTGAAGATGGACTATCATTCAATTACAGATTGTGAAATTGGATAAAA
The DNA here is from genome assembly GCA_949752735.1 of Lumbricus terrestris. Lineage (NCBI taxonomy): Eukaryota > Metazoa > Annelida > Clitellata > Crassiclitellata > Lumbricidae > Lumbricus > Lumbricus terrestris. Next base: position 4,337,277 of record OX457042.1, on the reverse strand, counting down.
CTGCAAAATGAATATTGCGCTTCTCACAGATTACATAATAATCATTGTTCTGATAGGATTATACATTATAGATCTAATAGGTTAGAGATTGGAGAAAGTTTGCAGTAAAAGCGAAAGAAATAAGATTATGCGCACACAGTTAATTATAATCTGATAATTAATTATTGGTCTATCATCAGAAACTGGTACCAAACGGCATTTCTAATCAACCAAGCGATCAGATTAATAACTGTTTTTGTCCGCTTGTCTAGGAGCGAAGAGCCAGTGACCACGAGTATGGATATCTCCACTGGACATATTGTACTTGTAAGTACTCGGCCTTTGTAAATAAATCATATTCCTTAGACGTGATATTGACCATTCAGCGTTAGTGACTTCATTTTCCTGGCCTTAGGATACTTACCTACTTGCCTGGCATACTTACCAAGTTGTTCTTGACATTCTCACCTACCTGTTAAGATTACTGCATGCAAAAGTTTTAAACCAGTTAAGCCAAAACGAGATAATATCAATAGCAGCGCTGCGTACGTATATAAAATGGATAAGCACACGACATCTAATATTTAACCGATGCAATGGAGATGTAGGGTGAAGAACTGAAATGAAGAAACAACGAACTTCAGGTAAAGGTAAAGACGATGTAAGTTAAAGATAATGTAATGTAAATTATTGAGAATTTCTCAGCTCAGAGAATTTCACAGTAAGTGTTACGGAAGGTGAGATTTATACAGGACGTCACGAATCGGTAAATATACAACTTATTTAGCGCCTTCGACGCAGCTTTCGAAGAGCGCTATATAAATGTTGAGATTTGCAAATACGCAAATACGTAATTTTGCACACAATAATAATAACTGACTCTTCATCCAGTCATCCATCTATTGTAGATTGAATTGTAATTAAATTATGTAACGCCGCTTCATCAGCGAAATAATCGTCGGCCTGTGGCTCTTGTGATATTAATGACTGTCCATTCTTGATCCATGCAGCAATTAATTCGTCGCATTGGTCTTCTGATTTGTGTTTCATCGTTTAGCGTACACTTTCAATGGTTTGATTACTTTCAATCGTCTAGTTCCACCGTGGTCTTTTTTCCATGATATGATTCCTCAATGGTCTGATTTCTCCATGGCCTTATTCCTCTACGGTCTGATTATTTCATTGTCATGATTTTCGACGTGGTCTTATTCCTCCATGGTCTTGTTTCTCCGTGGTCTTATTCCTCCATGGTCTTATTCCTCCATGGTCTTATTCCTCCATGGTCTTATTCCTCCATGGTCTTATTCCTCCATGGTCTTGTTCCTCCGTGGTCTTGTTCTATTATGGTCTTTTTCTTCCATGACATGATTGTAATTCCTCAATGATCTGTTTCCTCTATAGTCTGACTCCGCTATGGTCTGACTTCTCTATGGTCTGATTCCTTTGTGGTCTGACTCTTCTATGGTCTGACTCCTCTATGGTCTCTTTTCTGAATGGTCCCACTCATCTATGGTCTGATTCCTCTCGTCTGTTTCAGTCGTACATGGAGGATCACTTGAAGAACAAGGATCGCCTTGATGAGGAGTGGCAAGCACTCTGCGCCTACGAACCGGAAGTCAGCGCCGTCACAGTCGCCAGCTTGCCACAGAGCGAACGCAAGAACAGATACAGCGACATATTGCCATGTACGTTAGTTATAACCTTTGTTATTCATGATCCCTTATTAATCATGTTCCTTTGTTAATCATGTTCCTTTGTTATTTATGATCCTTTATTAATCATGATCCTTTGTTATTCATGATCTTTTATTAATCATGTTCCTTTGTTATTCATGATCCTTTGTTAATCATGATCCTTTATTAATCATGGTCCTCTATTGATCTTGATCCATTTATTGATCATAAATCCTTCAAAATTAGGGATTATTGACCATGAACCTGTTATTGACTCTTTTCAGATGATCATTCTCGTGTTGTTCTGCATGCAGCGACTAACATGACCGGATCGGATTACATCAACGCCACGACGATTGTAAGACAAATGCGCTATATAAATGATCAAGATACATACGTGTATATATATACACATATTATATATATATGTATATATATCTGCATAGCGTATATATGCTTACGTTTTTTCAACTCCGATGTTTTTTCTCAATAAATGATATTATATATATATATATATATATACTATAATGTATATATATATATATAATTATTCTTAGTGTTTCTATGCACTCAAGTACTCATAATATTAAATACATTGACGAAAATATCAAAACATTTATAAACACTCAGTGTCACTCACGTATGCATGTATGTACATGTGTGTGCACTTGTTATAGCGCCTCTTCAAGATCTACTCTGAGGCCCACCCGACTACAGCGCGGACACTGAATCAGAGGTTTCATGTCGAAGCGCTTGTGCAATTGCAAGTGAAGGACTTGCTCAGGGTCCGCATACGCGGCGGCTTGACGTCGATTCGAACCCGCAACCTTCCGGCTCCAACACTCACCAAACATACCCATGCATACATGCATATACAACTGACTCCCAATAATTATTTATCAATTATTAGACCGAGTAGTGAACTCTGGCAATTATTATGGGTGAAGACATGAAGAGGCAACCCCTAGTTATACACGGACTGGCTTAGTTGCCATGCAACGCCGAGCTGTCTCTGTTGTAGGGCCTTCCATAATTATGGAATGACCTCCCTCTTCAAAGCTGTGTTTATTACATCTGACCAATCAAACGTTGTTTGGTTAATCTGACAAGTTTTTTCTTTCGCCGTGGCTGGGCTGGGAGCGCTCCTGGGTAGATTCTTGAAGGGGCGCTATATATGTGTGTGTATATATGTATATTATATATATATATAATTATATGAGTTCATGGAATGAATAAATGAATGAATGAATGGATGGATGGATGGATGAATGAATGAATGAATGAATGAATGAATGGATGAACGAATGGATGAATGAATATATGTATGAATGAAAGGATGAATGAATGACTTCATCAAAATGACCGTCTCAAGGTAGAGTGTTGAAACTGTTCTCTCTGAGTTACAATGCGACCACTATAAAAACGTTCTTGTAATAATTCCCACAAATATCTATTTTTAACCCTGATCCTAACAATTCACCTTTGTAACTTGCACCTAGTTGCTTATTATTATGACAGCTGGATTTGTTGAATAAAACAAACATTATTGATTGATTGCTTGATTGATTGATTGGTCGTCACATTGTCATCCTAGTGAGATGTCGAGTTATGATCGATTTCAGATGGATCATGATCCGAGGAATCCTGCCTATCTCGCCACCCAGGGTCCCCTCCCGAACACCGTGGCAGACTTCTGGCAGGTTAGTGCAAGCACAACATAATATGATTAACAGAAGCAGTACTGTTACAGTAACAGTAACAGTAGCCATGCAATATAATATTATACACGCAACACGTTTTCAACTGTGCAGGCAACTGCATTAAATAGAGATGAGTGGCATGGCTTCACGTCGCCTTTCGCGCATACAATTCAGTGTGATGAGCAACTTGTCCAAGACTGCTATGCTGCCTATGCAGTGGCTTGCGGCAGATTTGAACCTGCAACCCTACGGTTTCAAGGCTGATAACATGTCCGTACACCATGTCCGGCCTTCAAGATGACTGTGTTCATCTGTAAATACCTGTTCATCTTTTAAGATATTTTTATCAATAGTTACCTATTCAATTTTTGAACATAATGTTCATCTCTAAATCTAAATACATGGTAAATTTTAAGATGTTCTCATCTATAAATACCTGTTCAGCCTTTAAGATATTTTCATCTCTAAATTTCTGTTTTGCTTTTGTGTTCATTCATAAATACCTCTGCCTTTAGGATGTGTCCACCTAAAATACCTGTGCTAATATTTAAAGAATAATTGTTCAGTTGTGAACACTGTGTCCGTTCATACGCTGTTCACATGTTTATGCGCTGTTCACATGTTCATACGCTGTTCACATGTTCATACGCTGTTCACATGTTCATGCGCTGTTCACATGTTCAATTGTTCATACGCTGTTCACATGTTCATGCGCTGTTCACATGTTCATACGCTGTTCACATGTTCATGCGCTGTTCACATGTTCATACGCTGTTCACATGTTCATGCGCTGTTCACATGTTCATACGCTGTTCACATGTTCATGCGCTGTTCACATGTTCATACGCTGTTCACATGTTCATACGCTGTTCACATGTTCATACGCTGTTCACATGTTCATACGCTGTTCACATGCTCATGCGCTGTTCACATGCTCATGCGCGGTTCACGTGTTCATACACTGTTCACTTGTTCATACACTGTTCACATGTTCATACACTGTTCACATGTTCATACACTGTTCACATGTTCATACGCTGTTCACCTGTCTGTCTCTCTTTCTCATTTCAGGAGAGTATGTTAGGCCTAGTCGCCTTATGTTTCTTTTATTTAGCCATCAACTTGCAGTCACTGTCTCATTGTCTTTAATTATAATTATTAATTATAGTATCGATCGAAATCGTTTTAAAGGTGTCTAAATGCTCATTACGCTCTGCAGTTATATCATTTTTATTCTGACAGATGATCTGGGAGCAAGGTAGCGTTGTGATTGTCAACTTGACGAAACTAACGGAACAAGGAACGGCTTTGTGTCACTGTTACTGGCCATCAGAAGGAAGCGATCTGTATCACATCTATGAGGTCGGATTAACTAATCTAATCTAATCTAATCTAATCTAATCTATCATTACCTAATCTTTGGTCATAGTCTTCTCACTTTGTTCTCAGATCACTTCCACAATTCACCGAATTCAATTTGCTCAGATCATCTAATAATGTAACTCAGAGTTACCTGATCCTATATTCCGTAATGTAATTGCTCCGGTCTGATATCGTCTCTGCTAATGGTCGTGTCATTTTGTAACGGCGGTGTCATTTTTTTTTAGCTGTGTGGCGATTTTAGAGGTACTGCGGTTTTGTAATAGTGGTTTGATTTTGTAAGAGTGGTGGGCTTCTGTCATTGTGGTGGTGTGATTGGTGTGTTGTGCCTTGCTGTCAGTGTTTTTGTTTTAGCGTTGGTGCAATTTCTGGCGATGTCATTTTATTTCGGTGTGATTTCGCAACGTGGGTGTGATTGGTGTGATTTGGTTATCAGGTGCACCTGGTGTCGGAGCACATCTGGTGTGAGGACTACCTGGTTCGCAGTTTCTACCTGAAGAACCTGCAGACGAACGAGACGAGAACAGTCACTCAGTTCCACTTCCTCACCTGGTCCGATATGAAGATTCCAGGATCATCGAAAGCACTGCTCGACTTCAGAAGGTTGACACCAACACACACACGACCTACGTCTGTCTGTCTGCCTTGCTGTCTGTCTCTGTCTCTATATGTCTGTCTCTCTCTGCCTCTCTCTGTTACTGTATGTCTCTGTCATTGTCTGTCACTGTCTGTCTGTTTGTCTGTCTGTCTGTCTGACTTTCTGTCTCTCTCTCTCTCTCTTTCTCTTTCTCTGTCTCTGTCTCTGTCTCTGTCTCTCTTTCTCTCTCTGTCTCTCTCTGTCTCTCTCTGTCTCTCTATCTCTGTCTCTGTCTCTGTCTGTCTGTCTGTCTGTCTGTCTGTCTGTCTGTCTGTCTGTCTGTCTGTCTGTCTGTCTCTCTCTCTCTCTCTCTCTCTCTCTCTCTCTCTCTCTCTCTCTCTCTCTCTCTCTCTCTCTGTGAATATAGCTTCCAGGTCTCTTTTTCAGTATCTGTTTGTCTATCTGCCTACCCGTGTGTCTCGCTCCTTCTCTCTCACTTTGTCCTTGTCCAACCCTCCTGTCTTTGTATCTCATTCCTCTCTCTATCTTTGTCTATACCTGCCTTTCTCTTTCCCTTTCTCTCATTGTCTCTGACTGTATTTGCCTCCTGCTTTCTACCCCTCTCTCTTTGTCTCTGTTTTTCTGTCTGTCTGCCTGTTTGCCTGCCTGCCTGCCTGTCTGTTTGCCTGTCTGCCTGTCTGTCTCTTGTTTCAGGAGAGTCTGTAAGTCTCCGCATGTTTCTTTTATTTCACCGTCTACCGACCGCAATTGTATGTTAATAATTATTAAATGCTCTTCCGCTATATATATCATTGATTCAAATCATTTTAAAGGTTTCTAAAAGTGAGTTTATTATTGACTTGCTATTGATGGATGGATCCGATTTGACCAGGGTCTATGACAACAGAGGCCGTTACCCTGGACAGAAATTTGCTCGGCATATTACAGCACTTTAGAGCTTTCTTCTTTCGAAGATTTGACTTGCTATTGGATTACATTGACTGTAATTAAAGCGATGGCTTATGACATCAGAGGCCGTTAACGTCGGTCGGTTTTGACGTGTCATCGGTTGATGCCTGCCTGGTATATTAAACCCTGGCGCAATAGAAGTTTTAGTAATAACAATAGTCTCTGTATCTTTCTGACTGTATCTTTCTGACTGTTTCTTTGTCTGTTTCTCTGTTTCTATATCTGTCTGTTTCTCTCTCTGTCTCTATGTATAAGTTTCGTCTCCTCCGCTGTCTGCTTGAATCAAGAACGAGTGTTGCCATTTGATTGATTTCATCGATTGATTGGTTGATTGATTGATTGATTGATTGATTGATCGATGGACAAATCGAAAATTCTCATTCTGGAACTTTGTGTCACTTTCTTTCTTTGATATCTACCCTGGAAATTTGGCTTGCGCAAGCTTTCCAAGTAGCAACCATGCATCTACTTAACAAAATCAGCGTGGCGCTTTATGAGTTTGGTAGTCAAATTATATTAGAAATAATAAAAAGAAGAAAAACTGCGCAATTTTTATGAGAATTATAATGGAATATTGGTTTGATTTCCTTCCATGAGTCGATTAATTAAAACACCTTTAAAGCAATATCAACAGGAGCTATATATATTGTTAAAAACCAACACGCGGGTTTATCATAACCACAAACCGAAACACATTCTCTCCAATCTCATCTTTTGACTTTCCTTATCTGAGTCGATTAATTTAGAAACCTTTAAAACAGTTCCAATCGAAGCTATAAGAATGAGACACAACGAGAATATATTCACTTGTCACGATCCCGTACATTGGGAAGTCCATATATATCTCCCTTCCTATCTTCAGTTGCGAACAGTGTTGAATCTAGACGGTTTTCTAGACATCTCCAGAGGACGAAATTCGACCGCCCAGAAGTGACATTCCTAGAAAAAGTTGACGTTATGATTGTACTTTTAGTTGCAGTTGGCATTACTGTATTACATAAACTGCTATAATATACCGATCTCATCAACAATTATATGACCATAATATCATTATGGAATGCTTTCTACTTCTGTTCGCTCTACACTTCTGTCTGGCAGTCTATCCTCTGCTTTGTCTCTTCTTAAAACCTGCTTCTTCTCGTGGGGCCATGCGCATGGGAGCGCCTCTGAACGGTTAACCCTACAAGAGGCGCTTTATAAATGCTTAAATACAATACAATACAATATATTACAATACAAAACACTATACTATTATAATATTATGATAACGTCTCGTTATAGTGAGTATAAATACTGTTAATAATTATTGTATAAATACTTTTTGTGCAACTGAAATGACACATTTCCGTAAGCTTTCTCTCAGAAAAAGGTGACAAAACGATAATGAAGTTTTTACTCATCAACGATGTGCATAATTTTTATGAGTTATAATCGGATGAAAGTCGATTCAGCATGGTCGGATCGAAACAAATTCGATGCGTGATGACGATGCCTCTGGTGCGAAAGCTTTTGTGATCTGCAGTTGTAAGATGAAAACAAATTGCATAGTCACAAAAGTGATCGCGCCTCAGAGCTCAGCCAACCGGTCAAGGAAAGTCTTTTTCATAAGCACCTTTACCACACCCAGGAAACACAAAGAGAACCAAACGGTACAGAAATGAGAAAATTATAGGAAAAAGACCGCGTATTATATTCTACTTCACAGAAGATCAGCTCAATGTATACAAAGAGACATCAAACTCACTGTTCAATTCGAGTTCAATTTTCAACTGGGGAGTGTTCTCATTCCCATTAATTTTCCAGCAGACACAGGCGTCCTTTTCTATGGTTGGTCCGACGGTATGGAATGGCTCCCTTCGTGAGCTGCGCTTGCCAACAAGATCACACCAGGACACAATCGCTCTATAGGCATTCTAAAGCTGTTCGTTTTGCCGAAGTCAGGAGCACCTCTGAGTAGTTTCCTTGAGAAGGTGTTATATGGTTTGGGACACGTCAACAACTGGCAAATATTCGACATGAAAGCCTTAGCATTAGAGTTTCCTCTGAGACTCTGATTACTTTCTCACCTTTTTTGCGGGACCTTAGTAGGCCTATTATTTTAGACCAAGAGCTAACTTTCACTCGGCATATAAACCTGCTATGCTGAAGCTGTTACTACCAGTTGCGTCAGCTTAAGGTGGTCTCCCGCTCTCTGTCTTTTAGTGCTGCCACTACTCTTGTTCACTCTTTCGTAGTTTCCCGCCTTGACTACTGCAGCGCCCTCTATCATGGACTACCGGCTGACCGGATTGGCTGCCTGGAACGGGTCCTCCGCTCTGCGGCGCGACTTGTTGGCCATATCCCAAAATAAGGCCTTGTCTCATCCTATATGCGGGATATCTTACACTGGCTCTCTTCTCCACAGCGAATTGCATACAGGGTCTGTGCCCTGGTTAGGCGGTGCATTGAAGGACTAGCTCCACCTTATCTTCGAGAACTCTGTTGTTCCACCTTGGGAGTTCAGCGTCGATCCACCCTTCGATCGGCGAACCAAGCTGGGCTTCTGGTTCCCCGCTATCCGACAGCGTCGTTCATTCTCTGTTGCAGGTCCTACAGCTTGGAATGATCTCCCTGTTACACTGCGCTTAATTCCCAGGGGTCTCTCCGCTCTGCTCCTTAAGAACCTAAAAACTGTTTTATTTAGCCGTGGTTGGGCCGGGAGCGCTTCTGGGTAGCCTACCTTGAAGAGGCGCTATATAAATTTCTGAAATAACATAAATAAATAAATGACGCAGTAATAAAATTAATCTACTTTTGATTTTCTGGCGTTTTATACACCTTTTTTATTACGTATAACTGATTACATACGGCTAACATAGGAAATCGACGTCAATTTATTGCCTCGTACGTAACTGCAAC
>OX457042.1:4160601-4325601 GCA_949752735.1 Lumbricus terrestris | reverse complement strand
CATTGCAGCTACATTGGAGCATATTCGTGATCAGAGAATGCAGATGGTGAAGACAAAGGTGCCTAATTAATTAGTTATAGGTTAATTAGTGTTAGACAATCTGGGAACCTCGATAATTAAAGACGAATGGAACTTGTCAAGTTCTGACGGAGTAAAGGTGCTTTGGTGCTATTGCAATTATTGCTACCATTAGCTATTTTTAGTTCTATTACTACTATATTTGTTTTTATTACTACTATAATATTATAGGACTTACTATATACTGCTCCCACTGTGCTGCTGGTACCACTACTACTACTGCAACAACCACAACAGCAACTACTACTACTACTAAAGCTAATGCTGATGCTACTACTGATGCTGCTATTCCTACTACTGCAACTGCTGCAGCTGCTACTACTACTACTGCTTCAGCTGCTATTACCACTACTACACTACTACTGCTTCAGCTGCTGCTACTATTACTGCTACTATACTGCTACTACTGCTGCTGCTACTACTACTGCTACTACTACTACTACTACTACTACTACTACTACTACTACTACTACTACTACTACTACTACTGCTGCTGCTGCTGCTGCTGCTGCTGTTACTACTACTACTGTTATTATTGTAATTAGTATAATTATTATTTCTACTACTACTACAACTAGTACTACGACTACTTAAATGTAATAAGCATCTGAGGAATGTGTAGATACGCTTGCGATTATGCACTCTCCTGCGTCTGTTCTGTTTTAGGAGCAGTTCCAATTTGTGTTGGCGACTGTGGCCGAAGAGGTTCATGCGATTCTAAAAGCCCTTCCTCAGTGATGGGAGATGGTCTACCACTCCACCACTCCACCACTCCTCTCAACGTTTCTCCATCATTGGTTCCAACCGCGGTGGAAAATCAATTGGGATCTAAAGTGTTCCATGTGTTTTGGTTTCATCACATTCCGAGTATATTGCGGAAACGTCCTGTCAAAAATCTCACCAAGAGACTTGGCAAAAGCGAATTCAGTTAAAATCTAACATTTCTAATTCTAATTTAAATTAGCATTCAAAATCATTTGTGTTATATTTGTGAATCAAATCTTATTGTTTAACTTTGATTTTCGATTAATTAAGCGGTAAAAGCTGTTTAAAATGAATGCTATTGTTGAACGTTCGTTATGTCTCCGTCACTTTCTGATTTGGTTGTATTCGATTCGCTGTACGACCCACGAGTGAAGTCTTAGTTGTTGGCAGTTTCAATGCTGAATTTGCTCGAATTTTTTGCCGGAGCAATGTCGCATGAATGTTTCGTGAATGTTCCTAGAAACGATTCACGAATCTTCGCCCATGTTCCATAAATCTTTGCCAATGTTCCAGGCACATTCTGTGGATATATGTGTCTTTTCGTCAAGCTGCATGTTCATCTGACAATTGAGCAAAGCTTCGCGAGAGTTTCACAAATTCTATGCCAACTGTCCGTGAATATTCTGGTTATGTTCCTAAAAATTTTCCGAAAAATGTTCCTAGAATGTTCTTGGAATGATCCGCGATTGTTCGGCGAATATTATTAAATCTGTTGTTAGGAAATATTCCACAAAACTCCTTAACCGGGGTCCGACTACTGGAGTCCACCATCTCACTCTCTGTTACAGATGTTCTAATGTAGTTAGGGCCTACTATTTCCTTTATGATGTGACAGCAGAGAAATTCTCTCATTTTCATCGACCATGATATCATCTATCTTACAAAAATAAAATATGATGCACCATAGCACAATGATGAGTACCGGTATTTAAAAAGATTAAACCAGGATACTTTGAGTATCAATACTCTAAAAATTCCATCATGGTACACCGTGATGCACGACATAAGAAATTACACCACGATACTTTGCGAAACGATAGACTAAAAATCACATCTTGTTGCACTACGATTCGCTTCACACAGCTACATTGCAATGTATTGAATTATATATTAGGATATATTACAACACTGTTTTAGATAATGAGTGTTACAGTAGTGAGATCATAGATTACGTTAGGATGCATTCCATTGAATGTCACACGCTTCCACAAACACACACACACAAACACACACATACAAACACACACATACATACACACACAAACACACACATACACACACAGACATCAACAAATATGCACAAACACAAACAAGCATGTTTGTGTACATGACGTATGCTCGCATCTGACTATTTGTAAAGCGCCTTTTAGCAACCCTTGCAAGAGCGCAATTTAGCTGCAGATCTAAAGAGGAGCATCCTTAGACATTATGGCGCTATGTTATGCTACGTTTCAGTAACAATGTCTATTTTAAATACACATGGAACAGTTTTCCAGTTTGAAAAAGCGACGAAAGCGGATTCCGTGCAAGGTAATTCCGTTTGTGGCATTGCGTAATTGAAGCAAAACAGAAAATGTCATCTTAAATTTGTTCAAACAATAAAAATTAACGTGAACTGCTAAGTCTGTTCAGACAATTGAAATAATATGAATCGTTAAATCTGACGAATGTTCCAACGGTGTACATGGGCGCCGCATATGGGGCAAGAGGATGCACTTGCCCCACCCCCCACCGTCTGGAAAATTGACACCTGCCTTGTTAATAATTTACTAGGCTTACTTTTTAGTTTAAAACAAATTTCTTTGCAATGAGTCACGAAAAACAATGGGAAACGGGGACACTTACATAAGAAACGATTATGAAAAATACATTGTTCTGAATTTCATACTTTGCAGTTTTCAAGCTCTTGCCAACAGTTTTTAACCGTTACTAATATTGTGTCTTGTCTCCTCCTGCAAAACTGTTAACGGGCGCCCATGGTTGTGTACATAAAACTGCGTATGAACATGACACTGTGTGTAATGGATAGAATTGTTTTGGTGGATATTCATACATCTTGGCAGATTATTAGAAATAATTTCTATACATGGTCTATGCTATTATAGTCCTATAGAATATAACAATATATATATATGTTATTAATATATATTACATGTATATACATATATAACGATATAGATATTATATCTAACGCATTTGTATAACTATTGACTATGTATATTGACAGTTGGTCGCGTCATCTTGTTGTGATTCATGTATAGACGCTTGTAATTAATTAATTAACTTATTTATTTATTCCATCATTCATTTATTTTTGAATAAACAACTATTTACAACTGCAGTTAGATAATCTAATTATTTTGATTAACAACTATTTACAGGAATATTGATGTAATTATTACGAGAAAGCCACATTTAACGTCTGCATTGTGAAATATCTATTGTCTCTGATATTATATAATCTAACGTTTATGTTGTGGTCATTTGAGGTTCTATGATATGTCCACTCTCACACTGCACTTCGATTCTGGAAGAATCCCCCCACCAGGTCTGCTCAAATTTTCTTTCCTGTGCCCCTTCGTCGCTCAGCCACGCTCCGCCGTCTGCTTAAGCTTAAACGTTGAAGTTTCTATGAAAGTTTTCAGTTCACGATTGTTGCTTTGACTTCACTAAAACTCTGCTTTGTAATCAATTAATATAGATTTCGATCGCGTGACTTAATTAGTGATTACAATTATTGTTCTGAATAATTAGAATTTAAATAGGAAACTGCGATGTTTTGTGACTATTATAATCAATTCGAACTTAACTTGAAAGATAATTATTCTGTTGTGATTAATATATAATTATCATTGTCAGAGTAAACGTAGTCGTCGGCAAGACGGTTGTGTACATTTTTAGAAATAAAAGTCCTGCACATCTATTTTCATGCGAAATAAATCTACAACTTGCTCTTTGCATTCTCTTTCTTCATTTCCCGTCGATCTTTTGCTCTAATTACTTATTGTTTCATGCGTTTGTTCGATAACTTCTTAGACACCTGCTTTGGCCCGTGGTGTAGATAAATCAGTAAGAAAGCAAGCAAGCAATATAGTAAACAAGTATATTAGCTTGGTCATGGTAAGTTTTCGTTCATGGACATCATTCATTCCTTCCGAAAATTTATATAGCGACTCTTCAAGAAATCTACTCAGAGGCGCTCTCTGCGATGGCCTGTTCGATGTTAATTGTCATTAAGAACAATAATAATTATTACACAGTTAGCAAACAATGCACAGTATGCTGGAAGAGCCACCGTTGTCATAAAAATTATATAGGAACAAGATCAGTTGCAGTGAGTAACTGAGTAAGAGTTTTCATCCGTTCAAGGTCATCCGTTTTCCTCTCTCCACACACACTCTGACTCCTCCACCCGAGTTAACCCCTCTTGCAACTTTCCCAGCATAATTATAGCTCCGTCCTTCTGTCCAACTCCGCATGATGCTATAACTGAGGCTGAGTGTTTCTCCGGTCAGTAGGCGGCGCTGCATCCGTCCCACGTGACCCTGCAGCAAGCGACATCTTGCGGCGTTGAAAGAATTCGTCGTCTGCTGCAGATGGTTGGCTACGTCATCACTGACACAACTGGACCAAGCGACGACATGAGTTGCCTGCTGCTGCACCACATCGCTGGCGATCATAGCATTCCGTTAAAGGGACCGAGAAGACAGACAACCAAACGAACAGGCTGGCAGGCAGACATCCGAGTACAGATGCTTTTGTAGTGAGAGAGCCAAACAGAACAGACAGACAAACACGCAATTGGCCAGTAGGCAAGCGGTAAGATAGGTAGATCGACAGACAGACGGATAGATAGACAGACACTAAACAAACAGCTAGACACACTTAGAAAGAAGATTACCCACAGACAGACAAGAAAATGGTCACATTAACAGCAGTGGTAGTTGTAATAATAATAATAATAATAATAATAATAATAATAATAATAATAATAATAATAATAGTAATAATAATAATAGTAATAATAATAATAATAATAATAATAATAATAATAATAATAATAATAATAATAAGCTTAATAACAATAATAATAATAATAGTAGTAGTAGCAGTAACAGTAGTAGTAGTAGTAGTAGTAGTAGTAGTAGTAGTAGTAGTAGTAGTAGTAGTAGTAGTAGTAGTAGTAGTAGCAGCAGCAGTAACAGTAGCAGTAGTAGTAGTAGTAGCAGCAGCAGCAGCAGCAATAGCAGTAGTAGTAGCAATAGTAGTAGTAGTAACCAATAGTATATAACAGCAGCAATTAAGGTCACTGTGGTATTAGTCGCAGCAGTAGTTGTAGTAGTATTAATAGTAGTAACAGCACCTACAATAGTAGTAGCAGCAGTAGTTGTTGTTGTTGTCGATGTGGTGATGGTGATGGTGGTGATGGTGGTCGTGGTGGCGATGGTGTTCATGCTTGAACTATCCATCCACACCTTTCTCCAAGTGTTCTTTGCAATATCACTTGCATAGAGGGAAGGGGACAATGCCCTATTTTCAACGTTCCTGCAACTTTGGCTTGATCAGGCTTCAACATGCAAGCACACATTCATAGACAGACAGACAGACAGACAGACAAGTGTACGGACAGACACACAGACGTGGCCATCAGTGGCGTTTGTCCAGTGCATACCTGTCCACATGTGCTGCATCGATTAAATCTGACAGTTAGTTGGACAGCTATGGACTGACCATTCTGCCGTCCATCAAAAGTCCAAAAGCCGGACGCACGTGGTCATCTGTAGCCGGACCAAACCATGTATGGTCTGGTCAGTGTGAACATCGCAGTCGCACGAACGACACCAGGTGAGATAGTGACCGACTGTTTTTGTTCACTCTCCTCAGTTCAATAGCACTACGTTGCATCTACAATCTTCATCCTGCACGAGTTTCCAATTATTCTCATCAGAGGCTTGAAAGTCTTCTCTTGCTGGTTAGAAAAACGAAGTCTACGCTTTCGTCTCATCGTCGATAATTTACGAAGCGGTTCGTCTGTCTTCATGATGACAATTTGAACGGTCAATCCAGGATTTCGTTGTGCTAACTGCTGTTCACGATACACGACATTCAGCTGATGAGCCGGTCACTACCTGGTGTCAAGCACTATTTCTGTTCGGTTGTAAGTCCTACGTTTTTTCTGGTATGTCCGGTGATTAGGCCTATTATTATTATGCCTAATCTCTAACATTTTGATGCGTCTGTTATCTGCTATCTGATAAGCCAGATTTGTGGGTCTGTAAAAACCCGACCATTAGCCTACTGTTTGGTGTATTTGATCAGAATAGTCTCAGTGGTTGAAACCGAGAATTTAACGATCCCTTTACCTAGGGTTCTTATCAGTCCAGTAACAAATTCATGTTCAATTAATGCATAGTTATCTAGCGATAAACGTGGTCTTTAAAGGTGTTCCATAATAATTATTGTATGGACCCTATCGGTATAATTGATAGGACCAATGTCTTTCCCGCGATCATCCTTAAGCCTATCTGTTTAGTGTCTATCATGGTCTTCTATCCCAGCAGTTCTAAGTCCTACCAATCTCTAGTTGCATTCCCTCTACCACGAAGCTCATATTTATGTCCGATTTGCTATCGTAGATTTGCAGTGGCAGATTCGGCTTCCAGAGCGTCAAAAAGTAATTCTCCTTGATTTTTTTATGCAGTTCTGACGATCTCATCTACAAGTTCTCTGACGACCAGAGTATGGTTACTACCACTGTTGAATAGACAGCATAAACGTTCAGTCAACTTATCATAATTATCTTTTACGGTTGTATCCTGACAACAATCGGGCAACTTCAACAGCTAAGCTTATAGCAACATCAAGCAACAACATCAACAACAACAACAACAACAACAACAACAACAAGAGAGAGACAACGCTGGACAGCATTCCGTTGTTTGCTAAAAATCGACGTCTGAGCTTTGGTTCTGAGTCGCGTCTTAGAAAACGGTTCATCTTTGCGGATGATGATAGTCTGAACGACTTGAGCGGAAGTTCTTCAAACATATCGTTGTTCAGAAAACAAGACAGTCGGCTTGAAGCGACCAAGAGAGAGCAGGTAAGGAGGTTGAAGATTGGCAAATCTTTGTGCAAACTGTTAATAGTCCTCGTGTTATAGAAGAAGTGTAGCCTAAAAATAAATAAGTTTATTAGTATGCATGTGTAAGCCTATAATATTATATTATCTGGATTTATTCATCTATGTAATATGTATGTATATAATATATACTTATATATACATGATTATATAATAAATATATGACTTTGTGTGTATATTTGTAGGCATATTTGTAGGCTATGCGTAAAGCAATTATATAAATTCAGCTTTTTCCTCAAGTTACTCCCTGGTCATGGGCGGTGTTTGGTTTCCGTTTTTCGGGGGGGGGGGGACTAACAACTTGGTCCAGAAGGCACGGCGCCGAAAAGATTTTTCGTTTCGCCCGGAAAAAAGTTGATGACCTTTTTTTAATCGCCAAGTTAAAATCTCATGAAAATCACTATGCATTTTCCCATTAATTGGAAGTGCTTGGGGGTCTAAGCAGTGGCGGCGCTAGGGGGAGCTGGGGGGGCTAAGCCCCCTACAAGAGGCTCAGCCCCCCCCCTAAAAAAGGGTCGTCCGAAATTTTTTACAGTCAAATTATCGACGATTTCGGTCGATGATTTAAAAAAAAAAAAGGTCGTCAGAAATTTTGGCGGCGAAAATGGACAATTTTCACGAGATTTCAGTCGATGACTAAAAAAAAAAAAAAGGTCGTCAGAAATTTTTGCCGCGAAAATGGAAAATTTTCATGAGATTTCGGTCGAGGCTTCAGCCCCCCCCCAAAAAACTGAAATCCTGGCGCCGCCACTGGGTCTAAGCCCGAAAAATAGACCATTTACACGGTAAAAAACATGACTATGTGGTCTCCTGGGGGACTTAGCCCCCCCCCTAGCCCCTGAGAAACTCCGCCCATGTCCCTGGTTTCAGCAACACTCGAATCCGGTCATTGGTGTAAGTTGGTCTTGGTGTATTTTCAAAATAATAATTAGTTATGAGTTCGATTTCCTTTCCTGCGGTGATTTCTTTAGACACCTTTGAAACAGTTTCTACTATTAGCTATAAATCGGCAAATGGGAGCAACTTTTAATCATCCGAATCATTTCACGGTGAACTTGGCTATCGACCCTGAGTAAGAGTAGCTTGGCCAGCAACCATCTACCCGGCAAAATCAGAGTGTCGCTATAATATGAGTTTGTAAGTCAGATTAAATTAGAAATTACAAAATAAGAAAAAGTGGGAATTTTTAAAAGAATAATCAAGATAATAAATTGGGTCTGATTTTACTTCTCTGACTCGATTTAGTTAAACACCTTCAAAAACAGAATCGACACTTCGTATATAACGATGAGACGTCAATGGCGGATTAATAACAGCGATTCGCGTCCGTATACGCGTAACGTTCATTTGAGCAAGTAATGAATTGAATGGCCGATTTAAATGCGATTGGCTAACTATAGCTGAGCTCTTGCTCATACGATGCAGCGTCAGTCCCAAGCATAGCATGAGGGAGGAGGGTGACACAAATGACCTTGTAATCACTCAGCATGATCAGACTGAAATAATTATACTACTGTAACGATAGGTTAGAACGGCAGCCTTATGGCACTGAGAGTAAGGATTCATCCCTGCTCCTTCTCCTTCTCCTCCTCCTCCTCCAATTTGTTCTCCTCCACTTCTTTATCCACCTCCTCGTTATAGCTCCTTCTCCTCTTCCTCCGCCCCAACCACCTCCTCCTCCTCGTCCTAATTCCCATCACTCGTCTCACTAGGTAGTTAGGATTGTTGTTTGTTTGTTTGCACGAAATCGGATAACTTAATTATAATTATTATTTCATAAGAAAACTGGGAGTTTCGTTGAATATGGAAGCATTTCGGAGTCAGTAAATTCCAACCCATATATCACTAGAATAAATTAAATGTGCCCTTTAACACTGGATGCGACAATGATGAAGATGAATGTTATTTTCAGGAGATTAAAAGAATCAGCGATGGGTACGATTAGAGGACGTAAACCAGGACGGGACAAGACGACAGGAGACAGAGGATTCTCACAAGAACCCACGATGTAAGAAGACCAGCATTCAGATAATCAATATGCTACTACAGCTACTGCTACGGATACTACTATTACTACTACTACTACTACTACCACTCCGCTACGACTACCGCTACTACTACTACTACTACTACTACTACTACTACTACTACTACTACTACTACTACTACTACTACTACTACTACTACTACTACTACTACTACTACTACTACTACTACTACTACTACTACTACTACTACTACTACTACTACTACTACTACTACTACTACTATTACTACTACTACTACTACTACCACCACCACTACTATTATTGTTAAAATTAATATTATTATCATCATCATTTCTGCTACTACTAATATTGCTACTGCTAATACTGCTGCTGCTATTGTTGCCATTACAATTATTATCGTGATTAGAATAATGAGTTAAGGTCCTTCATATTTATAGAACCTCTAATATGTCATCTAATGATGCTGCTGATTATGAAGATGATGATTGTGATGATGAGGTTGACAACGACGATGACAGTGGTGGTGGTTTTGGCGGTGGTCCTGGTGGTGGTGGTCGTGGCGGTGGTGGTCGTGGTGGTGGTGGTCGTGGTGGTGGTGGTCGTGGCGGTGGTGGTCGTGGTGGTGGTGGTCGTGGTGGTGGTGGTGGTCGTGGTGGTGGTGGTCGTGGTGGTGGTGGTCGTGGCGGTGGTGGTCGTGGTGGTGGTGGTCGTGGTGGTGGTGGTGGTCGTGGTGGTGGTGGTCGTGGTGGTGGTGGTGGTGGTGGTGGTGGTGGTGGTGGTGGTGGTGGTGGTGGTGGTGGTGGTGGTGGTGGTGGTGGTGGTGGTGGTGGTGGTGGTGGTGGTGGTGGTGGTGACGATGACAATGACGAATTGACGATAACGATGATGGCATGTATGTTTCAATGTGATGATTACACAACAGTCAGATGAACACAGAGGCGTGGGATGTCTTCATGACCGTGTCACGTGACAGTGGTGTCGTTGCCGCTCAGTGCTTCGAGGGTCCCGTTCGCATCGTCAAGTGCGCTGTCTATCTTCTCTTCTTCGCCATCATCGTCGCTTGTGCGTTCGCTAGCAAGGTCAGCCTCGTCGTCATGACGACAGGAGCAGGCGACCAGAACAAGGTTAGAGTCAGAGGCAGGTCAATGAAGGGATGCGGGAGAGAGGGAAGGATGGATGGATGGGTGGATGGGTGGGTGGGTGGATTGATGGATGGGTGGGTGGGTGGATTGATGGATGGGTGGGTGGGTGGATGGATGGATGGGTGGGTGGATTAATGGATGGATGGATGTATCGATCGATGGATGGATGGAATGAGGGATGGTGTTGTGGATGGGTGGATTAATGGATGGATGGATGTATCGATCGATGGATGGATGGAATGAGGGATGGTGTTGTGGATGGGTGGATTAATGGATGGATGGATGTATCGATCGATGGATGGATGGAATGAGGGATGGTGTTGTGGATGGGTGGATTAATGGATGGATGGATGGATGGATGGATGGATGGATGGATGGATGGGTGGATGGATGGATGTAGAGATGGACGAATGGAAGGAGAAATGAAGGCATTGATGGGTGAATGCAGTAAAGTATATTAGCTGAATAGGTATAATGGATGAATAAAAGATATTATAGGCCCTATAGATTGATATCGAGATGCAGAGCGAAGTGTATTTCGTCGTTTTATCTTTCTAAAACAAAGAACAATCAATATTCTCGCTGATGATGTTCATGACGATTAATCACCTCGACAACAATAATTATAATTGCATTGTGATGATAACGAGAACAATAGCCACAGTAAATAATTATCCATTCAATAAACTCTTTATTTACAATATTTATTTATAAACTGGAAAATATTGTTCCGTGTCGTCTCTTGTCTTAGACGAAGTTTGAGCGAGACTTGATCATCGTAATGCTCGCTTTCTCCATCTGCGTTCCCAACGTCTTCACCTTCTTCGAGAGTCTCATGAAGTCCGTCTTCGGCAACAAGGTGTGGCCGACCTTTGGAACGATCTTCGTGGTAAGCTGGACAACATCTCTTCAGCACGCTAAGCAATAATATATATATGTATATATATAGGCTACATAATATATATATATGTATGCATAATATATTATATATATATATAGGCCTACATAATAATTATATAATTATAGGGTCACGAGACTCATGACAACTATCACTTTCGAGAGACCCATGAGAAACGAGTTGCAGTAGTCTATACGAGAGCAGATAGCTGCCTACAGAAGTTACTATGAGGGCAATGTTACTACTAGTCTGATGGCTCTCGTGCCTTATTAAATGAAAAGATGCAGGAATGAGTCGCCAAATAATTCTTAGGATGACTGTAGTTGTTGGGTTAGAACCAGGGTGAGAATTGCCGGGGGGGGTTGGGGGTTTCAACCCCCCAGTCTTTCTCAGAGCCCCATAGTAAAATCTGTTTTTCACACCCAAATTCCAAGTGGATAATGGTCCAACCCCCCCCAGTTATTTTTCCACAATTCTTACACTGGTTAGAACTGAATCTGTTATTGCTAATATAGCTAGACATCGCTGTATAAAACTGCGTGGTCCAAATTCAAAATTGTCTAGACACAAAATGTTCATGCCGGTTACAACGCTAATCTATTATTCTGTGGTATCATATAATTATAACAATTGGCAGTAATGATTTGTATAATTATATAACAGCTGCCTTTGCTGGTAACGTCGATATTTTAACGTAACGCAAGAGTTAAATCTACTGATTGAACGCGGCGGAGCATTTATATAGAAGTAGTGATAAGCGTTTTAAAGGTGTGCAGGCATTTACGTGATCCGAAGTTCTGAATACACACTGAACGCGGTGGAGCGTTTATATAGAAGTAGTGACAAACGTTTAAAAGGTTTGCACCGTGCATTTACGCGATCCGAACACACAACCTAAAAAAACGTTGCTCCTATTCAAACTGTTGCTGTATAAAAACGTGTGTATAGCCCAATTTTACTTTTATTTAGCACAAATATTAATGTCCATGATGGTTACAACGTTAAGCTACCATTCTGCGAAATTGGTAACAATGATTGTAGCCTATAATAGCTTCTCTTGCTGAACTCGCCGATATTTTAATTGTCCAAAATCTGTGGTTGAGATAAGGATAAATCCGATAAATGGATTTGGAATGAAAGTACTAAGGCAGATACTCAGAGTTTCATGGATGGCAAAAAACCAACGAATGGGTACTGGAATAAATTGGCACAGAACGCCAACTTTTATGCGACATTAAAACAAGCAAATTGAAACACTTTGCTCACATTATGAGGAAAAGTGGAAACCGTTTGGAGGAAGAGTTAGTGCAGGGCACAACAGCTGAATTGAGAGCCATCAACAACCTGGATTGAGGAGTCCCCAGGACTGTACTCAAAGGTATACGCGGGTATACGGCGTATACCCACCTCCCGGGAAAAATGACAGCGTATACTCACCTCAAAAAACGAGGGTACACGCGGGAATAAAGCGTATACTCACCTCAGTAAAACCATGTGGGTAGACCTACATACAGGCAAAAATCGCGAATTACGAAGGCCAAAAATCATGAAAGTAAAGCGTCTTACGTTGTTCGAAAGGTTTCCGGTTGGAAAATCACGGCCAAAAACTTCGATGACTAAAAAAAGTCAGAAATTTTTTCCCCGAAAAAGTAGATTTTTTGGCGGTAGCGTGTACTCACCTCAAAAGTTCTGAGGTTTTGAGTACAGACCTGTTGAGGACATTATGTCTTGGACAGGAATGACTATGATTGAACTATTGTGGACGACAGAGGAAAAATGCATTTGGAGACGTACGGTTAATGGTGCGGCCAGCCTTGGGATTGAAGACGGTTAAATACAGGACAAGACTAAAATCGCTGCCATCAATCATCGACGTGTATGACTGAGGATGAAACCCACCAATCGATAAAACGCTGTTGGTCATTTATTTAGAATCAATAACACACTTTTAAAAGGTGTGCACCGTGCATCACGCAATCCGTTAATGCGGACCTAAAAAAGGCATTGCTTCCATCCAAACTATCGCTGTATAAAAACGTGTACGGACCAAATGTACTTTTATTCAGACACAAAAACTAATTAGCATCCTGGTTACAACGTAAACCTAACATTCTGCGAAGTTGGCAACAATGATTGCCATTGCTGATCAAGGGGGAGTGGCCCGGTAGAGTAATGGATAACACGCTGGCCTAGCGAGCGAGAGGCAACGAGTTCGAGTCTCCCCCTTTTGGAGAACAAGCTTTGTAGGCTGCTATTGGAACCGATTATTGCAGGCTATATATCTGTTCTGTTGGTAGTTAGGCTAAGATTGATGTTAATTAAGATTACAGCAAAACTTGTACATGTAAAGCTCAGTGCGTTGCAGCAAGCGCCCAATTAAATAGAAAATTAATATTATTGTGATTAATCACAATGTTTATGACCGAAGGTTTTCTTGTGCAATTGTAAATGTTTAAGTTTTTCAACATTTATAGAAGCAACGAGAAGTGTTTAAAAGGTTTTCTAATCCGTCGAGTAGTCGCATGTTCGGTATAATACTATCTATATAAATAAAAATGTAAAACGTTACCGTTCGACAAGAAGGATCTCGGAAAGTTATAGATCGATTGTTTTCAAAATTTTCGCAAAACGTTTCATTCGAACATAAGCGGGTTTGTGTAATGCCTTTTGGGAAAAAGCGCAATCTTTACGACCAAAAAACACAACTTTTAATTCCATTCGATATACGTCGATGGAGTCCAGCCATATCCGTTTGAATTTTGACGCATCCGTCCGGCGGCGTCCGCCCATTTTTCGGGCGCGTTTTAAAAGGTGTGTCTTTACTTTTCGGGCGCGTTTTAAAAGGTGTGTCTTTACAAAATCGTCCATTTGCGGCCGTTTTCCGCGCGTCTTTCTAAAACGCATATTTCTAGGGATGGAGGAAGGGGAGGGACGGAGGGGAGGGAGGGGATGAAACGGGAGAGAGGAATGCAGGGAGGGAGAGACGGAGGGAGAGACGGAGGGAGGGAGAGACGGAGGGAGAGAGATAGGGACGGAGGGAGGGGGGAGGGGATGGGAAGGAGGCGAGGGAAGGAAGAGGAGGGGAGGAAGGGGAGGGGGAACGGGAGGGGAGGGGTAAGGGGAAGGAACCTAGGAAGGGAGGGTTGGACAGTCTTTTCAGCCACAGCAACGCGTGGCCGGGTACAGCTAGTACATAATATAAATTATATTATTGATCATGATTATGATTGAGGCCATGATAGTGATTATGATCAAGAATATAATCATGATTATGATTAGTGCTGTGATCGTGATGATGATTAGGACTCTGATCAAGATTATGATTGAGACCATTTATAGTGATTATGTTCAAGAATATGATCATGATTATGATTAGAACTATGACTATGATTACGAGAAACACTGTGATCATGATTATGATCAAGACCGTGATCATGATTACGATAAAAAAATATGATCATGACGATGATTAAGACTCTGATCATGATTATGATTAGGTGTTCCTGACAGAAGCAGCTCACTCCTTCGGTCTCTGTCTCTTCGTCTTCCGCGTTCTACCACAGTACGACGTCATCCGTGCCATCCTCCTCATGTGCTCCACGAACATCGTTCCAAGCATCCTCAAGCTGATCCTCACCAAAGGAGACCGCGGTCCCCTCGCTGTTGTCATGGACATCCTCGCCGTCGCCATGCAGTCCTCCGTCTTCTTCCTCATGACCGTCTACGACCGAGGTGAGGGGTCCCCGGGGGGCGTCGTACCCCTCGTCGAGTTGGCCGCCTCCCTCGTTCTCATCTCAGTCCGCTACTGGGAGAACTTCGTGGACAGAGACATCGGAGCGATCCCACTGATGGGCTTCAAGCAGACGATGCGACTGGGTCGGTGCAAGACCTACATCTTTGCTAGTCTGTGGAAGATGGCCCTGACCCTTGCCTTCGCCTACCTCCTCGTGCCCAACATGACCCCGATGGCAGAACTCTTCGCCCACATAGGCAACGAAACCGCCTACGACAATCGAACGGTGCTGCGACCCGGACATGGTCTAGGAATCGACCAGGGTCCAACGGAGCTCGGGTACCCGGACCCCGGTAGCGTTGAATACTCTCCCGCCGCCGCAGCCTCCGATGGGGTCGAATACCCGGGTGAAGTGCCGGCTGTACCCGACCCCGTCACCGAATCCCCAGGGGACGGGGTCAGGGTCCGACGCGAGATCCAACCCCCACCTGAAGCTCAAGAGTCCACAACAGAAACACCCTCCTCCTCCACACCACCCTCCTCCACTGCCTCTCCCAAACCCAACGACGACAACGATTACCCCACGGAAGACAAACCACCCCCGCGGAGACCAAAGTCCCGCACCCACCTGCCCCACTCCCGTCTCGCGGAGGACTCCCCCGTCGGGTACGACTACTACAACGACCTTGAAAGCGACGAGGACTTGACCTCTGAGCTCACGGAGGACGAGGTCGACCGGGTTCTCTACCGCCTGCTTCCGCTCATCGTCCAGGCCGCGTCCGGTGCCATCTGCTACTACTTCTCGCGTGTCGCCTGCAAGCTGTGCATGCAGAGGTTCAGCTTCAGTCTTCCACTGACGATCATCACCCCTGGAACGGTGGCAATCTACTGCTACCTCTGCCACCTCGGGGACTGGACGGAGCTGAGGTTGCCGAACGTCGAGGTGGGGTTCTGGCGGTGCTCGGAGTCGTACCAGGAGAGAGGGTTCCAGTGGCAGATCGGGTGCGCCGTCGGGCTGTGGTGGCTGTCGCAGCTCTGGATCAACAACCACATCTGGTTCCCGAAGAGCGAGAGACTGGCCAAGGTCGAACGGTAGGTCTAGGTCGACTTTATCTTCATCTGGTTCCACCTCAGTACATTATATCGGATGAGACTTCATTAGTTCTCATGTTTATATTGATTTTTAAATCTTTAACATATTATTGCTTTGCAGTGTATGCTGTTTATTACACTACACAGTATTGCATTTCATTACATTACATTGTATTACATTTCATTACACTACACAGAACAACATTTAATTACACTACACAGGATTACATTTCATTACGTTACATTGTATTACATTTCATTACTTTACATTGAATTACATTTCATTGCACTACACAGTATTACATTTCATTACATTACATTGCATTACACTTCATTACACTACACAGTATTACATTTCATTACATTACATTGTATTACAATTTTAATTGCATTACATTGCATTACATTTCATTACGTTACATTGTATTACATTTCATTACACTACACAGAACAACATTTAATTACACTACACAGGATTACATTTCATTACGTTACATTGTATTACATTTCATTACTTTACATTGAATTACATTTCATTGCACTACACAGTATTACATTTCATTACATTACATTGCATTACATTTCATTACACTACACAGTATTACATTTCATTACATTACATTGTATTACAATTTAATTGCATTACATTTTATTACGTTACATTGTATTACATTTCATTACACTACACAGTATTACATTTCATTACAATACATTGTATTACAATTTAATTGCATTACATTGCATTACATTGTATTACGTTACATTGTATTACATTTCATTACACTACATTGTATTACAATTTAATTGCATTACATTGCATTACATTTTATTACGTTACATTGTATTACATTTCATTACACTATACAGTATTACATTTCATTACATTACAGTGTATTACATTTCATCACACTACACAGTATTACATTTCATTACATATGCATTGTATTACATTACACTTTAAAGTAACTAGCATTGCAGGCAGGCATACCCAATAAAGCAATTACGTCTATCCATCATCACACTCCATACAATAATTACATTACAACTTTACGACTTACTATAACACAGTTATTACGCGTTAATGCATTTACTTTATTTCTTCTATGCCTCAGACTCTTCGTCCTGCCCCAGTACTGCGGCAGTCTTCTGGAGCAGTCTCTGATGCTGAACCGTCGTCGAAACGACCACGAAGAGAACGAGACGAACTCAACGAAGGCGAGGTCTGACCCAGTAGTCGCAGGGGTCGATGACTCAGCCTCGATGGTCGGGTCAGTCATATCGGAGGGGGAGAGGACGAGGATCCGAGAAGGGGTTCATACGAGGATCTACGTCTGCGCTACGATGTGGCACGAGACCGCCAACGAAATGGTCCAGGTCCTCAAGTCCATCATGAGGTGCGTATACGCCACCCTGTGTCAGTAATAGGGTCGACCGTGGTCCGCGGATCCCCCCCACCACCACCCCCAGGTCAAATCTTGTTTTGCAAGGAGACGGGTATAATGGGGTATCAAATTTACGTGAATTACTACATTGCAGTCTGTATTATTATTATTGTTGCATTGCATCAAATTATATTTTACCGTGCTAGGGATAAATTGCATTGCATTGCATCGCATTGTATTACATCACATTGCATTACATCATGTTGCATTAATTACATCACATTGTAGTGCATCACCTTGTATTGCATCATCTTGTGTTACATTACGTTGTATTACATTGCACTGTATTGCATCACTACATTTTAATACATTACATTGCACTGCATTACGTTGTGTAAATATTGTATTAAATTATATTGTATTGCATTAGGCCTACGTTGTTTCGTATTACTCGTTTTCCTCAACATCCTCTCGTTCTTATAAAGACAGTCATTTCTGCAAAGGCACTTTATAAATCTATAATAGATACGTACGATATTGCATCCCAATCTATAACATTACATTGTATTGCATTACGTTGCATTACATTAGATTGCATCGCGTTACACTATGTTACATTACAGAATGGATGTTGACCAGTCTGCGAGGACCAACGCTCAGGAATACTTCGGCGTCAAGGATCCAGATTACTATGAGTTCGAAGGTGAATTGATCAAATCAAATTTAATCAAATCTAATCTAATCTAATCAATTAGGATTTACCACGGTTGCAGACAAACGAGATTACAATACGGTACCATATGCCATTTGATATCACCACCACCACCACCAACCCCACCCCCACCCCCACCCCCACCCCCCACTTCTTAAGTTCACAACTATCTGTTGATCGATGCCGTTGAGAAAATGTTCATACACGTCTAGAACCGGGCGTTCATTCATTTATTCGTTCTACGTACTTATATAGCGTCTCTTAAAGAAACCTACTCGGGTGCGCTCCCACCTCCAGTCACGGCAAAAGAAGAAGTTTTAGTTTGCGATAACAATGGCATAACTAGCCAGCCACACTCTCCTCGTTTCTCCGGGCTTTGGAACGCTGCACTGCCAGAACACAATTGCAGTGGCGGATTTGTAACCAATCGTATTATAATACTGTTTACACTGTACAGCACCCAAGTGCTTCTACGTGTATAACGTAGGCCAATAATTTTTTTATTGATTTTTGGTTTTAGGATTTTTTTGCTATTTTAAAACATTTGACATTAGGGATGCCACTCTAGATTTTGAAACAAGGTCAGATCCTGTCGAAAAAAAGGCTAGAAAAGGCTAGATAGACGATTTCCCTGTAAAATACATAGATTTGTCCAATTTTCCGGCTTGAAATTTCTGACGACCTTTTTTCAGTCGTACGATGAGTAAAATTTGCTATCCTTTCCTTCCAAAAATTTTTCTGATTACCTACTTTTTTAGTCTCTCGCTCCAAATTTTACCGTTTTGGGTCCAAATTCAAAATTCAAAAGTTTGTCTATTTTTCACGTCTTTTCTGCATTTTCAGTTTGAAAAAAATTTGTATGTAAAAAGTTGGAAAAACTGTCGTGAGAAAAAAGCTAGATCCTGACCGAAAAAGATCTAGAAACGTAGACAAGACCGAAAATACTTAGATCTAGGTTGAAAAAGCTATGAGTGGCATCCCTGTTTGACACTGACTCATTGAATGAATATAGAAACGATGTACGTTTGTTTATTATAACATGCCTGTACACCAAAATGCGGGTAGCAATAATGGTCCATTAAAGAGTATTCTTATCTCATCTTATCCTATTTTGAGTGCTCAGCTAATAATTTTTGCCCGTCGAATCCCAACCATTTATATAATCGATTGATATCATTTTAAAGGTATCGAACTTAGGACCTGTCACAATGATCATACAAGCTGAGCGCTCTATAGCCATTTCCGTAACACTTAGCCGGCTTATATCACACTAAAATATAGGATAGGCCAGCGTTTTAGCTGTCGATGGGCTGAAGGTTCGACCCCCAGCTCTTGCTCTACAACCCGCAGTTGAGTCACGTGAAGGATAGCGATGGACGATTTATTTTAACTAAGATATCTCACGAGTCCACATTAATTATTTGTATCGCGTGCGAAAGTGACAACAGACAGCCTATAATACGGCAGGAGGAAAGCTTCACGTTGCTTGCGTGACCACAGTGCCATGGTCTGCTTGTTGTAGTAATTATGCGGCTTGAGTTATATCAGGGCTTTTTTAACGTGCAGTTCTACACAAAATGTGCAGTTCTAAATGGATTCGTGCAGTTGTAGAAGCACTTCCGTCACGTTCCGTGCAGTTAAAACTAGTAAAAATATGTCATTTTCCTCAGTTGGGAAGTAATTTACCTTGGAGGATGAGAAAGGAGAGAAGAGGATGTGCAGTTCTAAAAATTCCTTAAAAACAGCCCTGAGTTATATATGGTGGCAGGGGTGGTAGCGCAATGGATAACACGCTGGCGTAGAGAGCAAGAGGTAACGAGTTCGCCCCCGTACAGGGACCTGCTTTGTAGACTGCTATTAGCGCCGATTATTGCAGGCTGTCTGTTCTGTTAATAGTTCAGATTTGTGTATCGTGCAATCTGAGTTCTTGTAAACTGTTAACTGCATAATTGTGCACTGTAACCGGTTGCGGTCTGTCAACCGAATTGTTGATTAAACGAATATTATTACCAGAATGCATGGTGGGTATTCTAGTGCAGCGTTTAGCATTGATTACTGACTTGCAAGTCGGCGAATGGATCGCATGGGATTCTATTTATTGTTTTCACCGTATTATCAGTCAGGTTTAACTATTTGATGTCTTTCACGACTAACAAGATGTCGCTAAGACTAGGTAAGGAAAAGCGGCTCTGTAAACACCTTTGAAACGGTGGCATCTGTAGATATTTATTTTCGCTCATTTCAAAATATTAGTCACAGTTACAACACACCCTTCTAGTGCCATTCCTAAAACTTTTAGTCTAATCCAAACCTGGATTATCTCATTTCTTTCATCGATTATAGATTATGCACAGATGGTAACGCCAGTCCTGAGTCTGATTTAAGAAGGAGGGCAGCGTTTGTTGTTTATTTGATACAGCGAACCACTAGGACGACCTGGGAGAGTGTCAGGAATCCCAAGGGTTCAGGGCGTGGTAATCTTGTAATCGGGACACGCAACTTCTCCAATCCTAGTCTTTGCGACTGTTTTAGGCTACTACTAAAATATCGGCCACACTAGATATTCGTAATTCTTTGCTTGTCAAAACAAGTATAAAACACCCGAATTAGTGTACCACTTTCGAATATTAATAAATTTGCCCTATTTTGTTGATTATAATTGTATTCTTAGAACCATAATGATTAAATATGTTTTTATGTTTTCAACCAACGACTTTAATACATGGTTTCACCAATGATTAGAAAGTCTATTAGTTGTTGACAGCGTGGAGATGTCGCGCCTCCAAAGTTGTTTATGATCTTACCTTGCTGCATGGGAGTAAGACAACATTCGATTTGTTAAACTAGGGCACAATAAAAAAAATGACTAGGGCTACAACAGAGCATTCGCTTTATATTCGTTTCGGGGCCAGAGAGCGGCCAAATAATAGCGTTCGAATCAAATACGAATAGTGGTTACGTGACATCTGTCTCTGCATATTTGGCTGCTATAGTAAGAGGACTCTCTCATTAACAGAATAAAACTATGTGCCGTGGTTGCGGCCAGGCCTTACTTATTGCCTTGGAGTGTGGTATCGCAGTTTCACTAGTCTCATT
The DNA here is from genome assembly GCA_949752735.1 of Lumbricus terrestris. Lineage (NCBI taxonomy): Eukaryota > Metazoa > Annelida > Clitellata > Crassiclitellata > Lumbricidae > Lumbricus > Lumbricus terrestris. The sequence goes on along the minus strand of OX457042.1, from coordinate 4,304,555 downwards.
CTTTGCGTACACTGACCGAATCTTGTCGATACACTATTCGTATTCGTATTTGTATTCGGCCGAATAGTTTTTCTAATTATTCGTGTTCGGCCGAATAGTGAAATTCGCTATATATTCGGTACAGTCATAAAATAGTCCCATAAATCGATGTTCGTAATAATCTATTATGCAATAGTCGTGATGCGAGCCATCGCCAATTCAAGGTGAACGGAGTCAAAAGTCAAAAGAGATTGTGCATAACTATACTATTGGTGACAAAGAGTGTCGGTTAGGATGAGGTCAGGCGTCGTGAAGGTCAGTTAGGATCAGGATTAGGGTTAATGTCGTCATTAAGATCTGCCCAATGATACGGCACAAGCTGCGGTCCCCGATACTACAATTACGCCGGAATGAAGATACGACAGAATCAGTAAAGCATTCATAATAATTGATGACGGCATAACTATAATAGTACATAATATAGTTGTGCCTTTATAATTGCATAACTATCAGATTAGCCACCTAGGCCTACTCTAGGAAATCTATGAGTTGATGAAAGTTTAGTTCTTATCGGATACATTGATATCCATTATTTACTTACAGCTCATGTTTTCATTGACGACGGCATGGAGGCAAAGGATACTGACGTCATCTGTAATCGTTTCGTCAAACAACTCGTTGACGTCATCGAACTTGCCGCAACGTAAGATCACGTGACACTTTGACGCGTATAATTATAGCCAGATTAAGAACAGTCAGCGTTTTAGCCTTTCTAGTTTCGGGTTTTTGAATTTTTGTGTGAAAGACCAAAACTAAAATCGGGTGTCTGTATGAAATTATAATTATACTCGAAAGAAAAGATAATCAGACAACATAATCCACGCTGGTTCATTTTTTCATTTCAAGAATTTATAAGGCTCCTCTTTAAGAAATCCACTCAGAAGCGCTCCCAGTCCAACCACGGCGAAACAAAAAAGTTTTAAGGAGCTTGTAGAAGACTGATGAGTCAACCCTTGGTAGCAGGCGCATCTGCAGTAGTTGTAGCAGTAGCAGTGGTAGTAGTGGTAGTAGTAGTGGTTGACAACCTGGTTGTAGTAGTAGTTGTTGTAGTAGTAGTGGTCGTAGTAGTAGTAGTTGTTGTTGTCGTTGTTGTTGTTGTTGTTGTCGTCGTCGTCGTTGTTGTTGTTGTTGTTGTTGTTGTAGGAGCAGCAGCAGTAGCAGTAGTAGTAATAGTGGTGCTGATTACTTTCTCACCTTTTGTGAGGGACCTTGGTATTATTTTAGACCAAGAGCTAACTTTCACTCGGCATATAAACCTGCTATGCCGAAGCTGTTACCACCAGTTGCGTCAGCTTAAGGTGGTCTCCCGCTCTCTGCATTTTAGTGCTGCATCTACTCTTGTTCACTCTTTCGTAGTTTCCCGCCTTGACTACTGCTTCAAAAAATTCAATACCACTATCATGGACTACCGGCTGACTGAATTGGCTGCCTGGAACGGGTCCTACGCTCTGCGGCGCGACTTGTTGGCCATATCTCAAAATATGGCCATGTCTCATACTATATGTGGGATATCTTACACTGGCTCCCTTCTCCACAGCGGATTGCATACAGGGTATGTGCGCTGGTTAGGCGGTGCATTGAAGGACTAGCTCCACCGTATCTTCGAGAACTCTGTTGTTCCACCTTTGGAGTTCAGCGTCGATCCACCCTTCGATTGGCGAACCAAGCTGAGCTTCTGGTTCCCCGCTGTCGGACTGCTATCCGACAGCGTCGTTCATTCTCTGTTTCGGGTCCTACAGCTTGCAATGGTCTTCCTGTTACACTGCGCTTAATTCCCAGGGGTCACTCCACTCTGTTCCTTAAGAACCTAAAAACTTTCATTTAGCCGTGGTTGGGTCGGGAGCGCTTCTGAGTAGCCTACCTTGAAGAGGCGCTATATAAATTTCTGAAGTAAATAAATAAAATAAATAGAGGCATAATAATGATTTGCAATATATTAATTGCTCGTCAAACCTTTTTTAGTATTGCTCATGTTGCTATTTATACTTAACCTGCAAAATTCGTACCGCAATAACAGATCTGTGTGTCTTTTGGACAAATTCAAAGTTGAATCATATTATTATACGGGTAATATTCAGAGGTGACTGAATGCTGAACACAATCATGACCGAGCTAAAATGATAGATCTATCGACATACAGGGTGCGCCAAAAAAGACACCCCACAGGTTTTTTCCAATATCTTGGCCAAAAGTAAGAATTTCTAAATGAAATTTTCCATCAAGAACTTTTTAAAGGCAATTCATATTTAGGCCTACAAATGATGGCCAGATTTCATCAAAATATTTCAATCAGAACAAAACGTATACCACTTTTATGGAGGCCACCCAACGTTTTTTGACGATTCAGAAACGTAACGCAACAAAAAGTGGCAAAACACGATTTTATAGTCTTATTTCAAATGACTATTATAAAATAGCCATGACATTGCCAGATGATCATTATTACTACTACATGTATTTTAAACGGAAACAGGATACCAGCGTAGCCGCAGGTCACTGTGAAGTCACTTAGCAAGATGACAATCAAGTTGGTAAATAAGGAATCTGTCAAATTCATAATTTTGCTCTTAAGGCAATGAACTTCAAATTTAAAAAAAAGAAAATGGTTAAGGTGTCAATGACAGACAAAATGTTTATTCAGACACCTATTGAGCCAGATCCTGGAGATATAAGGCTATGAGCAACGTTTAATCTGATAAACAGTGAGAGCGCAAAAATTACGAGTTATGCTGAGATTTAAGAGATTTGCCGTAAATGAACGGAGATCGGCTCAATGTCAATTGTTCAGGTTTTTTATTGAGATTGCCAATGGACCCAAATCTCCGGATTTGAACCCGATGGATTGATAATCAATTGTGGAGAGCTGTGCTCGGAAAATATCACAATCTGCAGCCAAAACCAAGAGCAGTAAGAGAATTGATGGTCGCATTGGAGTTGATATGGGAAGATTTGCCTTTGGAACGCGTCAACAGGGCCATCAAGAACTTTGCAAAGAGACTCAAAAGAAATTTTGGCACTGGTGGTGGGCACATTGAGCACAAGTTGCTAAGCACTATCAAGTTCATTTCCAAACAGTTATTTGAGATGAGACTTAATAAAATCGTGTTTTTGCTACTTTTTTTGCGTTACATTTTTGAATCGTCAAAAAACGGTGGGTGGCCTCACTAAAAGTGCTATAACTTTTGGTCTGTTTGAAATATGTTTATGAAATCTGGCCATCAATTGTAAATATGCATCATTTCGAAATTCTTACTTTTGGTCAGGATATTGGCAAAAAACTAGGGGGTCTTTTTTGGTGCACCTTGTACATGCAGCCTTTGTTATTGCTGTGATTATCGAGCAAAACCTTGGTCCAGGTTTGTAGGCTACAGCAACTCAGTTGTACCTCAAAGCACTATTCGTCGTTGTCCATGGCATGGCATCGGGCGAGGACAATGCAACAGACAGACGAGAGCAGTAAATGACCGTGCAGGGAGACGTAGACCTGCATGGCATTATATTGCTTCAAATCCAGATATTCAACCCTTCCTTAGCAACAGTCGAGGAGAAGAATAAATTTTTTAAACAAATTATCGTCTTCAAATTTTAGCATTCAACGCAAAGACACTCCAGATCTGTTTAAATGTATAAAAATAAGAACTTATTTTGGAGTTGTTCTTATTAACAGCAAACTACATGTAACTGTAGCAAAGCGTCGTGGCACTAGGCTACTGCTAACCATTTGTGACGCTTTATAGATGCAGACAATGACTGTTGTTTGATCAAAGCATTGATGCTTTTCCTAGATCTCTGATTCCGCTTGTAATGCTTAAATCTGACTGTTGGTGTGTTGAAGGTCTATCCACGAGACGCAGTTGGTCTTGGCGCCACCCTACAAGATACCAACGCCGTACGGAGGTCGTTTGATGTGGACCCTTCCAGGGGGCAACATGCTCTACGTACACGTCAAAGACAAGAACAAGATACGACACAAGAAAAGATGGTCGCAGGTCAATTGAGTTCGTTTCTTTAGCGCCACTAGATTATGTCATCAGAGTCATGCTATGCTCAGTCAAGATATGCTATCTTATCTCATGTAATGTAAAGGAATGTTGTCATTTTATGTCATGTTATGTTATGTAATACTAGATGTGGGACCCGGCGTTGCCCGGGAAATTTATGTTATGGTATGTTATCGTGCGCTGTTGTGTTATGTTATCTTAGGTTATGCTACATGTATGCTATATTATGCGATGTAAATAGCAATGTTAATCATAATGACAATTTATATAGCGCTGTACCAAGGGTGCAATGATGGCGCGGAAGCCGTCTTGTTACGTCAGGTTAATGTTATGCGATGTCGTTTTATGTTATGTTACGCTATGCTATGTTATGTTATGTTATGTTATGTTATGTTATGTTACGTCATGTTATGCAATGTAATGCTATGTTACGTCATGTTATGCAATGTTGTGTTATGCTGTTTAATGCTATAGACTATTTATGTCTGAAGCGATTCTGAGTTTTTATCAAAGTGGCGCCAAATGAATAATCTACAATAATAGCGAAGTCATCTCTTACGATGAGCCACGTAGGCCTACATATACGCTGATGTGTTCTGGTGACTGTAGGTGATGTACATGTACTATCTCCTTGGATACCGTCTCCTTGGTAGCAACGACGACTCCATGTACTCCAACCAATCAGACGTCGGTAAGACCAATCGAGCGGAAACGAGTCTACAGGCAAACATCACGCAGCGCAGTAAGATCTTCCGCAGCATGAACCACATCCAAAGGGTTCAGGTAGGCAAAGAATGCACATGGGTGGATGATGAATCGTATGCTATGTTATGTTATGCTGTGTTATGTAATCGATCGATTGGTTTATTTATTGATTAATTGATTGATTGATTGATTGATTGATTGATTGATTGATTGATTAATTGATTGATCGATTGGTACGTCTAGACAACAGCTCCTCTAAAACGCCTTCTAAATAAATAAATAAGTAAATAAATAAATAAATAAGACAAGACATCGTTATTATTGTAAACTCATTCTAAATTACCTTAAGTCAACAATAGTTCATGTAACTGGAAAGATAATGACTGGCTATTATAATGGCTTTCCCAGACATGCTGACTGTTGAGACTAAAGCCCAACCTACGGTAAGCAGAGGCCAATGAGGAAAAGAGCTAATTAATATTCATGCTTAATTAATATTCATGCTTAATTAATATTCATGCTTAATTAATATTCATGATTAATTAATATTCATGCATAATTAATTAGCAATGGATGTCTTTAATTTGTTAGGCTGAGAACACGTATCTGTTGACGTTGGATGGTGACATTGACTTCAAGGCGGAGTCCGTAACTCTTCTCGTTGACCGAATGAAGAAGAACAAGAAGGTTGGAGCAGCATGTGGTCGAATCCACCCGATCGGAACAGGTAACATGTTCTAGCAATCTAGCACATTATATCCAGTGCTATCTAATGTTATCCGATGCTATCTGAGGTTGTTTAATGTTATCTGAAGTCACATAAAATGCTAACTAGCTTTGTCCAATGTAATCTAATGTCATTATTTATTATAATTATGGTCACATGTATCTATTCGGTTGCCTAGTGTATATGTGGACAGATAAACTTTCAGACTGACTTAATAAATGAACAAAGTGATTGATTGATTGACTGATCGATTGATCGATTGATCGATTGATTGATTGATCGATTGATTGATTGATTGATTGATTGACTTGAACGATTGATTGATTGATTGATTGATTGATTGATTGATTGATTGATTGATTGATTGATTGACTTGAACGACTGATTGATTGATTGATTGATTGATTGATTGATTGATTGATTGATTGATTGATTGATTGATTGATTGATTGATTGATTGATTGATTGATTGATTGATTGATTGATTGATTGATTGATTGATTGATTGATTGATTGACTTGAACGATAGGTCCGATGGTTTGGTACCAAAAGTTCGAATACGCCATCGGTCATTGGCTGCAGAAGGCTGCAGAGCACATGCTCGGCTGTGTTCTCTGCAGTCCAGGATGTTTCTCTCTCTTCCGTGGATCTGCCATCATGGATGACAACGTCATGAGAACATACGCCACTAAGTCAACGGAAGCCAGACACTACGTACAATACGATCAAGGTCTGTGTCCCTCTGTCTCTGTCTGTCTGTCTGTCTGTCTGTCTGTCTGTCTGTCTGGATAACATCCATATCCATTTAACATCCGTAATCTTGTCTGGTCTTACCAATAAATTCATCCATTCATCCATCTTTCCATTCATCCATTCATCCATCCATCCGTTCATCCTTCCATTCATCCATCCTTCCATTCATCCATCCTTTCATAGATCCATCCTTCCATTCATCCATCCTTTCATTCATCCATCCTTTCATTCATCCATCCTTTCATTCATCCATCCTTTCATTCATTCATCCATCCATTCATCCATCCTTTCATTCATTCATCCATCCATTCATCCATCCATCCATTCATCCTTCCATTCATCCATCCTTCCATTCATCCATCCTTTCATTCATCCATCCTTTCATTCATCCATCCTTTCATTCATCCATCCTTTCATTCATCCATCCTTTCATTCATCCATCCTTTCATTCATCCATCCTTTCATTCATCCATCCTTTCATTCATTCATCCATCCATTCATCCATCCTTTCATTCATTCATCCATCCATTCATCCATCCATCCGTTCATCCTTCCATTCATCCATCCTTCCATTCATCCATCCTTTCATTCATCCATCCTTTCATTCATCCATCCTTTCATTCATCCATCCTTTCATTCATCCATCCTTTCATTCATCCATCCTTTCATTCATCCATCCTTTCATTCATTCATCCATCCATTCATCCATCCTTTCATTCATTCATCCATCCATTCATCCATCCATCTGTTCATTCATCCATCCATTCATCCATCCTTTCATTCATTCATCCATCCATTCATCCATCCTTTCATTCATTCATCCATCCATTCATCCATCCATCCGTTCATCCTTCCATTCATCCATCCTTCCATTCATCCATCCTTTCATTCATCCATCCTTTCATTCATCCATCCTTTCATTCATCCATCCTTTCATTCATCCATCCTTCCATTCATCCATCCTTTCATTCATCCATCCTTTCATTCATTCATCCATCCATTCATCCATCCTTTCATTCATCCATCCTTTCATTCATCCATCCTTTCATTCATCCATCCATTCATCCATCCTTTCATTCATTCATCCATCCATTCATCCATCCTTTCATTCATTCATCCATCCATTCATCCATCCATCCGTTCATCCTTCCATTCATCCATCCTTCCATTCATCCATCCTTTCATTCATCCATCCTTTCATTCATCCATCCTTTCATTCATCCATCCTTCCATTCATCCATCCTTTCATTCATCCATCCTTTCATTCATCCATCCTTTCATTCATCCATCCTTTCATTCATTCATCCATCCATTCATCCATCCTTTCATTCATTCATCCATCCATTCATCCATCCATCCGTTCATCCTTCCATTCATCCATCCTTCCATTCATCCATCCTTTCATTCATCCATCCTTTCATTCATCCATCCTTTCATTCATCCATCCTTTCATTCATCCATCCTTTCATTCATTCATCCATCCATTCATCCATCCATCCATTCATCCTTCCATTCATCCATCCTTCCATTCATCCATCCTTTCATTCATCCATCCTTCCATTCATCCATCCTTTCATTCATCCATCCTTTCATTCATTCATCCATCCATTCATCCATCCTTTCATTCATTCATCCATCCATTCATCCATCCATCCATTCATCCTTCCATTCATCCATCCTTCCATTCATCCATCCTTCCATTCATCCATCCTTTCATTCATTCATCCATCCATTCATCCATCCATCCGTCCATCAACCATCATCTCTATTACTCCTTCCTCATTTTTCTCTCGCCTCAAATCAACTGCCTTTTCTTTCGGGGTCGCTCGCAGTGGGAGCGTTTCCGAAAGGTTTTTGCTGAGAGAAGCGCTTTATAAATGGTCATATACAATACAACACAAATCCATCCATCCATCCATCCATCCAACCATCTATCCAACTCTCTCACTCCTATGTCAATCCACCGTCCATCACCCACTAATTCCTCTTCCACCTTCCTCCCATTTATCCAGGCGAAGATCGTTGGCTCTGCACCCTCCTCCTCCAGCAGGGCTACAAGGTGGAGTACTGCGCCGCCGCCGACGCCTCCACCTACGCCCCGGAGACGTTCAAGGAGTTCTACAACCAGCGTCGTCGGTGGATCCCATCGACCCTCGCAAACATGATGGACCTCATGTCCGATTACCACCGGACAGTCATGGTCAACGACAACATCTCATACCTCTACATGATGTACCAGGCGGTCGTCATGGGAGCCAGTCTCCTTGCTCCAGCAACCGTTATTCTGATGGTGGCTGGTGCGATACACGTCGTCGTCGGTGGAAGTCTCTACTGGTTGTGGCTCGCGTTCTCCGTCGGTGCGGCTGTCTTCTACATGCTCGTCTGCTTCAAGTGCGGTGCCGAGACACAGGTTAGACGACGTCAATGGTGTTTGTTCTCAGTGATGATGGGGAGGGAAATACTGTTAAGGAATTAAGGATAATGATTGTTACAATGCAGATGACAATGATGATGATGATGACGGTGATAATAATAATAATCTTCATCAAATAGTAGTAGTGTAGTAATGTTTTAACCGCACGGTGTGGAGGGATCTTGTCGACCGATGTTCTGAAGAGGACCGAAGGACCTAAGAGAGATAGTAATGTTAATTACAACAACAGCAACAACATAATATCACTTTAGGTGCACTTTCGCCGACCAGGAAGCAGAATATGAACAGGACCTTTCCAGACTTTGATTTTATACTGGGCGGTAGTGACGTCCCTGAGGGATCCTGTATGCTTCGGGGCAAAAAAGAAAATAAAAAATAATAATAGCAACAGTAAGATTCGTCGGGTGAGAGAATGAAAGAGGCAGACAGACATACAGACAAACAGATAGAAAGAGAGACAGAGGCAGACATAGAGAACGACAGGCAGACAAAGTGAAATAGAGATAGGAGTCTATACAATAATACAGTCATGTAAGTGAATTCTGAATAGGTTAGAGAAGAAATCCTATAGGCGCCTCATAATCATTATTGAGCCCTTGCAGTTACACAGCAAGCGATAAACCAGTAACGTAATCGATATAACATTGACATTTCAATTACTATCGTGCAGGTATCTGTGGCTGGGTATATGAGCACGGCCTATGCCATCCTTATGTTGGCTGTGACGGTTGGCATCGTCGTCCAAACCTCACAGGACTCATGGACGAGTCCGAACGCAATGTTCATCATCGTCATAACCGGAATCTTCATCCTCGCCGGACTTCTCCATCCGGAGGAGTTCATGTGTCTCATGCCTGGCGTACTCTACTTCCTCTGCATCCCATCCGGGTTCCTCCTCATGTTCATCTACGCAATGATCAACATGAACATCGTTTCGTGGGGCACGCGAGAGGTCAACAAAGCCGAGGACGTCGACAAGGCGAAGATCAAGGAGACGTCGGCCAGGGTGAGGTTCATGCGCGAGGTCCGACGGATCAGTCTGACGGTGTGCTGCTGCATCAAGGATCGCTGCGTCGCCTTCATCGAGAGGAAGAGCAGACCTCAACATCAGCCGAAGAAGGACGAGATCGTCAAGGAAATCCTCTCGGAGCTCGGCAAGATCGAGTCGGGGAACCTCGGTGGAGCAGGCCAGGGTGGTGCATCGAGGGCGCCGTCCGTTCAGGGTAGCGTCGGACTTGACATCGATCCAAGGTCCATCTACGAGGGGGCGTATGGCGGCGGTGGTGGTGGCTACCCCGCTCGTCCAGCCATCAACCTGCTCGAGGAGCGGCAGAGGAGCATCGTGCGCCAGCTGGACAGCATCCAAGGTCAGGCGATGCAGGAAACGATCAGCATTCCACAGGACTACAGTCACATGGAGATCGAGGACGGGGTCACGGCGCATGCGCACAACGACACCGAACCTCCACCCTCTTCCACGTCGTCGTCATCTTCCTCCTCTTCGTCGATCGTGGGCATCGCCAGTTCAAAGGTGGGGCAGAACAGCCCTCCGCCGCCGATGCGTGCAGTCAAGCGAGACGACCAGTGGGTGTCGGACCGCGACCTCGGCAGTGGACCGGTGCGCTTCATGGACCCGAGCGAGACGCAGTTCTGGCGGAAGTTGATCGAGAAGTACCTCTACCCGATCGACCAGGACGTCAGCCACGAGGCGAAGATCCGGACGGACCTGAAGACGCTGAGGAACAACGCCGTCTTCCTCTTCTTCATGCTCAACTTCCTCTGGCTCTTCATCATCTTCCTGCTCCAGATCGTTCAGGACCAGCTGCAGGACACGCTCTACATCCGCGTTCCGAAGCGAGGCGGAACCGACGAGAAGCACTTCGAGCCCCTGAGCGTCGCCTTCCTCGTCTTCTTCGCCCTCATCATCCTCATCCAGTTCGTTTCGATGCTCTTCCATCGCTACGGAACCTTCCTCCACATCCTCGCTTCCACCGGACTGCGCTGCTGCAGCAAGCAGTACGAGCCAATCGCCATCGAAGACATCGTCCAGACCGTCAAAGTCCTCCAGCAGATCAAGGGAATCATCGATGATGATGACGACGATGACGACAACGACGACGATGATGATGACGACGCGGATCCGGATTACGACATGATGGGAGAGCGTGGGGACCCGGACCATGACGGAGAACCGGGCGGTCAGCCCAACCCGGACGTCGTCAGTTGTGGAGCGGAGAGCCTGAGGCATCGCAAGCCGCAGCTGCACTACTCGAGCAAGACGCTACGTGGTGCGTTCGTGAAGCGTTACAATGCGCTGTCGAAGAAAAGCACGAAGAACAAGAGCCAGAGACGACCGGGGCTTCAGCAGGTCTTCGATAACGCATCATATCAAGAAAGGATCTAGCCGCAATACTATCTCTCTCTTTAATCGACTATTTAGCCTATGTAATAACCCATGCAAGTCTTGGCAAAGCTCACCCTACGATATTCTGAGTGTATACCATAATGACCAACAATATCGAGAATACAAGACTATCATAGGCAACAGATACGTATCCAAACAATCATCACCGACCAATCATTTTGCATAATTATCTTAAGATACATTTTGTATAATTATCTTAAGATACATTTCAGTCCATAATTATCTGATAATATTATAATAAATTGTGCCATGCTTCTACGACAAAGACGGCATAAAAACAATAATAAAACAAGGCCACCTGCCAGCATATACATACAAGGACATATACAATTATACATACATAATATACAAAACACACGCACATGCATTCGTGGGCGCCGCGTTGTTTGTGGTATATTCGGTGACTTGCAGCCGGAAAGTTGCAAGTTCGAATCCACCCAAGCCGCCGCCGCGTAGGAACCCTGAGCAAGTCCCTCACTCGCAATTGCTCGTGCGCTTCGGCGTGAGACTCCGATTCAGTGTTCGCGCTGTAGTCGGAGCGCCTCTGAGTAGCAATCTTCAAGGGGTGCTATAACACACGCTCATACTTACATGCATACATGCATACATGCATTCATGCATACGGTCAAACATAAAAGACATACGAGCAAACATACATAATTATATACCCAAACATAAAAATTTACATGATTGTAAGGCAAAAAATTCGTGAAGTCACCAAATTCAAGCTAATGCGATATGTTGGCCTAATCTATGTTATAAGGCAGAAACACTTTCTGTATGTTTATTTGTTTGTACGCTTTTGACTCTCCCCTGCAGAATAGGCTCGGAAATGAAACAGCGTCGGTTTAAAAAAATTATTGCAATCGATTCTTACCCAAATTATAAGGTCATCGCAACTATTTTCAGGTTTTAATTCCGTTTAAAACAAAAGTTATTAGCGTTTTAAGACAGATTTCATCAATAATAACGCTTCAGTAAAGAGTCTACAGCCCATGACGTCATACCCGCCGAGTAATAATTTTCGCAGCGCCCCGCAGCGGCGGGTCACCTTTGGCCTTTTGGGGAAGCGGGGTGGGGTGGAGGGTTGGCGAAAACCCGAAATCTAGCGGTCTACGATGGGTACCACAGTGGAGTAGTGTTTAAAACCCTATATTTCCCGGGCAACGCCGGGTAACACATCTAGTTATTATATAAATAGAAACCTTGCATAATTTTTATCACTTGAAATTCAATATCCAATAGGTCTATGTGTCTAATTGTGATGTCATTAGCTTGGTCAATCATAATTTTGCGTCATTATGACGTCAGAACATTTCGTCATAATTGTTGTGTATTCATTATATTATTTATCTAATCTCTTCGTTTTATCTTGCGGCTAATATTGTGCGAATTATTTAACTCAGTTTATTCTAATAATAATTGTTGTGAACATTATGTCGATGAATATATTGGGCTGATAACCTGCACCAGGGCTAAAGCTCACTCAACCGGACGCTATTATAGCTCTAATTTAAGTTTATTAAATGAGTATTGCCAGCTTATTAACTATACGTAACATAATCTCTGTGGATTTAAATGCAATAAATTCAAATAAAAAGGGTGTCGTTTGTGTTTATTTACTTTCAACTAACCAGTTTAATTCACTGACCTACAAGTCCAATGTATAAAAGTAATGTAATTAGTAACTTCTATAGCGCCTCTCTCAGCCGTGCCATTCAGTAGCACTCCAATGCAAGAACCCTAAGAAAAATACGTCTTATCTACCGGTAGATGTTGAATTTATTGAAGGACTTTTTGCCAAATCATTTGGAAGATTGCTTAAAAGGCCCAGGGAAAGGCCGGGCAGAGACCCCGTAGGCGGCCATGGGTGCATGGGTGATGGTCAGTGTTCAATCTAGTCCTCCATGCTTGGGGGGGATCTAGGCTTCGGGGAAATATTTAATTGTAACATTTTTATTTCAATGAATGTTTGAAATTGAAAATGAATAATCTAAATTTCATTGAATCATGTCATCCATAGAAGGAACTAAAACGTAAATTATGACGAATAAAGGCGTGGGGTCAATAAGTTATTGTCTGCCACAACAGTGCGACATCATTTCAAATCAAAGCAAATGAATTTAAATTTATTTTAATCGATTCAGTGCAGAATGCATTCACAATTCGCATTTTGTAGTATGAGTATTATACAATATAACAAGACAGTATTAAAACTTTACCATACAAAGTCAGTTAGGCTTGAGAACAATCGAAGTAGGCTGAGAGCGTCTCTGAATAGCTAGTCTGTAAGAGGCGCTTTATAAATGCTTATATACATTACAATACAATGCAATACAATCAACGCAGCATAATGTGGACCGACTCAGGAGAAGAAGAAGAAGCTCATAGGCTTATCTAGTCATCATCACTCTGATAAGACTGAGGAAGATGCAAAGTAGAACAAGAATCGACAACGAGGCTTAGGCTATATAATACGTTGTAGTAAAAGCTTATATTTATGTATACAGTTGGCAGTTTCTAGGCTATACAAATGCCTTTGTAGGTCAACTTAAGAGTCAAGAGATTTAACGGTACGGATGCCAATGTCAACAGGGATCCACAATTTTGGACTAGCTATCCCAACAATGAATAATTGTTTAATAAATCTTGGTTTTACACGAGTTAAGACGTAGGTTGTAAATGGTCATTACGCAATCTGGTAGCCTATTATAACCACGAACAGAAGCATTAGTCCTAAAGTAATCATTGAAGACAATACGCAAAGCAGAAGCAGAAGTCATAATTTTACAGCAAACGGCGAAACCAGAAACCACCACAAAGTGACAATTTAGGAATATTCCGGCCTGACGACTCTTCCGATAAATAAGACGACCTTCGTCCTTTCCTCTCTGATGAAGAACAGGAAAGGATGGTCAGCCCTGAAGGTCACTGGTTCCTCGGCTCCAAGACGTGCAGACAGCGCCGTCACTTTCATTGCGGTGGCCGCAGCAGCCTCCGTACCATTCTCGTTGACATCCACGAACGACTTGTGCAGCACGCTCGAGGCGAACAGCTTCTTCGTTCCATCGATGCCCGACAGATCAGCCTCTCCCTTCGCGAAGACGGACTTCATCCCAAGTTCTCGGAGAATCTCCCTCAGATCCAGATCTGCTTCCATCTTGAACTTCGGTAACCACAACAGGACGTCGGGAAAGTCCCGGAACTGGCTGTCGAAACTGCTGAGGTGAGATTCGCTGAGCGTTGCCTCTGCCGCATCGAGCGACGTTTTCTCCTTGTCCGGCAGAAGAATGAACATGCTCAGCGCGGAAGATTCGTAGGGCAACTTGAGGACCTGGCATTGAAGGTCATTTGAGTAGAAGTAATTCGCTTCTTTGACTTTCTGAAACATCAACTGCGCCTCTGATTTCTCGTCGGCGGTCACGAAGAAGTTGGATTGTTTGGTGTTGCTCTTCTCGAAGCGGTCCTCCCATGCGCTCTTGAAGTAGATGGCGTTGACGAGGATCAGGGTGGTGTCTGCATCGATCGAATCCGACGAAATTATCTTCTTGATCTTGTCATTCGTCATCTCGGAAACCCAACCGTTGACTGTCTCGGCTGCTTCCTCTGGCTTAGTTCTACAACAGAATACAAAACGACTGCATTTGATAAAAATTTACTACAACTGTATTTGAAACAATGCATTGCAACTGAGACAAAACACAACAACTAACGACTATATGGGGCCGTCCATAAAATACGTCACGCTCCAGGGGGGGAGGGGGTGTAAGAAAGTGTGACAGTCTGTGACAGGGGGAGGGGGTCAGGCCATGTGTGACGTCACACATTTATTTTTTAAATTCTTTATTATTATTATTTTCTTAGTACCTTAAATCCGACCCGGCCCGGCCAGGCGTGTCTAAAACCCGGCCTGGCGGGATAAAAGTTGATTTCCCGTCACTATCAAAGCGTTTAGGGACACACGTCACTATCAGAGGGATTAGGGATAGTATCCTAGGGTTTAGAGGGTTGGGTAAATGGTTATGCTTTAAAAAAAATTCCGAAAGTGTGACGTACTTTAGGGCGGAGGTCCGAGATTTGTGACAGTTTGTGACAGGAGGGAGGGGGGGTCAAAAATGGTCAAAAATAGCGTGACGTACTTTATGGACGGCCCCTTTATGATACACATCGAACTGTGGAACCCGACTACAATACAACTATAATATTTGAAACAATACGATACCACGGTATCTGATGCAATACATTACAATTGATACAAAACAATGCTACTGTATCTGATACAATACAATACAACAGTATAGGCTATATGACACAATGCAATACAACCATATTTGATACAATACACTACGACTGCATGTGATACAGCAAAATAAAATACAGCTGTATTGGATACATTGCTACTACACAGGTGTATTGGATACGATACAATTGCTTTTGATACAAAACATTAGAACAATCAGTATATGAACTTACTTGAAGCTGACTGCATCAGTGTTGGCGTTGTAGAACTTCCTGCACTCCCCTTGGAATTCATCCAAGATCTCGTACGACTGCTCGACAAACAATCGATTGGCCAAATGAAGTTGGAACGACTCTGCTTCATTCTTGCAATCACCAACTTCTTTGCTGCACCTCTTCAAATACAAGACGACATCACTGAACGCCTGGTGGACTCTGGCATCTTCAAGAGCATCGAAGCAAAGCGTTTTCTTCATTTCTTCCAAGGTCTTGCCTCTGGAGCCCAAGAATGCCATGCTCAGCACGGCCGAAATGCTGAGGGGTGACATAAACAGGTTTTTCCCTTCGCTTCTTTTCCTCTGCTCCCTGTACAGTTGGAGAGCGAACCTGGAAATGGAGGAAACCAATGCCTGGCCATCTTCAGGACTCTGGAAAACCTTCTGGTCATTATTGTCGGCCATGGTCGTCCTTTTAGTATTGGCCAATCTGCAATGACTGATTACATAACTAATTAAATATTATGACAATTATACTAATAATAATTATTGAAAGCTAAATGTACAATATAATTTTATAGTTATCAACTATATAATTATAGCTTATAGCAAAACACTTACTTGTGCTTCAAAGACAAACTCTAATTGAGACAAAAGTCCACTAAGACTAAAAGACGGAGACACACAGAGACACACTGAGACAGAGACACACCGAAACAGACAGACACAGCCTCCCATGGTAGAAAAGCAATCCGGAGCAGATGAGCTTGAACAACATGCACCCAAAACGTCCAAAGCGCGTAATTTTAAATTGATAGACAATAATAATTTCACCAATATTTTTAAAATTTATTTTAAGGCGCATGTTAACTTTATGAATAAGCTGGTGCCAAACAGCGCTTAGCTTTCGAGAGACACTTTAGAAATTTCAAGTTATGCAGTATTCTTAATAATAACATCGAACTTAGGCTATACATGTATACATAACTACTAACAGAACAGAGTGCCAGCAATAGCCTACACGGCGCTAATAGCAGCCTACAAAGCACGTCCGCCCTATGGGGCGCGATCTCGGTATCCATACCAGCGTGTTATTCAATGCGCTACCGATCGTAGTTGTGAAAGTACTCACCCGATCGACGATGATCTGCAATATTCGTTTAAAATCTTCAGTGTAGTCGTTATCTGCTGGAACGACGAAATCCGAAGTGGTTGGAATAAGCATAACGTAGCCAACAGGAACTAATATAGCCTATAGTAGCGAAAGAAAGCCTGTATACGTGTACAATGTACATGATAGGCATACTGTAGGCCTACATCCGGATATTTGAAACTAGGAATTGAAATACTTCTTAGAACGTTTCGTTTCGTAATAATTAATTATTCGACTACGATTATGACTAGACCTACTTTTAGCCTAACAGAGGCTGCTATACATGCACGCATAAATCATTGAACGCAAAAACCTCCACATTACAATTCACGACCCAGACGACATCCGCTTTAGTAGCTGTTCCGCCTCCTATGAACCTAATGGGTGCTTGGGGTGTTTGAACACCCCTGAAATGAAATGACCTAATGAAATAATGCATTTACTAACACACGATCTGCGAATAGCCTGAGACGCCTTAGCTGGAAGCAGAAGTAACAGGATAAGCGAGTTACGAGTAGGCGATAGGCTAAGCTTGGAAATGTGTTCAGCAAAAGTAAGAGAACTAACACATCATGCCTAGACGATTGTCTTAATTATAGGCTACGTAATCGTACGCCTACTTCAGGATCTAATAATTACGCATAGGCCTTACTGCTGAACGGCCAATTAAATTTGATTCATATCCTCATTTTTACCACTTCGCAAATTGAGGAACACCTACAATCTTACGAACCGTACGTTCACAGGCCTCACATTAGGCCTAACACTGAAAGACCCACCGTCAAGATGGCCTACCAGGGCTTCTTACAAGGATTTTTAGAACTGCACAATAGGGTGGAGTGAAAAAAAATTTCTTTCCTTTTTAGAAGCTAGACTATTTAAAATGTGCCAAATGTCCATAGTAACAATCCTGCCAAATGATATTATTTTCTGACAACTGCTTGATCGCCCTTCGCCCAATTGAAATAATTGGCATTGTAACCATTGAAGTGGGCCTATAAATGAAGCATTTCGACGATGCCAAAGGTATAGTCCATTATGTGCCATTAGGTCCCGTTTGCAAAATGGTGTTGGGGGAGTTTCTCACTTCCAATTGGTCAGTGGGTCCCTGGACATGAAAAATCACCGAGGTGCTTGTCTGCCATGACGCCACGAATGACGTAATTGACAAATCCAATATGGCCGCCGCCGGCCATATTGGAGAATTCATATTCTTTATTTCTTGCAGTATATGCACGTGTAATACCTCTAATGGTACTGATTCAGGTGTTTAGAATTCATTTATGATATTGTTTTTGTCATCAGGGGTCATCTTGAGGTCGCAAGGTCATGGTCAAGGTCATTTTCCCATCTTTTTCTTTCATTTTCCATTTCTTTCAGCTTATGAACGCGTAATAGGCCTACCTTTAATTTTACTAATTCGTAGATGTAGAATTCATTTCTGATATTGGTTTTGTCATCAAAGCAGGGCCTACTACGCCATGGGCGAATGGAAGCAGACTGCTTCCAATTTGGGCCAGGGGGGGAAAGGTTTTCCCCCCCTGAGAAAAAAGTCCATCTGTCATGGACTTCCTCCTGGTAAATCCCCCCGAACAATCCCGTAATAACACAGGGTAAATCTTCATTTAATTTGACTTTTGCTTAACACTCACATAAATTTGTCCTTGCGCTTCCATGCATTCGCACCCATCAGGGCTTGCCACATGGGGGGGGGGAGTAAGTAGACTAATCCAACTTGTGCCAGAGGGAAATCCCCCCCTAATGATCGATAGATAGGTATAAGAGATTTCCTTCTGGACTCCCTCTGTTCTACTCCTCCCCGCACACCACGAAAATTCCCCTTGAATGTTCATCCCGCCATCTCAAGGGTATATATTCATTTAGTAGGTTATGACCTTTGCTTTACAGTCACATTTGCCTCTGCACGTATATGGCGCTCGCTCTCACAACTCATAATTCGGCCTAATTACATTAATTGTTAACATTTCGTTAAGGTATATTGACATATTGTATCTACTGACATTGCATTGGTTTTATAATATAGGTATCAAATAAAATGAACGATATTTTAAGAAAGAATTTTAGTGATAGGAGGCAAAGAAGCAACAGTAAATTAGTAGCCTACTTTTGTTTATAGTAAAGGTTTTTAGTTTGTTTAAGTAAACATTAATCAAGCAATAAAAACTTGGTTGCTCAACAATTGAAGTTGAAAATCAAGTAAAGCAAATGGCTTATGAATTCCTCCCTCAAACATTAAAGCAATATTGAAGTCTGTACAAATGCAAATTGCTTACACTTTTGTAGCCTACATTTGAATGAAATGTTCGAGGGAATTGTCCTAATGAAACGCTCTGTTGGAATCCAGAGAGGAAATTACGGGGAGTGGTCCTGGGAAATGTCTATGGGATCTGTCTAGATCAGAAAATGGATGTTGCTGAGTATTGTACAACTGACAGTAGACTACTCAATTTGATATACCAAAAGAAATTGATATTTTACTGAATGCTGGACCTTTCAAACTTCACATGACTACTACAGTGTTTAACGCACTGCGAACCCATAATGAGAAATTTTAGAATGATACCATCATATTGTGCAAATTAAAAAAATTAAATCATGAGGAGGCGACATTTTATTATATCCTAAACCACGTTTCTGAGCATTAATTCACCTGCAATTTTGTGAAGATGACAGCTTTAAGAGGTACAATTACAGCGTGCAAATCCAAAAAAGTGAAATTTTCGTGACTTTATCGCTCATAAACAGCTAGCAAACAAGAGCCTAAAACATGCGCTCTAGTCGATGAAAACAGCTAAAAATTCGTTGGTTTCTGGGGCTCCGCCCCAGACCCCGCTGGGGGACCTCACGACGCTCCCCCAGACCCCTGTATAGTATACCTATGGGCTTCGTGCCTTCGGCACTCGCAGCTTCGCGCCTTCGACGCTTGCAATATAGACAAAAAGTTTCTGTTAGGGGGGGAATGCTTCCACCTCTCAGGGGGGGATAGTAGGCCCTGCATCAAAGGTCATCTTAAGGTTATACAGGTCAAGGTCAAAGACACTAAGTTTCATATTTTTCATCTATTACGGCTTATGCACGCGTAGGCCTAATAGAGTCTACCTCTAATGTTACTGAATCCTCCGATTATATGTTAGCGACATGGAACCGTCACAGAATCTGAAAACGGTGGTGACGTTCATCATTCGCGTATATTATGCTCCAACGTGGTTCGCCATAAAAGCCCAGTCGTCATGCAAAGATGGAGCTAGGCACCTTCACCAGATGCTCGTCAAGTCACGATATCTCAGCCCTAAGCACAAGAAGATCGTCGACCCCGTCATTCATCGCAACGCATAGGCTACTTCTCTCACCCGGAGAATCTCCTCTTAGCCATGATGACGGACCATCGACCACACATACGTGAGCTGGGCCTGCGACGAGTGATGAAGGCCAGAGCTGAAGCAGATCCCAATGGACAAATACGGAGATTCAAGGTTCCCGCAAAACTCAACTTCAACGCCGTGGAATACTTCGACATGATCGACTGGGCAGTCTGCCCTATCTCAGAGCCTCCCGTAATCAAGGCAATGACAGACACTGAGCTCAGGGATCTCATCACGATGGAGGTGACTCCAACAGTCACCTTCCCAAAATTCCCCAGCCACACGCAGGCTGTGGAAAGACACGTGAAGCTGGTGACCGAGGCGGCGATAGCTGTTTGTGGACAGAAATCGCGAGATGGCTTCATCCGTGCACGCGTCGCTTCTCGACAGCTAATGAAAGCACGGGCCCAAGACGGCTGCAGCTTCGTTCGCCTTGCCCTAAATTAATGCCGATGTCACCAAAGTGGAGTATCCCCCGTATTAATTGTATCCCCCCAAATTATAAAAAGTGGAAAAAACCGCTTCCGTGTGTATTTTGTTTTGCAAATTTATTTTTATCTGCTTTGTTTTGAACAATGACACTAACAGGTATGTTTATTCCTATTAGATAATTTGTTTTGCCCTGTTTTAGAGCACTTAAAACATTTAAAACACTTAAGAACACTCAGAGTCACTAAATAAATTCGAGTTCCTTTTATCCGAGCATTGCTTATGACACTTAGAACAATTAGAGTCACTTTAAATTTTGATTATAGCATAAATTTTTTTTATCATGCTCATTTTAAAAAAAGGGGATAGAATGGTTTATCCCACCGGATAGTATAGACCGGTTAATTCCATCCGGGGGATAGATTAATTCATCACCCCGGATAGCTTTCCTCCGTTTCGTGTCACGTCCGACGTTCGAGTCAAAACGTGACTTCTCTCACTTCACCTCGTAACTGTTTGCGACTTTGAAATCAAAGATACTGTAATAATCAAGGCATCTGATTGCATTAAGATGACTTTTGACTAGTTGACTACCTTACCTAGACTGTGGACTGTGGACAGTGTAGAGTGTAGATAGACTCTGTAGAGTGTAGACACTAATCTACCTATATCGTTCTGATGTCGCTTAGTAATGCAAAATAAAAAGTTGCGAAGGGCGATCAAAACATTAATCAGAAATCTTGTAATTTTTACACAGTGTTCTATTGATCTATTGGCACCTTTTGACATATCTAGCTAATTGAAATTCAGGAAAAAATTTTTTTGCCATTTTCACTCCACCCTACTGCACAACCCCATTCTTTCCCTTCAAATCGTCCATGGTAGCCTAAACTACACCCAGTTGGATTACATTGATCTTTTTATACTATGTTTAACTACACAGAAGTGCTTTTACAACTGCGCAAATCCATTTACAGCTGCACATTTTGTGTAGAACTGGACGACAATAAAGCCCTCTAATCGTAATGGTGATCATGATCACAAATCGCCAAACTTCTAAAGCGCTAATCGAAAGCCAAGCACCAGCTTATTCACGAGCGCTGCATGAGTCACGTCCAAAATGTTGTCCATCCGTAAGAGTTGTCCAAATGACTCATTTGGACAACTCTTACGGATGGACAACAACTTAGCCTAGGGTAAGTTCAGTTTTTCAGACACAAAATAATAGTCCTGTCCATCGGAGTTAGTCAACTCCATAATTATAAAAGCTCTAGGCCTATAATATAAGTAGTCCACATAATATTATTAACCGTTGCCCGTTGCGACGCCGCCACTGGCCGACGCAGGTGCGCGCGCAAGGGCACCTGCGTCGGCCAGTGGCGGCGTCGCAACGGGCAACGGTTGCCCTTGCGCGCGCACCTGCGTCGGCCAGTGGCGGCGTCGCAACGGGCAACAAACGCCGCCACTGGCCGACGCAGGTGCGCGCGCAAGGGCAACCGTTGCCCGTTGCGACGCCGCCACTGGCCGACGCAGGTGCGCGCGCAAGGGCAACCGTTGCCCGTTGCGACGCCGCCACTGGCCGACGCAGGTGCGCGCGCAAGGGCAACCGTTGCCCGTTGCGACGCCGCCACTGGCCGACGCAGGTGCGCGCGCAAGGGCAACCGTTGCCCGTTGCGACGCCGCCACTGGCCGACGCAGGTGCGCGCGCAAGGGCAACCGTTGCCCGTTGCGACGCCGCCACTGGCCGACGCAGGTGCGCGCGCAAGGGCAACCGTTGCCCGTTGCGACGCCGCCACTGGCCGACGCAGGTGCGCGCGCAAGGGCAACCGTTGCCCGTTGCGACGCCGCCACTGGCCGACGCAGGTGCGCGCGCAAGGGCAACCGTTGCCCGTTGCGACGCCGCCACTGGCCGACGCAGGTGCGCGCGCAAGGGCAACCGTTGCCCGTTGCGACGCCGCCACTGGCCGACGCAGGTGCGCGCGCAAGGGCAACCGTTGCCCGTTGCGACGCCGCCACTGGCCGACGCAGGTGCGCGCGCAAGGGCAACCGTTGCCCGTTGCGACGCCGCCACTGGCCGACGCAGGTGCGCGCGCAAGGGCAACCGTTGCCCGTTGCGACGCCGCCACTGGCCGACGCAGGTGCGCGCGCAAGGGCAACCGTTGCCCGTTGCGACGCCGCCACTGGCCGACGCAGGTGCGCGCGCAAGGGCAACCGTTGCCCGTTGCGACGCCGCCACTGGCCGACGCAGGTGCGCGCGCAAGGGCAACCGTTGCCCGTT
This sequence comes from Lumbricus terrestris, assembly GCA_949752735.1. Classification (NCBI taxonomy): domain Eukaryota; kingdom Metazoa; phylum Annelida; class Clitellata; order Crassiclitellata; family Lumbricidae; genus Lumbricus; species Lumbricus terrestris. Next base: position 4,281,774 of record OX457042.1, on the reverse strand, counting down.
GCGACGCCGCCACTGGCCGACGCAGGTGCGCGCGCAAGGGCAACCGTTGCCCGTTGCGACGCCGCCACTGGCCGACGCAGGTGCGCGCGCAAGGGCAACCGTTGCCCGTTGCGACGCCGCCACTGGCCGACGCAGGTGCGCGCGCAAGGGCAACCGTTGCCCGTTGCGACGCCGCCACTGGCCGACGCAGGTGCGCGCGCAAGGGCAACCGTTGCCCGTTGCGACGCCGCCACTGGCCGACGCAGGTGCGCGCGCAAGGGCAACCGTTGCCCGTTGCGACGCCGCCACTGGCCGACGCAGGTGCGCGCGCAAGGGCAACCGTTGCCCGTTGCGACGCCGCCACTGGCCGACGCAGGTGCGCGCGCAAGGGCAACCGTTGCCCGTTGCGACGCCGCCACTGGCCGACGCAGGTGCGCGCGCAAGGGCAACCGTTGCCCGTTGCGACGCCGCCACTGGCCGACGCAGGTGCGCGCGCAAGGGCAACCGTTGCCCGTTGCGACGCCGCCACTGGCCGACGCAGGTGCGCGCGCAAGGGCAACCGTTGCCCGTTGCGACGCCGCCACTGGCCGACGCAGGTGCGCGCGCAAGGGCAACCGTTGCCCGTTGCGACGCCGCCACTGGCCGACGCAGGTGCGCGCGCAAGGGCAACCGTTGCCCGTTGCGACGCCGCCACTGGCCGACGCAGGTGCGCGCGCAAGGGCAACCGTTGCCCGTTGCGACGCCGCCACTGGCCGACGCAGGTGCGCGCGCAAGGGCAACCGTTGCCCGTTGCGACGCCGCCACTGGCCGACGCAGGTGCGCGCGCAAGGGCAACCGTTGCCCGTTGCGACGCCGCCACTGGCCGACGCAGGTGCGCGCGCAAGGGCAACCGTTGCCCGTTGCGACGCCGCCACTGGCCGACGCAGGTGCGCGCGCAAGGGCAACCGTTGCCCGTTGCGACGCCGCCACTGGCCGACGCAGGTGCGCGCGCAAGGGCAACCGTTGCCCGTTGCGACGCCGCCACTGGCCGACGCAGGTGCGCGCGCAAGGGCAACCGTTGCCCGTTGCGACGCCGCCACTGGCCGACGCAGGTGCGCGCGCAAGGGCAACCGTTGCCCGTTGCGACGCCGCCACTGGCCGACGCAGGTGCGCGCGCAAGGGCAACCGTTGCCCGTTGCGACGCCGCCACTGGCCGACGCAGGTGCGCGCGCAAGGGCAACCGTTGCCCGTTGCGACGCCGCCACTGGCCGACGCAGGTGCGCGCGCAAGGGCAACCGTTGCCCGTTGCGACGCCGCCACTGGCCGACGCAGGTGCGCGCGCAAGGGCAACCGTTGCCCGTTGCGACGCCGCCACTGGCCGACGCAGGTGCGCGCGCAAGGGCAACCGTTGCCCGTTGCGACGCCGCCACTGGCCGACGCAGGTGCGCGCGCAAGGGCAACCGTTGCCCGTTGCGACGCCGCCACTGGCCGACGCAGGTGCGCGCGCAAGGGCAACCGTTGCCCGTTGCGACGCCGCCACTGGCCGACGCAGGTGCGCGCGCAAGGGCAACCGTTGCCCGTTGCGACGCCGCCACTGGCCGACGCAGGTGCGCGCGCAAGGGCAACCGTTGCCCGTTGCGACGCCGCCACTGGCCGACGCAGGTGCGCGCGCAAGGGCAACCGTTGCCCGTTGCGACGCCGCCACTGGCCGACGCAGGTGCGCGCGCAAGGGCAACCGTTGCCCGTTGCGACGCCGCCACTGGCCGACGCAGGTGCGCGCGCAAGGGCAACCGTTGCCCGTTGCGACGCCGCCACTGGCCGACGCAGGTGCGCGCGCAAGGGCAACCGTTGCCCGTTGCGACGCCGCCACTGGCCGACGCAGGTGCGCGCGCAAGGGCAACCGTTGCCCGTTGCGACGCCGCCACTGGCCGACGCAGGTGCGCGCGCAAGGGCAACCGTTGCCCGTTGCGACGCCGCCACTGGCCGACGCAGGTGCGCGCGCAAGGGCAACCGTTGCCCGTTGCGACGCCGCCACTGGCCGACGCAGGTGCGCGCGCAAGGGCAACCGTTGCCCGTTGCGACGCCGCCACTGGCCGACGCAGGTGCGCGCGCAAGGGCAACCGTTGCCCGTTGCGACGCCGCCACTGGCCGACGCAGGTGCGCGCGCAAGGGCAACCGTTGCCCGTTGCGACGCCGCCACTGGCCGACGCAGGTGCGCGCGCAAGGGCAACCGTTGCCCGTTGCGACGCCGCCACTGGCCGACGCAGGTGCGCGCGCAAGGGCAACCGTTGCCCGTTGCGACGCCGCCACTGGCCGACGCAGGTGCGCGCGCAAGGGCAACCGTTGCCCGTTGCGACGCCGCCACTGGCCGACGCAGGTGCGCGCGCAAGGGCAACCGTTGCCCGTTGCGACGCCGCCACTGGCCGACGCAGGTGCGCGCGCAAGGGCAACCGTTGCCCGTTGCGACGCCGCCACTGGCCGACGCAGGTGCGCGCGCAAGGGCAACCGTTGCCCGTTGCGACGCCGCCACTGGCCGACGCAGGTGCGCGCGCAAGGGCAACCGTTGCCCGTTGCGACGCCGCCACTGGCCGACGCAGGTGCGCGCGCAAGGGCAACCGTTGCCCGTTGCGACGCCGCCACTGGCCGACGCAGGTGCGCGCGCAAGGGCAACCGTTGCCCGTTGCGACGCCGCCACTGGCCGACGCAGGTGCGCGCGCAAGGGCAACCGTTGCCCGTTGCGACGCCGCCACTGGCCGACGCAGGTGCGCGCGCAAGGGCAACCGTTGCCCGTTGCGACGCCGCCACTGGCCGACGCAGGTGCGCGCGCAAGGGCAACCGTTGCCCGTTGCGACGCCGCCACTGGCCGACGCAGGTGCGCGCGCAAGGGCAACCGTTGCCCGTTGCGACGCCGCCACTGGCCGACGCAGGTGCGCGCGCAAGGGCAACCGTTGCCCGTTGCGACGCCGCCACTGGCCGACGCAGGTGCGCGCGCAAGGGCAACCGTTGCCCGTTGCGACGCCGCCACTGGCCGACGCAGGTGCGCGCGCAAGGGCAACCGTTGCCCGTTGCGACGCCGCCACTGGCCGACGCAGGTGCGCGCGCAAGGGCAACCGTTGCCCGTTGCGACGCCGCCACTGGCCGACGCAGGTGCGCGCGCAAGGGCAACCGTTGCCCGTTGCGACGCCGCCACTGGCCGACGCAGGTGCGCGCGCAAGGGCAACCGTTGCCCGTTGCGACGCCGCCACTGGCCGACGCAGGTGCGCGCGCAAGGGCAACCGTTGCCCGTTGCGACGCCGCCACTGGCCGACGCAGGTGCGCGCGCAAGGGCAACCGTTGCCCGTTGCGACGCCGCCACTGGCCGACGCAGGTGCGCGCGCAAGGGCAACCGTTGCCCGTTGCGACGCCGCCACTGGCCGACGCAGGTGCGCGCGCAAGGGCAACCGTTGCCCGTTGCGACGCCGCCACTGGCCGACGCAGGTGCGCGCGCAAGGGCAACCGTTGCCCGTTGCGACGCCGCCACTGGCCGACGCAGGTGCGCGCGCAAGGGCAACCGTTGCCCGTTGCGACGCCGCCACTGGCCGACGCAGGTGCGCGCGCAAGGGCAACCGTTGCCCGTTGCGACGCCGCCACTGGCCGACGCAGGTGCGCGCGCAAGGGCAACCGTTGCCCGTTGCGACGCCGCCACTGGCCGACGCAGGTGCGCGCGCAAGGGCAACCGTTGCCCGTTGCGACGCCGCCACTGGCCGACGCAGGTGCGCGCGCAAGGGCAACCGTTGCCCGTTGCGACGCCGCCACTGGCCGACGCAGGTGCGCGCGCAAGGGCAACCGTTGCCCGTTGCGACGCCGCCACTGGCCGACGCAGGTGCGCGCGCAAGGGCAACCGTTGCCCGTTGCGACGCCGCCACTGGCCGACGCAGGTGCGCGCGCAAGGGCAACCGTTGCCCGTTGCGACGCCGCCACTGGCCGACGCAGGTGCGCGCGCAAGGGCAACCGTTGCCCGTTGCGACGCCGCCACTGGCCGACGCAGGTGCGCGCGCAAGGGCAACCGTTGCCCGTTGCGACGCCGCCACTGGCCGACGCAGGTGCGCGCGCAAGGGCAACCGTTGCCCGTTGCGACGCCGCCACTGGCCGACGCAGGTGCGCGCGCAAGGGCAACCGTTGCCCGTTGCGACGCCGCCACTGGCCGACGCAGGTGCGCGCGCAAGGGCAACCGTTGCCCGTTGCGACGCCGCCACTGGCCGACGCAGGTGCGCGCGCAAGGGCAACCGTTGCCCGTTGCGACGCCGCCACTGGCCGACGCAGGTGCGCGCGCAAGGGCAACCGTTGCCCGTTGCGACGCCGCCACTGGCCGACGCAGGTGCGCGCGCAAGGGCAACCGTTGCCCGTTGCGACGCCGCCACTGGCCGACGCAGGTGCGCGCGCAAGGGCAACCGTTGCCCGTTGCGACGCCGCCACTGGCCGACGCAGGTGCGCGCCGCAAGGGCAACCGTTGCCCGTTGCGACGCCGCCACTGGCCGACGCAGGTGCGCGCGCAAGGGCAACCGTTGCCCGTTGCGACGCCGCCACTGGCCGACGCAGGTGCGCGCGCAAGGGCAACCGTTGCCCGTTGCGACGCCGCCACTGGCCGACGCAGGTGCGCGCGCAAGGGCAACCGTTGCCCGTTGCGACGCCGCCACTGGCCGACGCAGGTGCGCGCGCAAGGGCAACCGTTGCCCCGTTGCGACGCCGCCACTGGCCGACGCAGGTGCGCGCGCAAGGGCAACCGTTGCCCCGTTGCGACGCCGCCACTGGCCGACGCAGGTGCGGCGCGCAAGGGCAACCGTTGCCCGTTGCGACGCCGCCACTGGCCGACGCAGGTGCGCGCGCAAGGGCAACCGTTGCCCGTTGCGACGCCGCCACTGGCCGACGCAGGTGCGCGCGCAAGGGCAACCGTTGCCCGTTGCGACGCCGCCACTGGCCGACGCAGGTGCGCGCGCAAGGGCAACCGTTGCCCGTTGCGACGCCGCCACTGGCCGACGCAGGTGCGCGCGCAAGGGCAACCGTTGCCCGTTGCGACCGCCCGCCACTGGCCGACGCAGGTGCGCGCGCAAGGGCAACCGTTGCCCGTTGCGACGCCGCCACTGGCCGACGCAGGTGCGCGCGCAAGGGCAACCGTTGCCCGTTGCGACGCCGCCACTGGCCGACGCAGGTGCGCGCGCAAGGGCAACCGTTGCCCGTTGCGACGCCGCCACTGGCCGACGCAGGTGCGCGCGCAAGGGCAACCGTTGCCCGTTGCGACGCCGCCACTGGCCGACGCAGGTGCGCGCGCAAGGGCAACCGTTGCCCGTTGCGACGCCGCCACTGGCCGACGCAGGTGCGCGCGCAAGGGCAACCGTTGCCCGTTGCGACGCCGCCACTGGCCGACGCAGGTGCGCGCGCAAGGGCAACCGTTGCCCGTTGCGACGCCGCCACTGGCCGACGCAGGTGCGCGCGCAAGGGCAACCGTTGCCCGTTGCGACGCCGCCACTGGCCGACGCAGGTGCGCGCGCAAGGGCAACCGTTGCCCGTTGCGACGCCGCCACTGGCCGACGCAGGTGCGCGCGCAAGGGCAACCGTTGCCCGTTGCGACGCCGCCACTGGCCGACGCAGGTGCGCGCGCAAGGGCAACCGTTGCCCGTTGCGACGCCGCCACTGGCCGACGCAGGTGCGCGCGCAAGGGCAACCGTTGCCCGTTGCGACGCCGCCACTGGCCGACGCAGGTGCGCGCGCAAGGGCAACCGTTGCCCGTTGCGACGCCGCCACTGGCCGACGCAGGTGCGCGCGCAAGGGCAACCGTTGCCCGTTGCGACGCCGCCACTGGCCGACGCAGGGTGCGCGCGCAAGGGCAACCGTTGCCCGTTGCGACGCCGCCACTGGCCGACGCAGGTGCGCGCGCAAGGGCAACCGTTGCCCCGTTGCGACGCCGCCACTGGCCGACGCAGGTGCGCGCGCAAGGGCAACCGTTGCCCGTTGCGACGCCGCCACTGGCCGACGCAGGTGCGCGCGCAAGGGCAACCGTTGCCCGTTGCGACGCCGCCACTGGCCGACGCAGGTGCGCGCGCAAGGGCAACCGTTGCCCGTTGCGACGCCGCCACTGGCCGACGCAGGTGCGCGCGCAAGGGCAACCGTTGCCCGTTGCGACGCCGCCACTGGCCGACGCAGGTGCGCGCGCAAGGGCAACCGTTGCCCGTTGCGACGCCGCCACTGGCCGACGCAGGTGCGCGCGCAAGGGCAACCGTTGCCCGTTGCGACGCCGCCACTGGCCGACGCAGGTGCGCGCGCAAGGGCAACCGTTGCCCGTTGCGACGCCGCCACTGGCCGACGCAGGTGCGCGCGCAAGGGCAACCGTTGCCCCGTTGCGACGCCGCCACTGGCCGACGCAGGTGCGCGCGCAAGGGCAACCGTTGCCCGTTGCGACGCCGCCACTGGCCGACGCAGGTGCGCGCGCAAGGGCAACCGTTGCCCGTTGCGACGCCGCCACTGGCCGACGCAGGTGCGCGCGCAAGGGCAACCGTTGCCCGTTGCGACGCCGCCACTGGCCGACGCAGGTGCGCGCGCAAGGGCAACCGTTGCCCGTTGCGACGCCGCCACTGGCCGACGCAGGTGCGCGCGCAAGGGCAACCGTTGCCCGTTGCGACGCCGCCACTGGCCGACGCAGGTGCGCGCGCAAGGGCAACCGTTGCCCGTTGCGACGCCGCCACTGGCCGACGCAGGTGCGCGCGCAAGGGCAACCGTTGCCCGTTGCGACGCCGCCACTGGCCGACGCAGGTGCGCGCGCAAGGGCAACCGTTGCCCGTTGCGACGCCGCCACTGGCCGACGCAGGTGCGCGCGCAAGGGCAACCGTTGCCCGTTGCGACGCCCCGCCGCCACTGGCCGACGCAGGTGCGCGCGCAAGGGCAACCGTTGCCCGTTGCGACGCCGCCACTGGCCGACGCAGGTGCGCGCGCAAGGGCAACCGTTGCCCGTTTGCGACGCCGCCACTGGCCGACGCAGGTGCGCGCGCAAGGGCAACCGTTGCCCGTTGCGACGCCGCCACTGGCTCGACGCAGGTGCGCGCGCAAGGGCAACCGTTGCCCGTTGCGACGGGCCGCCACTGGCCGACGCAGGTGCGCGCGCAAGGGCAACCGTTGCCCCGTTGCGACGCCGCCACTGGCCGACGCAGGTGCGCGCGCAAGGGCAACCGTTGCCCGTTGCGACGGGCCGCCACTGGCCGACGCAGGTGCGCGCGCAAGGGCAACCGTTGCCCGTTGCGACGCCGCCACTGGCCGACGCAGGTGCGCGCGCAAGGGCAACCGTTGCCCGTTGCGACGCCGCCACTGGCCGACGCAGGTGCGCGCGCAAGGGCAACCGTTGCCCGTTGCGACGCCGCCACTGGCCGACGCAGGTGCGCGCGCAAGGGCAACCGTTGCCCGTTGCGACGCCGCCACTGGCCGACGCAGGTGCGCGCGCAAGGGCAACCGTTGCCCGTTGCGACGCCGCCACTGGCCGACGCAGGTGCGCGCGCAAGGGCAACCCGTTGCCCGTTGCGACGCCGCCACTGGCCGACGCAGGTGCGCGCGCAAGGGCAACCGTTGCCCGTTGCGACGCCGCCACTGGCCGACGCAGGTGCGCGCGCAAGGGCAACCGTTGCCCGTTGCGACGCCGCCACTGGCCGACGCAGGTGCGCGCGCAAGGGCAACCGTTGCCCGTTGCGACGCCGCCACTGGCCGACGCAGGTGCGCGCGCAAGGGCAACCGTTGCCCGTTGCGACGCCGCCACTGGCCGACGCAGGTGCGCGCGCAAGGGCAACCGTTGCCCGTTGCGACGCCGCCACTGGCCGACGCAGGTGCGCGCGCAAGGGCAACCGTTGCCCGTTGCGACGCCGCCACTGGCCGACGCAGGTGCGCGCGCAAGGGCAACCGTTGCCCGTTGCGACGCCGCCACTGGCCGACGCAGGTGCGCGCGCAAGGGCAACCGTTGCCCGTTGCGACGCCGCCACTGGCCGACGCAGGTGCGCGCGCAAGGGCAACCGTTGCCCGTTGCGACGCCGCCACTGGCCGACGCAGGTGCGCGCGCAAGGGCACGTTGCGACGCACGCACTTCGGCGACTCACTCACTCACTCACTCACACGACTCACTCACTCACTCACTCACACACTCACTCACTCACTCACTCACTCACTCACTCACTCAACTCACTCACCACTCACTCACCACTCACTCACTCACACACTCACACTCACTCACTCACTCACTCACTCACTCACTCACTCACATCACTCACTCACACACTCACTCACTCACTCACTCACATCACTCACTCACTCACTCACTCACTCACTCACTCACTCACTCACTCACTCACTCACTCACTCACTCACTCACTCCCACTCACTCACTCACACTCACTCACTCACTCACTCACTCACTCACACTCACTATCACTCACTCACTCACTCACTCACTCACTCACTCACTCACTCACTCACTCACTCACTCACTCACTCACTCACTCACTCACTCACTCACTCACTCACTCACTCACTCACTCACTCACTCACTCACTCACTCACTCACTCACTCACTCACTCACTCACTCACTCACTCACTCACTCACTCACTCACTCACTCACTCACTCACTCACTCACTCACTCACTCACTCACTCACTCACTCACTCACTCACTCACTCACTCACTCACTCACTCACTCACTCACTCACTCACTCACTCACTCACTCACTCACTCACTCACTCACTCACTCACTCACTCACTCACTCACTCACTCACTCACTCACTCACTCACTCACTCACTCACTCACTCACTCACTCACTCACTCACTCACTCACTCACTCACTCACTCACTCACTCACTCACTCACTCACTCACTCACTCACTCACTCACTCACTCACTCACTCACTCACTCACTCACTCACTCACTCACTCACTCACTCACTCACTCACTCACTCACTCACTCACTCACTCACTCACTCACTCACTCACTCACTCACTCACTCACTCACTCACTCACTCACTCACTCACTCACTCACTCACTCACTCACTCACTCACTCACTCACTCACTCACTCACTCACTCACTCACTCACTCACTCACTCACTCACTCACTCACTCACTCACTCACTCACTCACTCACTCACTCACTCACTCACTCACTCACTCACTCACTCACTCACTCACTCACTCACTCACTCACTCACTCACTCACTCACTCACTCACTCACTCACTCACTCACTCACTCACTCACTCACTCACTCACTCACTCACTCACTCACTCACTCACTCACTCACTCACTCACTCACTCACTCACTCACTCACTCACTCACTCACTCACTCACTCACTCACTCACTCACTCACTCACTCACTCACTCACTCACTCACTCACTCACGCGTCTCGAACCTGGTCTGCTTGCTCTCAACGCAAGTGCATTATCCAATGCGCCACTTGACACCACCGATAATGCGTGTTTAAACGTGATATTTATTAAAAGGTTGTCATGATCGCGTCGTATTGCGCCGCCTACAGACTACATAAGATATAAACTCCAGCTTATTGTCTATATATGGACGCCCTGTATATGACAACTTTGACAATTGATATTTTAGAAATTTCAACAGTTTCAGCAATATCTCGTTTTATTTCGGAAACGTCAGTGGTAGGGGAGAACGGGGCTGGTTGCAACACGTGTTGGTTGCAACACCATCGATATTTCGGCACTACATAGTAGCAACTCAAAATTAGGCAGACTATTTTGTAAAGGATACATTTTAGGCCACTGTAGGCCTACCTCCCCGAACGACAATGACAGATTTGGGATTAACTATATCATCAGCTCTATGGCCACACTGAAAAACCTATATACAGCCCACTATTGAAGTTTACAGTGCAAAACAAGCTAGCTACTCTACCGAAAGCAGCAGTAGCTACCATCTGTGCCTCGCTTCATTCCGCATCTGCTTCTAGATTAAGTCTCGTTCCGTTCCGTCTAATGATATCCATTCGATAATATTTAGGCCTATAGGCTACTTATAATAATTATAGTTTTGATATGGCAACTATGAAAATTTCTCGTTTTAGAATTCTCCGGGTGAAACATTTCACGACACATCCTACGTCTCTTGCGCATGCGCGATGTGAAGTGTGTTATGCGAACCATCGTGTATTTAATGTAACGACAACGAAATCGTGTACCAACAATTTTTATTTTCTCCATTATTTTCCTCTTTATTTGTGGCGGTGGCGATCACAGCTGTGCGTGGCATATTTAAGATACATATACTTCTTTCCGTGTGTGGAGTTTAATAGTTCTGTGCCCGACCCGTGGAGCGGTGGATGTCGGGCAAGTCTAGTCATATCTTGCGTGAAATTTTATCCGTTGCCATTAATTTTGACCTAAGAACTGTGAGAGAGAGAGAACCGCGCCTCTCTCTCTCGTTGCTGGGCTTCGTTGATAAGCGCTATCCTGTATTGATATAATATATCTGTTGTTGACCGATTGGACGGACGACGGTCATCGGATAAGGATTTATAGGACAGAAGTCGGCCTTTGGTGGACAGGAAGCTTTGCACACCTGTAAGTGCACGATGCGCTTTTATTAGTTTGTTTTTAAAATTTGCCTTTGATGGGGCTACTCTGCTACCTGTTTCTTTTCGTAGGCCTACTATTCATCCTATCATCAATGGTGTATCTTTTACGTCTAAATAATCTTGAACTATGACCCAGTGTTCCGAAACATGTTTGAACGAATAACAGTAGTTATTATTTTGCGAACATTTTTCGATAATCATTCTCTCGTGTCTGATCGTTGCTGTTCTGTATAGAATGTAAAAATAACACTGTTTAGAGTCTTCCATAGAAATTGATGCCAACCGTCCCGGATTTGATGGACAGTCCTGGTATCTTCCTTGCACGTCCCGAGTCCTGGATTTATCCCAAATTGTCGTATGTGGAACTTGGTGTAAATGTCCATCTCACCAAATGTTCTTGTTTTGCACTATAAACTTCAACAGTGAGCCGTACATAGGTTTTCAGAGTGGCCATAGCGTTGATGATCTAGTTAATTGCTATGTATCCTATGTTTTATTAATATTTTGTTCTTGAAGTTGATTTTAATTTTATATTCACTCGCTCACTCATTCAAGCAATAGATTATATGCACATGCAGTTTTGAGCTTAATGTTTGACTTTTGGAGTAACCATTTTAAAAATAGCTGAAAATACACTGGTCAAAGGCTGGTAAACTGGTCTAAGTTTGGTGTCTTTGCACAAAATTTGGAGCCGTAGCTTGTACGCCATGATCCAAATAATGCCCTTCAATGTTGCATCTTCTCAAACTCTTATGTTCTTTGTAAGAAATAAATTAAGAGAATTATATACTGTAGTGATCCAACAATTGAGAGAATTTATGTTTCTGCTGGTTTCCTTGAAAATAAATAATATTCCAATGTATGGCTGTTCTTGCACAGATGCGTCACATATGGTCTTTTGATGATCATCAATATGATCAGTAATTTTAGTGATTGTTTTCATTAGACTGTTGATCCTGACGCAACATTCGTAACATATGTATGCAGTGATGTGTACAGCGTAAATTAATGGCATATGTATCGAGTAACCACTTATGCAGTCATCTCAAATGCACATAATCGGAAGTTGGCAGTTCTAAACTCATGGGAATATTGTTTGTTTGACTGAGTTGGAGATGGCTAAAGACAACAACCCCCATCAACTCGTGGGCACCCACTGATATTTTTACGAGGGGGAAGGGTTTGCAAAAAAATGACCATGGTTAAATTTTTAGCAAGAGCTTGAAAATGCAACTTAGCAGGAAATTGAGACCTTACCTTAGATCTTAGTCCATCATATGAAGATCAGCACATCTGGCATCGCAGTTTCTCCATTCCACTCTGAAATTGAGAACTTGTTTTTTTCCATAGAGGTTTCTTTTATGAAAGCAAATTTATAATTTTAATTCTGTGTATGTTAAAAATTTATCAAAAACCAAAAATTTGGCGTTAAAAATAGATATCAATATTCCAAGGGTGGGAGGGAAGTTCCCCATCTTGTATTTATGTGCAGGTGTCCTTGCATCAACTGGATCAATTTTCCAGAGTCCCAACACGATATATATCACACAACTGGAAAATGGCAATCCTATTCGAAGACTGGAATTTCATTTCATGCTTTCAGACGGAACTTGCAATCGAAAAGATACTGCCATGACATCATTTGACGACATTCCGATCGATTTGTGAAAAATGTCGTCGAAAATCATCCGGAAATGGTTGTCCGAGTTTAAGGCAAGTCATCGACTCTTATCGTTGAGGAAATGTCGTATCGGTCGCTGTTCTGGCTAAATCAAATCTAATCTATCGGTCATTCCATGTCAAATCAACCAGCAAAGTGGCAATTTGCCATCACACCCCTTTGGATTTTTCTGAAATTTTTTGTACAAAAACTACATGCAATATAAGGAATAACAGTGAAAATTTGAGCAGAATATCTCAAAATTTGACCGAGATATTAATTTTTGAAGTTAATGACCAATGAGCACCAATGTGCCTCAATATAAAACCAGTACCAGTTTTATTACATCTCATTCCTGCCTGCTGACATGATGTCCACAACTTGAGTGAGAATTGGCGTCTGTGCGATATTTAGTATTTTTTAAATTAAAAACCAAAAATAACTCCATCCTGGTTCTTGCATATTTGGAAAGAGCAGAAAAAACTGATTATACAAAAAATATTTCAGCCCTCTTGCTCGTTTCATGGACGAGATATAACAGTCTAAACTTGGTGGATCATGCCGTTTTCTCACTGTTCGTTTTTTGGTCATTAACTTCAAAAATTAATATCTCGGTCAAATTTTGAGATATTCTGCTCAAATTTTCACTGTTATTCCTTATATTGCATGTAGTTTTTGTACAAAAAATTTCAGAAAAATCCAAAGGGGTGTGATGTACACCCCTGGTTGATTTGACGTGGAATGACCCCTATGCAAAGGTAGTCTATTCAAATCTAATCAAATACTGTCTGATTTAGCCATGGGTGGCGTGGAAGCACTTATGAGTAGATTTTCTTGAAGGGGTTTGATGTTAAGCTAATTAATGATGATAATGATAATAGTAATAATTTGTGGGGCACGGTGGTGTAGTGGTGGCGTCGTTGCCTTGAAGCCGGAAGGTTCGAGGTTCGAATCCACCTCAAGTCGCCGCGTAGGGACCTTGGGCAAGTCCTTCACTCGCAATTGCTCAGCGCTTCGGCGTGAAACTCCGATGCAGTTCTGCAGTCGGGAGCGCCTCTGAGTAGAGAGCTTGAAGAGGCGCTATAACAAGTGCGCATACAAACAAACAAACAATAATGAATATAAATATTAATAATAATTAATGATTATAATTAATGTTATTAATAATAATAATAATAATCTCTTAAGTCCCATGGGGAATGTAAGTCTACGACCAAAAAATAATAAAAATAATATGATAAATTTAATCTAATTTAATATGAACATTGATCAACTCATCAGGTTTTTAATACCTGATACCAAGGGCACACATCTAGTCACAACGAAACCATTTGAAGAGCCATAAATATCGAGAGAGGTCAGAAGATGGGACATCAATGGCATTCAATGGCATTCACATGTTGAATAATTTATGTTATTGACGACATGAGCTTAAAACAGAACTGACCTCAGTGTCAATGAACATTGATAGATCTATGCTCCAGGGGCATTACAATAGTACCGGTAATGCCTGGAGCAAGATTTCTGTGCTGCACGAAACAAGCTTTATGTGACACAGTGGCTCTTTGTTTGAGAGCTTGCCTTAATCAAATCAAGGTCATGGATTTGATTTACTCAGCACGGCATTGAGTGATTTCTGTTGTGGGATTGCTATTGCTTAAATACAGAAATAATAATAATAATGGTACTTCATGCGTTCATTTGGGAATTTATTTTATTATTATTATCTGTCACATGTGTACTGTACAGATATCTTCGCCCATGAATTAAGAAAGATTTCCAGTGTTTGTCATTTATATTTTCATCCCTTGACCCATAGAACATTTCCTTTGACTGCTCATCATTGACCAAATTCCTTTAATTAATTGCTAATTTTCTTGTCTTTTTAGACGATAGGGAAAGATGGGCTGAGCGACTACGTAACCGAGATACAGCAGAACGAATTGCTTATCGACGAACTCTACGACGTGTTTGACGAGGATCTGTCACCAGAGGTCCATAGTGTTTCTATTCTCTAGTGTTTCTATTCATGTCGCTTAGCGTTCATGTCATTTATTCATTCATTCATTCATTCATTCATTCAGGAATTTATATAGCACTTCTTCAAGGGGACTACTCAGAAACACTCCCAACTCTAGCACGGCAAAAAAGGACAGTTTTGAGCTTAATAAAAAATGTTTCAGTAATAACCCCAGCAAGTAGACGTAGCTCCTGTGGAGCCCATTCCAGACAACTGGGCAACGACATTATTTGCCGATCACAGAAAATACTTTTGATTTGAAAATGACTGATTTAGTGTTAGGTAGTGTCAATGCCAGGTTGTTGTTGTTGTTGTGTTAGTGTTAGTTAATGTTAATGAGGTAGTGTATTAGGTAGTGATAGTAAGTAGTAAGTGTGGTAGTTCATCCTAGTTAGTTATATGACCACTTCATGCATATTCATTAGTTATATGACCACTTCATGCATATTCATTAGTTATATGAGCACATCATGCATATTCATTAGTTATATGAGCACATCATGCATATTCATTAGTTATATGAGCACATCATGCATATTCATTAGTTATATGAGCACATCATGCATATTCATTAGTTATATATGAGCACATCATGCATATTCATTAGTTATATGAGCACATCATGCATATTCATTAGTTATATGAGCACATCATGCATATTCATTAGTTATATGAGCTCATCATGCATATTCATTAGTTATATGAGCACATCATGCATATTCATTAGTTATATGAGCACATCATGCATATTCATTAGTTATATGAGCACATCATGCATATTTATTGGCCGTTTTATGATCTGCGGGTAATTGGGTTCTTATTGTGAGCGTTTATTCGTTAAATTATCTGAGATTTATTCTTGAATATCTGATCATCAGGTCATCGATCCGATCTGCCATCAACTCTTCGACTTCTTTCGATCTCTTGACGTTGGACTACAGCGATTTACGCTCGACTTTGTCCCGATCCTATGTCGAACTTATCTCTTTGCGGTCAGAAATGAAGCTACGAATGACAAGAAGGTTTGTCTATTCATACAGCTTGGATGGTCTGTTATTTATTTTGGATATTTATATAGTATCGATTCAAGGTAGACTACTCTAAGCACTACTGGCACATATTAGACAAATAATGTCGTTGCCTTCACAGTTTAGCTCACAGACATCCCAGATGTCTTGTCACGCTTAGAATTTCGTTATTTGAAATTGTGGTCGTGTACAAGTAACTTCAAAAGAAACTTTAATTCTCATTTTGTATATAAGATGCATGGCATTGCTACACTTGCTTTTGCATTGCCTATGGATGTTAGGTTCAACGCTTTGATATAAAGTGTGTTCTAAGAGGCTAGAGTGCTGGAGAGCCAATGCAGTGGTGTCTTTGTTACAGAGCCATTCCTATCTGATGTCAGCAATGTGTCTGTAATGTCATTTATCTGTTGTATCCATTGTAGAAGTACGGAGGAATTGAAGCCTGCCTACTCGGTATTTACAATATAGTAAGTGCGATATTTTCTCACTTTGATAGACTTTGAGGTTGAATGTATAGGTGGCTGGATGGATTGATAGAGGGATTGATTGACTGATTGATGGTTTGATTGATTGATGGATAGATAGAGGGATTGTCTGATGTTTGGATGGTTGGATGGATGGATAGAGAGAGATGGATGGATGGAGGAATAGATGGATGGTTGGATGGATGATTGTATGTATATATGATGAACTTATTTACGAGTAACAGTCTAGCGGCAAACTGATTGTCCCTATTGATTGAATTGTTTGTTCTTGATTGGTTGCCAGGAGGCGGCACGTAGAGATGAACAAGTTGATGGCAAAAAGGTGACAATACCGATGCTGGCGCGTCCTTCGATATATCACGAGGTGAGCAGCAGCAGTTGTAATGTGATTCAATTATGTGCTCGTAAGTAAGTAAGTGAGTGCATTAACACCATGCTGTTACAGTGCAATTGAAAAGGTTCCAGTGAATGTTTTGTTCATTTCTTCTTCTGAGAATTTTTATTGCGCCTCTTCGTTTGACCGACTCAGAATTGCTCCCTGCCTTGTCACGGTTAAACTTGTCTGATTTGAGTGATTTTTAGAAGCAGGGATGTTGAAAATGGTCGTATGTACCCACTGAGACTGGACTGGCTTTTTTTGTTGATAATTTAAATTTCATTACGGGTTCAACTGCTTTCAGGATGCAGGCCTTTTGTGACGCTTCTTGGAAAAAAATGCTTTACAAGTTTTTGAACATCTTTGTTTATTTCTTTTTTTATTTTGTTGTTTTTTGTTGTTTGTTTCTATTGTTTTGTTGTTTGTTTCTATTGTTTTGTTGTCTCTTGAGTTGTTGATTATTGCCATTGTGCATTGTTTTGTCTTTGCTTTCTTTTGTCTCAGCCGCCAAGTTTGGCATCGATGGCGTTGACAGAGAATGCATTGCTTCACAGTCATCCGGAGAAAGAGGTTTACACGGCAACTGGACCAATGCCACAACTCGACAGCATCAACGCACAGAACAGGTTGACAGACATCTCCTGCTTAGCTGATTGCAGTGTAGCGTTTAGATAGACTAGAACTTCGTTTAAAACGATTGTCTAAACTAATCTCAGGACCCATCAATCAATCGTAATCGTAATTTATATAATTTATATAGTAATTTATATAGCGCTCCTTCAAGGTACCTACTCAAACACGGTTCATAAGGGGCGTCTCCTTCACGAGGCTGTTTGCAGGCCTGCGCGTATTTAAGTTCATCAAGCCTAGGTTACCGGTCCTGATGCAGTTGGTGTTTGCTTGTTGCCTAGGTTACCGGTTCTGACGTTCATAATGAATCGCTACAACGCTCACGTCGCTTTCATGTCTCCTCGATCGCATAAGACACTCTGCAAGCTCTGCTCCAGGTGAGTGAGATATAAATACAGATGATTAAGTGAATCGAATCTAATCATTCGAAGCCTATAATCAGGTCTAATCAGTCGGTTTTGATCGTTCTAATCTAATCAATGCAAGTTTATGAACCTGTTAAATCTCTGAATCAAATCGCGAGGTCAATTTGCAGGATTTTGTAGGTCATGTCATGTCTTGTCATTGCGCCGACGTCGCTTCGCGACGGTTGGCTGCATGATCGGACCAATGTACTCCAGCAAGATCTGTCTTTTACTGTCCTCAATAGCGCCGCTCCCGATAGACCGGTCCACAACGTGATGTTATCGAGCCAGCATACTCTAGGTCTACCGCGGCTACGAACACCCTCCACCAACCCCATCATGACACTATTTTCAATATTGTCCGGCTGTCGCAGGATGTGGCCAAAGTATCGTAATTTCCGGGTTTTGACATGGCCTAACAACTCGCATTTTGTTCCTGCTAATTTGTAAACTCGTTCATTAGTCAACATTTCTGTCCATGAAATACGTAGTAATTTCCTAATGCATTTGTTTTCGAAAGCCTGTATAATTCTTTCTTCCTCCTTCTTTAGAGGTAGCTGTAAGGTACTGTGTTACACTTACCATAGGATGGATTGATGTATGGATAGAAGGATGTATGGATGAGTAGTTTGATGAATGTGTGTACGGATGGATAGATAGGCTGACAGATGTCTATCTATCTATCTATATAGATAGACTATCTATCTATATATATATACTATCTATATAGGTGAATCTATGGATGTGTGTTTGAAAGTATGGATAGATGTATATATGAATGTGTGGTTAGATAGATAGATGTGATAGATATATGATAGATAGATAGATGAACTGATGGATGGATAGATGAACTGGTGGATAGATGGATGCATAGATGTATGGATGTATCTACGGCTGGACGGATAGATGGGTGGGTGGATAGATGGATGTATGAATGTATCCATTGATTGGTGGATGTATGGCTGGATGTGCGAATAGAATAGAATATTGTGTCTGTTGAATAACTCAAACGTTCTTCGTGTCCTCAGTTTGTCTCGCAGTGGTTTCGACAGCCTCGAATCGAGGTCGAGCGTTGCTTCCACTTCCAGCGGATCATCATCATCACGTGGTCGCACTTCATCCACCGGTAACCGTCGAACTGTCACCATCGCGGACGATCCACGGCTTCCACTCAGTTCCGGATATCTCATTGAACTGCTCGCCGCCGTCTACTACGCGCTGTTGGTGAAATTCCATCGCCTTGCAATTTATCGTCTAATCATGAGTTTTTACTAATCATGAGTTTACCCTAATCATGAGCTTTTACTAATTCATGAGTTTACCCTAATCATGAGTTTTTACTCATCATGAGTTTGCCCTAATCATGAGTTTTTACTCATCATGAGTTTGCCCTAATCATGAGTTTTTACTCATCATGAGTTTACCCTAATCATGAATTTTTACTAATCATGAGTTTGCACTGATCATGAGTTTACACTAATCTTTAGTTTATACTAATCCTGAGTTTATACTAATCATGATTTTATACTGATCTTGAGTTTATACTAATCATGAGTTTGCACTAATCATGAGTTTGCACCAATCATGAGTTTACACTAATCTTTAGTTTACCGTAACCATGAATTTACCCTAATCATGAGCTCATCTTTATCCTGAGTTTACCCTAATCATAAGTTTACTGTTCCCTCATTGGGCAGAAGTTTTGGACTCGAATCTTGTAGGTAAGTAAGTAGGTGAAAGTATATGTCCTTGATATTGATGAGTTTTCTCCTTACTTACTTGATATCCAGGAGTTGGGAACCAGACTATTTAAAGTATGTATTCGACATTTAAGTACACAATGTATGTGTGTGTGTGTGTATTAAGATACTTTATATTCAGCCTTGTATATGCCTCACAATCCTTGTTATGATTGTGTTTGTGTCGATCAATCTTTGCATCTTTTGTGCTTGTTTTCAGTAGTTCTATTTGTGATTGGTTTCAATTGTTCTTTTGTGATTGGTTTCAATTGTTCTTTTGTGATTGGTTTCAATTGTTCTTTTGTGATTGGTTTCAATTGTTCTGTTTGTGATTGTTATCAATTGAAGGGCTTAATTCCAAAAACGGTTAAGTCACACTGTTCAAAGAAGGACTTAACCGTTTTTGGAATTAAGCCCTTCAATTGTTCTTTTGTGATTGTTTTCAATTGTTCATTTGGTTTCCAGGTTCAATGGTCACGTGAGACTTGGTGTTCAGGCGTTGGAAGACATTCACTTCAGGGCTTGCTATGAACTCTATTCAGACGTACTGCTGGTAATTAATCTCTTCCTTCATTACTGTCTCTCTGTCTCCCTTTCGTACTGCCTCAGTGTTTGCTTCCATATTTGTCTCTGCATCTGTCAGCCAACCATCATTATGGCATCTTAAAGTGCATTACTTATGCACTTAATTATTCTGTCTGTCCCTGTCTGTCTGTGTCTGTTTCCACATGTTTGTCTGTGCCTGTCTGTCTGTGTCTGTCTATATTTGCCTCTTTGTGTGTATATGTCTGTCTGTCTGTCTGTACCAATCTGTCTGTTTGGCTTTGAATCACTCATTCAGTGCGAGTTACTCTGCTCCTTGTTGCCTTACCTCGTGAATTGCTCAATCATCACTCAGTCAAGATATTATCTCACGTGATAGGTTGATTGCAGTCTGTTGATTGATTCTCTGCTGATTGCTCTTCTTGTTGATTGAACATTGTCAGGTGACAAATGCGGTGCGCAACTCTCTCCAGTTGAATCCATCCGGTCAACCGAAGGACGGAGGTCCGATGGGAATCAGTATTATCCTGTCGCCAGCGCAAGGCAATCCGGTGTTCGCGAAGGATGCGATTACGAACGCATCATTCCGCGCCAAGAAATTACCAGGTGAGAGGAAGTGAGGGAATGAGGGTACGGACGGAGGTGGTGGCGGTGGAATGTGGTGATGGTGATTGTGGTGATGATGGCGGTTATGTTGGTGATAGCGGCTGTGGTGATGGTTGTGGTATGGTGATAGTGGTTGTGGTATGGTGATAGTGGTTGTGGTATGGTGATAGTGGTTGTGGTATGGTGATAGTGGTTGTGGTATGGTGATAGTGGTTGTGGTATGGTGATAGTGGTTGTGGTATGGTGATAGTGGTTGTGTTGATGGTTGTGGTGGTAGTGCAGATCTCTGATAGTGGTTGTCTTGCTGATAGTGGTTGTCTGTGTCTGTTTCCACATGTTTGTCTGTGCCTGTCTGTCTGTGCCTGTCTATATTTGCCTGTTTGTGTAGGTATAATTATGTCTGTCTGTCTGTACCAATCTGTCTACAGGTTTGTTTTTATCATGGTCAGAATTATCATGGTCAGAATTATCATGGTCAGAAGCGAGATCAACTGTTGTAAGTGAGCAGGTTATTGACTCACTCGACAGTGGTACAAAGAGTGCACGAATGCGGAATCTCTTACCCCTGCCCTCCTAAAAGTTCCACTCAACCTTCCTTTCGGCAGATGGCTTTGTTACATTGAGTTCTAGGATGCGATTAGACGCCCTTTTGGCTGACAGTCAGTTAAATTCAACTCATTTAATAACTTGTCATCATCCGTTCACAATTAATTAATTGTGATCTTCCTTCAAGGCATTGTGTCAGTTTGAAAATTAAACGATGATTTTTTTATCTTCCACTTCAGAGGACATTGACGTCCAGGACCATTCCAATTCCAACCAGCTCGACACGTCATTCCACGACGACGGATCCGACGGAGACGCCGTCGTCTCGCTCCGGACGTCGGAGTCGTCGGAGAAGACGAAGTCGAGTCCACTGCCGAAGGTGAGCAAGGGTCCGCTCAAGTCGATCATGAAGAAGAAGGAGGAGAAGGCGAAAGATCGCAGCGGTGGCGCCCATCGCAAGGAATCGGAATCGTCCAGCAACAGCCGCAAGGGTTCGCACTTCAAGGAGTTCCTCGAGCTGCACTCCGGAAAGAGTCCCAAGCATTCCGTGTCCGTGTCGACCGGGCTTTCCGTGTCGGTCAACGGCGACGTTGGCAGCGGCGACGCGGGCAACGCCGCGTCCGCGAACATCGTGAGGAGCAACAGTAGCAGCCTATCGGTTTTCGAGATTGCGGAAACGCCGAAGGACTTGGGAAGAACGGCTTCATCGCAGGCGTTCAGCGTGGAGACGACGAGCTTTTCTTCGCACGATGATTCGATGACGCGCGGGCTGCGGAACGGCGGCGGAAAGAGTCATTCCAGGCCGATCCTTAACGGGACGCCGGTCGCGACGGAAGTCTCGGACGGAACGGAGAGTCTGGAGGAGGGAGAGGAGGAGGGGAGTATTTTTACGCAGCTGTGATAGCGGTGGACGAATGGAGAGAGAGGTCGTGGGATGTTCTGGCAATTTCGCGCTGTGGGATGGCAGAACGGAAGATGAGGTCCTGTGGAAAATATTTTTCTGCCTTTCTTCGTTGTTTATTGATGCGGAGTTGGGGCGACGGGTTTGGATTGCGCAAATTGGCGACTGATTGTGGAGTTCGAGTGCAACGTGCGACGTCCGAAAACCTGTTTCAGTTTTGTTCGCAGTTTATGCTGGGACTCGTGTAGAAAGGGATTACTTATTGCGACGCTGCTGTTCTTCTTGTATGGCGTATTAATATCCAACAGTGTGTGTTAGGATGGGTTTTTGAGAGTTATAGCAGTGCTTGGGTTAATCAGATTTGTGTGTAAATGACTATTATTGTGTATTTTATAGAAATTATGATGATGTTCTACAATGATTATTATATCAACCGAGTTAAATGAAGACCTGAGTTAAAGTGACTTCGTGGATTGTGGAATTTTATCGGGAAATAATTTTTCATGTTTGGAACAAGTGAAACTTAGAGATTTCTGCGAAATCTGAATCACGATGGATCATGATTACGATGATTATGATTACGATGATTATGATTACGATGTTTGTGACAAACAATGTACCTTCTTTTTTTCCGTTCCAAACATTCAAGGCTCGGCAGAAACTTATCATAGATTTGAGAGATCCAGCTCCTGTTTATGCAGTTGCTAGAATCTAACAAAGGAGGTGCAGCTTCTTTTTCAAAATCAGTTATGGCTTGTCGGAAGCAGGTTTGATTTTACAATGCATGTACAGCTGAGCAATTGCAGTTTGATCTCAAGAAAGTCTTTGACAGCATTGCATCAGGTAATAAATTGCTGCTGTTTCAGTTGATGGTTTATCCAATGATTGTAGATGTGAAACTCTTGTTTTATTAATACATGAGGATGTCAATGGTCGTGTAAACGTTTGAAAGGTATCGTCACTATCGGTTTTATACAGTAACGTTGCATTTGTTAAGCGAATGTTTGACTTTATGCAAGAGCTTATACAACATGGACCCGGTAGTTTGAAGTCATATGGGAAATCCCATATGGGAAAGTTCTGGGCATTTGAGAGAAATGGGAGAAAGTACTTGGAATTGGATGGATTGTCTTCGGAATCCTCCGAGGTTGCAGACATATAATGGAGTTAGTTACTTTTACTGCAGTATTTGTTTTTATTAATTGTTGTCATTTAAACATTTTACTGAAATTTCTGAATTATCGTGGTGCCACAGAGACACTGTTGGAGAGGTCGTTCGTGTTCGCCATTTATATGGTTTCAGTTTATTGACACTTCGCCCCCTCTATTATCCAAGCTTGGGTCTGGCACTGTCCGAGTATGGACAGTTGAAGAGCTTTATTCCTCGTTTAAACTGAGCGTTGCGTAAAGGGTGTAGAAGTAAATACTTGTTGCTATGATATAGCTGCTGTTCTTATATGGTGCGTTAACGAACATGGTTTATTAAGATGATGTTTTTAGGGATATAGCTAGCAGTGCTTGTGTTGATCAGATTTATGCAGTGTGTAGTGTATTGGATTTTCTGCATCTCAATTTGTTGGGGGCGATTTCTGTGATCACTGAACCCATGACAGGATTTGTGACATTAATACCATTGTGGCTATGATTCGAAACCTTCATGACAAGTTCGTTTGATAAATACGATCCATTGATATGCTTTGCTGTTGACGTTATATAGTGCTGCTAAATAAATACAGACATTTTTATGACACTGGCATGTTGCTACAGCTTGGAGCACTCCTGATCAGCGGTGAGATTGGGACACTGTGTGCAAATGCTCCAAAAGATTTGCTAAATTGTTTGTTGGTGAAATTGCCGGAACAGACGTTTGGTTTTGGTCAGCAAAAGTAATGTCTCTTTGGTGCAGTGCGTACGTTCGTCTGTTTTCATTCCCGTTCTAGTAGCCGTAACATTTTCTGTAGTCCTTCGCAGAATGTCGTCTGCGATGCAAGCTCCCAGACGACGAATGGGAGTTTGATGTCTTAAAGTCGATCGTTGATGTCAAAACCTTTGACTGGTCCATGAAATTCTGTGTACAGTGTCTGAATAGTAACTCTAATCTGATTTGTTGATCCATAGCACAGTTGCTGTAGCTGAGAAATTTAGTCTTACTATTCTGTTTGAGAAATATGATCAAGGCTTTGATCGTTGGCAGTAAAGTGTGTATCCGAAATTGTGTTGATAGCAGGCGAGTGTGGTTAGAGAACCGGTCAACATCTGTCAGGTTTTGCTCTGGTTTGAGTTAGAGGTGGAGAAAGTGCGATGATTTAGTGGAGAAATTGAAAAGTTCTTGGAATTTGAGGACTCACCATGTGTTTAATTTAGCTCATTTCTTTTTAACATTTTGGCATTAGTCAGTGATTAAGAACAGGGAGACAGCTCTGGGAATTTGAGGACATAGGAGAAAGTTCTGGGAATGGAGGACAGAGTAGAACGTTCTGGGAATTTGAGGACTTTTTCATTTACGCATGCTGTCATAACGCAGCAAGTTACATACTCTGCTGTGATGATTCTTGAACCTTCCCCTGTTGCAGACATCCGATTTAATGAGTTATTTTTACTGCAGTTATTTTTATTAGATGTAATTTTTAAATGCGTGCTGAAACTTCTGAGTGATCTTGGTGCCACAGAGAAAATGTGTTGAAAAGATAAGCTTATTCCCCGGCATGACAGTGGTCAAATCAACTCCACAGGAGACCAGTGAATTTCAGTTCCAGGCAAGATGTGGTGAGATCGAGCAGAGAGTGTAGTATCTGCTGAGTTTGTTCAAAGAATAGCGTTGTTCACAAAATGAGAACGAGATTTCTTAATTTTTCATATCCGATATTTAACACAGGCCAGAAGAGACAAAGCATTTGACACAGTTGACGTCCATTCCAGAACAACGCCGTCAGTAACTTTTTTAATCCTAACCGATGATGTCATTCATTTTAATATTATATATTTATCTGTGTCGCATATAGCCATATACCTCAGGTAAAAATAACCGAAGTGATTAGGAATTTTGTCGCTATAATGGCTGCCTAATTAAAATGATACTGTAGTTTTTGTGTGTTCTGTATGCATTCAGTTTCCCAAAAGTGCAATGCATTGTCAACATAATTGAGAAAAGGCCTAAAGTGCTTCTAATGTTCACTTTGCAAATCGAAAGGTTTGGGTTCAAATCCATGCCAGTGCAGAATTTTTTGAGTTACGTGCCAACTGTCCAACTCGGCTTTAATGAGTGCGGTGTCAATGGGTGTATCTGGGGGTGGGGGGGGGGGTGGGGGGCACTAGCCCTCATGTGTGGAGGCTAAGAATATGAAGTCATGAACATTTCATACCTGTCTGCTTCTTGGGTTTGACTTCTAAAGGGGATTTCCAGCATCTTCTTGCTTCGGGGTGATCTCAAGAGACAACTTATCGTCGTCAAACTTTAAATTTAACGTTGATCAGAGTATATTTTTTGGCCGTGTTTAAACCGCTGGGTGGTGATTACATGCATTTGGGGACATTTCCTTGGGCTGCCAGCTTATTCCTTTCACCTACGTTTTCCAGTTTTGAATCTGGGTATGTGATGCTACACTATCAGGCAACTGAATAAAAGCATCATGTGTAGCATTAGAAACTGTTTTGTGACCTTGAGCAAGTCTTTGACACAGTTTTTGGCTTCATTGCTGGTTTGGCATCAATAACAAATAGCTTGAAGATTACTGTATTGGATTTATAAAAGCCCTCTGTACATCTACAGGGATATTTTTGCAGAGGTTAGCCAACAAACTGCACTGGCAGTTTTCAGTATGTCTTGTTATTAGCGCTGCAATATTATGTAATTTATGAATTAGCCGAGTAGCATCAATTATTGTTGAGATTAGCGGCAATTTGAGGCGACTGCAGACTGTATAGTGTATATATATAATGTCGAATGAGTTTGTTAGTCTGTTTATATTTGAATCACGTTAACGTTTTTAAAATTACGAGAAACGATCTTGTTGTACGTAGGGTTGTAGACCGACTCATTCACTGATTGAGGTAGATAGTAGCAGATCAATTTTTTAGATGTAACTATTATTGTTTTTATTGAAGACGGGCAACAAATCGTTTTGATTAACTGGTATAATGTTGTATAGACTGTTACGTATTTGACTTTAGGTTAAGCAAACGATACATGGCGTCTCATAGATGTTCATTATAATATCTTTGGTGCATCAGCGTGTGCGATAATGGGAAGATCGGGGGCAGGGGTGAGAACGAGCTGCCAACCATCGTATGCGGAGACTAAAAAGTTATGTTGCATGCATGTCATATCCATGGTTTGTTTTGCCTCATTGGGAGAGGCTCTATGATAGGCTCATAAAGACTCTCCCAAGGAGACAAAACTAGGCATAGGTATGACATGCATGCAACATAACTTTTTTAGGGGTGGGGTGGGTGGGGAGTGGGGGTGAGTGGAGGTTGGGGGAGAAGGTGGGAGGGGTGTGGGGGATTGGGGTGGGGGCGGGGGAATTTTTCCGAAAACTCAAATTTCACGGGTTGCGTACCGGTGGAGGTTGGAGTGTGGTGGGGTGTTGTGGGGTGGGGGTGTGATGCGGTGGAGTGTGGTGTGGTTGTGGCCCAGAGCGGGTCGTATCCTAAATTTCCCGGGCAACGCCGGGTACCCCAGCTAGTAATAATATAAGAGGATGTGAAACAGCGAGGCATCAGTGTACGTCTTTCCATGTCAGTGTATTTATCTTCCAGTTTAGTGATTTTCATATCTCTCTATATTGTCTTTGGTGACACTGGAAGACAGGCTGCTCACGATTTCTGCACTGGGCCATTTTGTTCAGTATATCTGATTTTAAGTCTATTTATTCCTTAACTAAAGAACTTTGTCGTTTTTCTGTCTTGGTTTTTTTTGCTTTTCCTTTCTAATCCTTGAAACAACTGTTTTCGTGCTAATAAAATACCTGTAACAATTTGTTGCGTTCTTCTGTGACTTGCCTCTGCGTATGAAATGTAATGTAATGTAATTAGAAATTTCTATAGCACCGCTCACAACCAAGGCCATTCAGTAGCGCTCCCAGTGCGATAACCCCTAGAGAAAAAATAGGTCTTAAGAAGAGAGAGAGATGTAGATAACGATCCTGAAAGTAGAGTCCCACGCAGAGTGGAGGGAAGAGAATTCCACAAAGAGGGCCCAATGATGGTGAAGGATCGAGTTTGAGCAATAGTGGTCCTAGCTCGTGGAACAAACAAGTCAGCCCTGTCCAGAGAACGGAGAGGTCGATGAGAAGATGCTGATAGAGGAGAACGAATGAGATCACTGAGATACATCGGTGCAAGACCCAGTTTGGATTTGAGTACCAGAGAAAGGACTTTATATTGTATGCGGGCAGAGAGAAATGCAATGTAACTGGATTTCTGTAGCACCTAATAGCCGATAATCGCCACTGTCGCATCTCTGGTGTCCACCAGCAACCTGCTCTCCGATTGGCTCTTAATCCCCGTTCGCGGACTACTCCGATGCAGTGGCGCTCTTTCTAGCGGGTGGCCTTAGAAACTAGAACAGTGGTTCTTAACCTTTTCAAGGTAGCCGAACCCCAAGAGAAATCCATGACCACTCACCGAACCCCTCAAGTTTTAAAAATAATTTGTTTACTAATGGGAACAAAAGGGAAAAAATTACCAAATGTGATACAATATTAATTCAATACATGAACCACCAGTGGCGTAGCCAGGAATTTTTCATGTTTTTTTTGCCTGGCCGGATACCCTTTCTGAAACCAGCCCAACAGTATTACAGTAAATAAAAAGGTAATAAAGTAACAAATGGAATAAAGTAAGAAAAACAATTAATAAATTGTTACTACAAGCAATTGTTTTTGTTTTTCTTATTTAATGGATAAATAACCTTTAAAAAACTTGTTTCCTAGGCCAATGGGGGGTTTAACTCATGAAACGCCCCGTGGCTACGCCACTGTGAACTACTATCAGTTAACTAACGTACCAACACTACCAATTGCATCTTAAGGTGTCATTTGTTGTTGCCGTGTGGAAACAATTGTGAGAAATGCGTGACTCTGTTTTGGAAAGACTCACTCTCATGTCATTTTCGCAATCAAATTTGCTTCTTTTCTTGGATTTAATCCCCACCAATTTTGATAATCGTTGCTCACAGAGACATGATATGATAAACGGTGTGAGGATTTCAAGGGCGGCTTTAGCAATGCGAGGATATCCTTTCATTTGGCGGCACCAAAATCTCGACAGTGTTGTTGTACCAAAGAGCAATTGTTGGATGCGCCATGGCTCTGCTGAAGTTCGATAAGATCGTCCAGGTATGGATCGTTCACATTTGCTGTAGCCTACAATATCGAAGGTGAAAGGCTGTCGCATCCATGCTGGATATTGCTGGATATCTTTGTCAGGGAAGTGACAGTCAAATGACTTTGCCAGCTCCACCAGGTGCATTGCATGCAATCAATTGCTTCAACTCCTCTGGTACAACAGTATCTCCAACTTTAGACTCATCGTGACTAACACACTCATCTAGCAGAGGAAAGTTAGCGAAGTTGTTGTTCTCGATTCGACACTTCACAATGGTAACCTGTTTCGGTAAGCACAAAGCTTCTCTTCCGCTTCAATTATATTGACGCCACCACCCTGCATCTGGCAGTTGAGATGATTGAGTGCACCAAATATGTCAACCAAGTAGACCAAGGCGAAGATGAACTGTGACTCGACGTAGGCCTAGTGTTAATTATCGGGAAGTGCAGTAAGACATAACTAAGGTTAACAGGATGAACAGCTTTAAATTTCACAAGGTAGGACCTGGCAGCAATCTATTTCAAACCAAATTTATTAAATAAAAGTATAAAAAATTAATAGCAAATGATTTTTCACTCACTCACTGACCCTGAATATTATATATTTAAGAGGACCTCTGCCGAACCCCTGGCACTGGCTCACCGAACCCCAGGGGTTCGGTCGAACACTGGTTAAGAAACACTGAACTAGAATGTGCTCCACAGTGCAGAGGTCACACTACTATGTTGCTTTCGAACTGAAAAACTGCCTTATTTACTCATGGTTGGTCTGGGAGCACCTCCGAGTAATAATAATTATTTGAAGGTATGTATGCTAAGTCATAGTCAATATCACCAGCAAAGAAAGAGAGAAGCGAAGTAAAATGTTACAGTCAGTTACGGCAGGGAGTCGGAGCCAGAATGGTTTACACTCGGGACAAAGAGGTGCTGTTTGGTGCCGTGGATAGCAAGCTCAATTATTACGTTGTGAAATAATAATTGCCAGTCTCCATTGACGAAGCATCAATTGTTGGCTATAAAAGCTGTAGTGAGTGAAAGACTTTCAAGATCAAGTTCCTTCAACAGCAACCATCTCAATTAGTCAAGAACTGACCTACCAACTAATCTACAAAGAGGGACGATAGTTGGGGGAAACGAAGAACTCGTGGCAGCAAAACAGATATAGAAAATTTTTTATTACTGAGAATGACAAGTTCAACGTCGACAAAAAAACAGACAACTCAAAATATGTTACGGTAAACAACAAAAATTCGCTGTGAAGCCAAACGAAACACGTGGGCACAATAAATTAAGCGTTCGATCGACACGTTTCGGCAGCAGCAACAAAACCCGAACAAACCTCCCGCTAAACGACCGGCGAAGAGTTTCGAACGAGCGTAAACGGGCAAGAACACGTTGCACCATTTCCACGGAAGAGAAGACGGGGAACGCACTCTGGCATATTAAAAATGGAACCGCTGCTGGTTTTTAAACCACGGAAATTGTAGTCGTACATACAAAGCAATAATTATATAGCCGCCGTTTGAAAACCCCGTCACAGGCGCAAGGAATTATTATTGACCTAAAGAACTTGACTACACATTTCTAAACCGACATGTGGCACGGAATCTCCACTAATTATCGGTGCATTGAAAACTGAACAAAGTCAAGAGCTAATACGGTCGCCCAGCATAAAGAATTAAAATTTACCATCAACTTGGAACAATTGAAAATATTATAATAATTCTCAATATATTATTCAATTACTATTTCCGGTGTTCATTGCGTAAAAAAGAATCAACGTGCCACCCAACTGCCTGCAAAAACCTGTTCAAAGCTGCGCACGTCGCATCAAAACGTTAAGTCTCTAAATCGACAAACAACGGTCTTGCAAACAGCAGCATTACCAACCAAGCTAAGCACTGCCTAACAAACCTAGATTAAAGGAGGAAATGATCATTTCAACAGTATCATTCTTTGGCACAGCACCACAGATTGTGCTAATCCCCGACGCTTAAGAATGTCTAGCAGCAAGTTACATGTTCGATTTCTACGCAGCAAGTAGTCTTTCTACAACCGTTTGAAGCAATATTTATTTGAAGAAGAGCAATCAGTCGGATGAAGCTACTAGCCATGGGATTGAAGTCTTAGCAACTTCATATCTTAGTTAGCCATGGGAGCCGACGGCAATTGGTCAGAACCTCCCTTGCCGTTTCATATTCCCACCAGTAGTCTACAATAACCCGCAGATAATTTTGCATGGGCAAAATGCAATGGCCACAGTTTAAAAAGTTAGCAAGAGCCTGAAAACTGTAAAGCAGGATATTAAGAACACGAGATATTTTGCTTTAGGTTTCTAAATGCAAATTTCTCAGTTTCATTTTACGTACCAATATCATCGTTAGTGATTTCGTGTGAAGAAATATCTTAAAAAGTAGTTAAAAAATATAAATTTTCCGGGGGCAAGTGCCCCCTCTAACCAATATATGCGACGCCCATTTGTACGGCCAGTGTATTACTGAGCCGCGTTCATTACAGCAGGGTGAGCTGTGGATACAGGCAAGTGGAAATATGTCAAAATATTTCTGCACCGTCAGTAATTGGAAACCTCAACCAACAATCCAGCATGCTAAACCCTACACTATCGCTAACAGTCGCACACCCATTTATCTGAAGAGGCGAAATTTCGACATAACTGAAGTTCTCGCAACAAGAACAAAGAACCGTTCCAACTTGCCAGCTTAACCGCAAAAGCACAACCACTCATCTAGACGGCAATGAAAACTGTTAAACGAAACCAAAACACCCGCACAGTAAAAACAGTCGAGTCTAGGAGACGAAATATCAGAGCAGAGTTTAATGTGATATATTAAATATGCAATAATGGAAAATTCTTCTCAACATGCAAACAGTTTGATTGACAACAAACCTCTCCCTCCCTCCCTCGCTCTCTCTTTCTCCCTCCCTGCCTCCCTCTCTCCATGCCTCCCTCACTCTCTCTCTATCTCATTACGAGACGGTCAAACATCCAAAACATTGCAAACAATTTTGATCTCTATAACATCTACCAAAATGGCCGCCGAACACTATAATAATAATAATAAGCTGGTGCCCCACTGACCGCATGCGACAACATGCGAGGGCAGCAGGCAATGGACAACAACAGGCTACCAGTATCAAGAAGAACAACAACACAAGAAACCACAGTCATGACAGTCACTAGTGGACGTCACTGTCGTCATGGCAACGACGACGTCACCACGCAGTCACCATGGAGACCACGGACACGTACTATACACCGACAGAAAGAATCCATTAGATGTCGTCACTGTACACAGATAATTATTCACAGATATGTACATCTGGGTGCGTGTATCATCGACGGAGGAGAGGTGGCGCTACGTGTCTTGCAGTGGCATAAACAAACTAAAGCCTTGATCGAGTTCCCGATGTCGCTGGCACAAAGACATTATCCTAAAACAAGAAATAGAAACATATCACAAATTGAAACATATCACAGCGTGTGAGTAAAGACGCATACAGCAGATTTAAAATAACACCAAATAGATTTAAAATAACACCTAACAGATTTAAAATAACACCAAATAGATTTAAAATAACACCAAATAGATTTAAAATAACACCAAATAGATTTAAAATAACCCCAGACTTAAACGAACACCAAACACACATAAAGTGACAACAAGCAGATTTAAAATAACCCCAGACTCAAAATAACCCCAAGGATACTTAAGATAACAAAAAAACAGACTTAAAATAACCCCGAACAGACTAAAATAACCAAAAAGACGTAAAATAACCCAAGTACAGAAACACAAACTAACTCCACGCAGACTTTATAAACCGCAAACAGACTAAAACTAACCCCAAAACAAACTTAAAACAATAAACCAGAAACAGAGCATAACGTAAAATCAATACCAAACAGACGTAAAATACCCCAAGCAGATTATTTAAAATAACCCCTCCAAACAGATGCAAACTAACACCACTTGAGCAGAATTAAAATAAGTACAGCTCCCTATTTGCATGAACGTATATATCTACTATCTACGCTACCGAGCATCTGTAAATTATTCCAAACTAAAAAAATCGATAAAATATTATCAGTCGACTGGGTAAAGATGTCAACGAAATCATTGACTGACCGTTGTTCTTGTAGCGTCGTCTTAATCTCGTTCGCTCGCACCATCGAACGCGCTCGCTTCAGCTCAACAGAGACCTGTGTAGAATGGATGCTACCAATTGTATGCGCTTCCTCCGTGTAACAATCAGCCTGAAACAATGGAACAAGACAAAAAAACACGTGAAGACTAAATATGAGCTCTACGTTGGTTAGAGTCTTGTTAAACTGTAGACATTCATTCAATCATTCATTCATTCATTCAATCAGAATTTATATAGCGCCAATTCAAGATCCCTACTCAGAGGCGCACTAAAGATCATTAATATTCATTCATTCAAAGCATTCATCCGTACATTCATTCATTCATACATACATTGAGTCAAAGCATTCAGTCATACATCTATCCATTCATTCATGCATTCACTCACGTTCATCCAAAGCATTTATAAAATGTCCCATCCAGACATTTACTGGGACTCTCCTAGACCAGCTCCAACAAAGGACGACAATTGCAAACCTAACTGTATTTGTGTGTATGCAATGAAAGCCACACATTGTACGGCCTGAAACATATCACATATTAAACAAGCACCAACGCGCATAACACGGTGATGCTATCAGCTGTCTACGAAAGATTATAACAAAAAAAACAGAAGCATCTCTTCATGCAATTGTGACAGATCTCAACATGACTTATAGCGAGATACGGTCATTTCACAGCAGAGGGCCAACAAAGACAAAGGCACTAAGCTGTGATGCAGCAGCAGCAGTATCAGATCGAGATACAAGGAGGTAAATAGCAGAGAGGATGTCCAGAGGCAGCCGAGATAAAATCACAGAGGTAGCAGAGTTGATTTTATACAAGCACCTACATCCTACAATCATTCATATTTAAACGTCCCACTCAAAGTGGATATCACATGAGCAATATTCCTCATCTGACCACGGGTGGGAAGTGATCAACGGGCTCCCTACTACCCTTCGTCAAATGCCTATACAAGTATCTGTCTCATTCTTCAATGTTTCTATTAAGACTGTCCTAATCGACTGGTCAGTAAAATACTAAAGTACATCCAGACCCATGTGGAACACAGGGAGGTGCTCATCTCATTTTCCAGACATCAATCTTTGGCACGCCGAAATCGATCGACGTTAATTATAGCCGGTGATGACATAAACTCTTGGATAGAATCGATCATTGTATGATAAATGATTGCAGAGCATAACGCGCTTTTAGACACCTTTAAAACGAACACATTTGACTTTATATATAAGTGAAGCGCGATTACACTAAGAATATTTTCTGCAGATAATTGGTATTGTAGTAAAGTAAAGTCCATCCAGTTCCATGTGGAACACAGGGAGGCACTCATCTTCTTTTCAATGGCCTTGAGCCAGCAATGGACGAATCCCAAGGTCCTGGATACGAGGCCAGTGTATCGCAGGACTTGCCGTTTACTTCCCAGCATACGCCGGTACCAAATTACACTGCTTGATGACAGAGGCACGTGTGCGCAAACAACTTGCTCAAGGTCGTTACCCGGAGTCGAACCCACAACCGCATGCTCCGTGAGCAAGCGCATTACCGATATGCCACTGAGTCGCATTATCATTAATAAATTTCTAACATGCACAAGATCACAACGAAACGGGGATCAGATGTACGTATCTGTCAGCCACCAGCAGAAGATGGGAGTTAAATATCAAGCGCTTAAAAGGTAAGGAGAAAGGGCAAGTCTTGAATCGCTTTTTCAATGAAGCAAGTGAATCTGAGCTTCAAAGTAAGGCGTAACTATAGCATCGGGGACCGAGTGACGACACTAACCCTTATCAACCCTCACGACACCTAACCTGACAATAACCGACCCTCACAACGCCTAACCCGAGCCTAACCGACCCTCATGACACCCAACCTGACCGTAACAGACACGTCGGTCCCCGATACTATAGTCATGCCCAAAGTAAAAGCTGAAGTCGATTCCAGATCATAGGAGAAGACGCATGGAATACACATGAGCCCATAAATCATTCGACTGCGAGTACTCCTGACTAGATGCAGCCTTAAAGAGATGCTATATAAATGTATGATTACAATTACAATTGCTGTGTCAAATTGTTGTAATAAACAAACAAGCACAAAGACCTGTCGCTCGAGTAGATCCGATTGCCATCCAGCGGCATGCTCAATGAGTTGGCTGCTGAAGTAGTTGGCAAGCGACGGGGTCAGTCCGGTCGAGTCCTGCTTCCGATGGACCGTGGCCGCCGCTAACTGACTCGTGCCAAGCATGACCGGTTGACCAGCGGACGACAGATTCATCGAGTTGGGACTTGGATGCCTGCAACAATCGCAACCACATTTCGTTATTTAACTGAACAAAGCGAACTCTGTTCATTAAACTAACGTACAATGGTAGTCGTTCATTCGACTGCTGACAGTGGAAATCATTTTAAAAACATAATATGACGATATAAAACGCACATAGCAAGAGTTTCATAATATCATAGGAATTAGCATGCTTACAAACGTTTCTTATGAGAAAGCTGATAGCAACAATATCATTTCTTTAATCTGACTTGTACCTATGCGGTGTGACATCACGCATAGTCAATAAACATTGAGAATATTCATTCATTCATTATTAGCATTTATATAGCGCCCCTTCAAGAAACTACTCAGAGGCGTTCCCAGCCCAGCCACGGCAAAAGAAAAAAGATTTAAGGGACTTAAGGAATAAGGATTGACTGGTCAGGTGGAGGAGATGGAGGTTAGGGGGAGGTCATTCCAGATTGACGGCCCCACAACCGAGAAGGCTCGACACTGTCTGGTAGCCAAGCGAGCCCGTGGAACAAGCAGTTGTCCCTTTGCAGCAGAGCGAAGGGTCCGACGCGCTTCAATGTCAGAGACTGGGCGACAAAGAATGCGCAGGTAGGATGGAGCGCAACCAAGGATACAACGTGAGACCAGGGCAGCAATTCGATAATGGATGCGTTGGGCTATTGGCAACCAATGCAGCACATCACGCATGTAGGTAGAAACAGAGGAAAATTTAGGGATTCGTCCAATGAGCCGGGCAGCAGAGCGCAGAACCCGATCTAACCGACCCAGAACCCCAAGGGGGAGGCCAACAAGGATTGAGCAACAATGGTCGATTCGACTGGTTACGAAGGCATGAACAAGAACTACCAGCGCATCATGAGAGAGAGAGCGTGCAATCACTCGAAGTTGACGAAGCTGGTAGTAACAGCTTCGAGCAACAAGATTGACATGCTGGCTGAGACTGAGTTCACAGTCAAGGGTAACACCCAGGTCACGAACCGTGGAAGAGAAACTAATGTCAGGAAAGATTTGGGCTAGCAGAGGCAAATCGATCTTCTCAAGTTGCCGACGGCCACCCAGCCAAATGAATTGAGTCTTACTGGGATTTAGGAGAAGCCGATTTGACGCCATCCAAGAGGAAAGGACGTCAACAGTCAGACACATTAGGCGCACAGTGCTAACTGAATCCAATGGGTTAGAATGTATGTAGGCTTGAGTGTCATCAGCAAAGATTTGGTGGAGGAGACCCCGGGACTCAAGTAGAGGACAAAGATCAGCCGTGTAGAGAAGGTATAATAAGGGGCCAAGTACAGAGCCCTGAGGAACACCAAGAGGAGCAGGAACCCAGGGGACCTAGAGGATCCAACAACCACACAGTTTGAGCGGTCAGAGAGGAAGGAACGCAACCATTCTAGAGGCTGACCAACCAGCCCAAAGGATGTAGAAAGACGTTCCAGGAGGATGGAGTGGTCCACAGAATCAAATGCAGAAGAAACGTCAAAAAGAGCCAAGAGCGTAACCTGACCATGGTCCATAGCGGAGTACAGGTCAGAAAGAAGTCGGAGCAAAATATAGGGCCGCACAAGAAGACGCAAGTTTTGAGAAGAGCAAAGGAAGAAGAGAGACTGCCCGAAAGAATTGTAGAGCGATCATAAGCAGAAAGCGCATTCCAAAGAGAACGACCAATTGATGCAAATGATTGTGGCAGAGCTATAGCAGTTCTAGACTGAGGAACGAATAGGTCAGGTCTGTTGGCCGAATGAAATGGATGGCAGGAGGAAGATGAATGATGCCAAAGATGAAGCTGGATGACACTGAAGATGAAGCTGATTGAGGCCAAAGATGAAGCTGAAGATGAAGCTGAATGAGGTCAAACAGAAAGCTCGACGAGGTCGAAGATAAAGCTCAATGGGGCACGGTGGTGTAGTGGTGGCGTCGTTGCCTTGAAGCCAGAAGGTCCAAGGTTCGAATCCACCTCAAGTTATCGTGTAGGGACCTTGGGCAAGTCCTTCACTCGCAATTGCTCAGCGCTTCGGCATGAAACTCCGATGCAGTGTCTGCTCTGCAGTCGGGAGTGCCTCTGAGTAGCGAGCTTGAAGGGGCGCTATAAAAAGTGCACATACAAAAACATACAAACACATACAAACAAACACGCAAACGAACGAAAGCAACTGACCGGTTCGACTCTGCATCCATGTCGTCGTTATTCGCGATCGCTCGATGGCTGTTGGCGGAGTTTTCAATCGGCAGCTGAGCCACCATCGACGGATTGGTCTGCCCATCCGGTGATCCCAAGGGCGTTCCGTCCGAGTCCGGAGGAGAATAGGGAGACTCGGATTTATCTGTTTAATCAAATCAATCGATACTTCGATCACACAGTCAAGTAATCACATGATTAACACATCGATTAACACATCGATTAACACATTGACATAATCATTAGACAAACAACAGTACCAGTCAACCGGCTTTGGCAATGCTGTCTAGGATAAGCTCCAATGGTTCAATAAACTTGGGAGTAATGGGATGAGAAGTACAGCTAAACAATGGTTGTACGAGTGGTGGATAGGTTAGGGAGTGAGGTAACTTAAGAGTCGGACGTGCTATATACAGATGTGTCGAATCGGGGTCACGTCAAAGTGGTTTTATGTCGAAGTGGTGCGATGTCAAAGCGGTGCTATGTTTGTTTGTTTGTTTGTTTGTGCACTTGTTATAGCGCCCCTTCAAGCTCATCTACTCAGAGGCGCTCCCGAATGCAGAGCGGACACTGCATCGGAGTTTCACGCCGAAGCGCTGAGCAATTGTGAGTGAAGGACTTGCCCAAGGTCCTTACGCGGCGAGGTGGATTCGAACCTCGAACCTTCCGGCTTCAAGGCAGCGACGCCACCACTACACCACCGCGCCCCACAATGTTGAAGCAGTGCTGCACGGAGGTGGTGCTACGTCAAAGCGGCATTCCGTTAAAAAGTCTCACGTCAAAGAGCTCTACCAATGCAACACATCACGCCGGCAAACACCAAAAGTTATCATCGCTTTCATATATACCTCGGTACCAAATAGTGCCTTGCATAGCAGTAGCCGAGCCGAATGGTTCACAAACCGAGAGCTTGGAAACAAAGTCCGCACAGCAAGGGACGCGGTGGTGTAGCGGTGGCGTCGTTGCCTTGAAGCCGGTAGGTTCGAATCCACCTCAAGTCGCCACGTAGGGACCTTGGGCAAGTCCTTCACTCGCAATTGCTCAGCGCTTCGGTGTGAAACTCCGATGCAGTGTCCGCTCTGCAGTCGGGGGCGCCTCTGAGTAGTGTCCTTGACATGTTATGTACAGATGACCTCCCCTAACCTGACCAGTCAATCCTTATTCCTTAAGTCCCTTAGATCTTTTTTCTTTTGCCGTGGCTGGGCTGGGAGCGCCTCTGAGTAGTTTCTTGAAGGGGCGCTATATAAATGCTAATAATGAATGAATGAATGAATGAATGAAGGGGCGCTATAACAAGTGCACATACATGCATAGTTGCATACATTTAAAAAGTCGGCATCATCATGAATTGGAGGAACAGACAAGATTAGAGCAGGAGAGTCACGTACCGTCATCATCGACGGTGGACGAAGAGTCGAGTTTCGGTCGTTTTGGCTGCGGTGGAGTCGTCCACTGCGACGAAGACGACGTCGCTGGTCGGCCGGCGCTGCTCTTCTGAACGCTGAGCAGCTGCAGAAGCAACTGCTGCAGCTGTCTCTGCTGCTGCAGCTGTTGCTGGGCAACCAGCGCCTGCTGCAGCTTCTGAAGCAGCTCGATCGCTAAAGAGGATGACAAGCAAAAACAGCGGATCGGTTAGATAGCTCATCTTGTAATGTGGATGGTAAGGGTTCTAGACTCCTCACAGAGATGGCTATGGTGTAGGGGCATTGAGCAAGTCCTTCTTCAGGCACAATTGCTCAGCACTTGCTAACGATTATTGCTGTGTTAGTGAAGAGTCATGAGACCCCTTTTTGAGGATATATTATTGTATTGCATCTGACCATTTATAAAGCGCTTCTCGCAGCAATAGCCCTTCAGAAGCACTCCCAGTGCATGCAACCCCGAGAGAAAGACAGACTTTTGAGACGAGAGAAAGAGGAGGAAAGATTACCAGAGAAGATGTGAGTGGTATAATGCACAAAGTAAAGGAGTGGAGCCAGAACCGAACCTCGATATCCATGACGAAATGATAGCCACAAGAACGACAAAAATAACAAAATATTAATGCTAACTGCAATGACAAAACAATCATAATAAGCTTGGGTCTTGAACTGATATACAAATTAAATCTTATATAAGAACAACACCAATAGAAAACAATGATAACAATACTAATAACGTCAACAACAATAATAAAACCAATAATAATAACAATCAACAATCCAACATTACACCGAGTTACCCGGGTACCTTGTCGGGGGTAACCTAAAAACTGGCGCACAAGGCAAATTGTAATCGTAATTGCAATTTCAAGCGCCTACTTCTATACCGCCTCTTCCACAAGACTCAACAGATAAAAGTGATCCTCAACAGATAATAGTGATCCACAAACACAATAAACCTTATGCTGCAGAAAACGCCTTTGAAAACGTCACAAATATACCTTGCTTCATAATCAACGCATTCTGCTGTCGATCCTGCGGTCGCATCTGCGAATTCGCCGACTTGTCCATGCTCAGCTGGCTGATGAGGGTCGGCAGGAGTGCCAGGCAGCTGATTAGGGAGGTTGCCTGTGGCTGTTGCTGCTGGACACTTCCGGCCGCGCTCGCTAATCCCGGCGCCTTATCAACAGTTATTTGCGACACGGCTTGTTGCAACGCGGCCAAAGTACTAAGAACCGTGGCATTGGTCACGGACGTCGTCCCAGACGTGCCGGCGCCGAACCTATCCGCCGTTGCGGAAGATGGTAACGTCGTCGGCGTCAGGGATGCCAGGGGCGTGGCCGATCCGGGCTGCTGCTGCTCCATGGGGGTCAAGACGGGCGTGCCAGAGACTGCAACGGCGTTTGATGTCTTTGTCGCGGATGCGTGCTTTTCGAGCATCGATTCTTCGGTCGGCGTGCTTCCCGGGGAAATATCCATGTCGTCGCATTTGTACGCTTCTGTCAAGTACAATAGAATCGTGTGACAATGAGAATTCGATATGCATGAGAACCATGTGACCTGGAGTTTATTTATGGCAGAGGTGCAAATTCTTTACAATTTCTGCTCTATGACGCATAATTTTAAGCTTTCAGCCGAAGATGATAGAAACTACACAGCATGAGTTTTATATAGAAAGCAGTAAACAAGGTCTGCGTAAATGAGACAAATTAAGGCATCCAACAATTTTTTTAATGTAACCCGTATCAGGATGCGGTGTGACGTCTAGAATTATCAAATGTTATTATTATGCGATCAAATATGGATCTATTAGAGCTCTGAGCCCTGACGCAAACAAATTATAAGCTCACATACATTCCATGTCTCCACTTCGTTTCGAAACTCAAATTCACTTCCTTCCACCAAAACGCGGATAAAAACGGACTAAATTTCTACTTGGTTTTTCAACACATGGATCTCTAAAGTCTGCATCTTTCTCTGGTGGCTGACTGATCATTCACGACTCAGATTCACGTTTTGGTATGAACTTGCAATTGTTACAAACTTCCATAATAATAATTTACTAATTACTGTGTTATTGCACAATCATTGTCAATGTCAAACAGACACATTCTATTTTGCCACTGTGCGCATCAGACAATATCTACAGGGCTTAACAAGCTAATAAAATGTTCAGACCTTGACATGGTCATGAAAACAGCTCCACAACATACGCGTCAAATCAACAATGTACACACCCAATGGAATTGCTCTCATACTCGTCCGACAACTCAAATACTCCAATGCAAAAAACCATATTCTCACACAACTGCGCAACAAACTCATATACGCTCATCAAATCAACCAACATAATCACTCAAACTGCTTCTCGTGGGGACTTGCGCATTGGGAGCACTTCTGACCGGTTCACCCTACCAGACGTGCCTTAAAAGTATATTTAAATACAATGTGCAATTAAGTTTAAAAATCAAATACAAAGACCCACCTGTGGCCACCGAATCGCCAATTCTGTTCCGCTGGTGGTGGTGCTGTGGATGATGATGGTGATAATCGTTTGAACTTGAGATTATTCCCCCACCGGACGCAAACAGTCCATAAATCCCGCTCGGCCCGACAGGCGTTCCAACGGCCCGTGACGGCGAACACATACTCGCCCCCGGGCCGCTGTCTCGCCTCGGCGTACGCTCTCCGAAAGGGACCGTGTCAAAAGCACGACAGTTTCCATGCAAGCTATCGTCATTGTTCGCAGCCACTGTGCTCCCCTCGCTTGAAGTCTTCGACGACGGGGTAGCGTTGGAACCGTGCAACCTGCTGCTCGCGTTGGTCACCGACGAAGCGACGTTCGCTCGGTGAGCGTCGTCGACGAGTAGACCGTCCGTTTTCGTCGAGTTGTTTGTTGCGGGACGCGAGTTCAGCTGAGAGTTCGGAACGGGCGTGACCTTGGAGGAGGAGGAGGAGTTGTGATTGCCAACGGAATGTTTTAACCAATCTCTTTGACCTACGTAGTGAAAATTGCACAAGAAAGAAAAGTGTATAGAAGAGGCTGCCTCATATGCTTTCAACAATTTATTCATTCGTTATGAGTTCTTGTACAGCGGCTCTTCAAGATTACTACTCGGGAGCGCTCCCGACCCTACCTTGGCTAAAGAGGATTGATTTAGCACAGTGGTTCCCAACCTTTTTTGACTTTAGGGCCACTTTTTCTGAGTTGGAGAGCACGAGGGCCACTTTTTCTAAGTCGAAGGGCTTATGGGCCACACGGCTAAAATTTAACTACTAAAAGCATATAAAATTATTATAATTGACTCAAAATGATGATGTTATTTGATGTTATTTATGGAGTCAAAATTAAATTATTTCTAATAGATAATAACTATGTGTTCTATCCTGTCCAAATTGTCAATTATGCCATATATTTTTTTTTAATTCTTTGAGGGACGAGGGACATTTTTGGCCCGTGGGCCACGGGTTTGGAACCACTGATTTAGCATGTCAGAGGAGACCCTTGGCAGCAGATGCAGGTATGGAGGTAGCCCATGTATTGTACCCATTCCTGACTACAGGACCAGCAACAGAGAAAGCACATCACTGCCTGATAGAAGTATGCGCTTTGGAGACAAGAAGTACACACTGTGCAGAGGAGCGAAGTGAATAGTGGGCGTGGATGTCCTGTGTGAAGTGGCAAAACTCCCTGAGGAGGCAACGCTAAACCAATGCTGAA
Organism: Lumbricus terrestris; assembly: GCA_949752735.1. Classification (NCBI taxonomy): domain Eukaryota; kingdom Metazoa; phylum Annelida; class Clitellata; order Crassiclitellata; family Lumbricidae; genus Lumbricus; species Lumbricus terrestris. The sequence continues at coordinate 4,240,160 of OX457042.1, read as the reverse complement.
TTACTGTAAACAATTTGCTGCAGGAGAGGTAGCGCTTAAGTTAGTATTTGCCTTTTGCAAGTGGAGCAAAACAGAACGTACTTACTAACTGAATTAATCAAAGCACATGCTTTACACTTAATAATGTGTTTCACTTTACTATCCATTAATTTTACTATATATGCTGTTGTATTACTTCCATGTGTTTTTTACATTATATTTCGAAGTCCCAACGCGTGTGTCCTAATGGAGTTACAAACGTTATAAATACTTACTTACTTACCTAATATGAGAAATGAAGAGCACAAACCTTTATGTCCGATCGACTTCTCTGATGTGTCTTTTGTTCTTGGCATTCGACTAGATGAGGACAGAACAGACCTACAGACAAAGAACACAGATCTACATCGTCAATGGTAATGTACAGCAAAGTTAAAACACTTGGCTACTACGAAATTTTCAACACCAACTAAAATGACTATTCAGACAACGAAAAAACATTTCCCCTATTCACTTAACCCAACAACCCCCGCCCCCCCCCCCAAACCCCAACAGCCTGCCCAAAAACACTGTTGTAATTTAACTTAATCTAGCAAGTGCTGCTTCAAGAATAACTTGTCTGTGGTGCTCCCAACACGAAAGAACGAGATTATTGCAGAATTAGTTTATTCACGTGCTTGCAAAACAGTGACTGAAAAATGCGACTGATATCCGCAATGCCCACTCTCTATAATTTGTCTTATGAATCCTTTATTTAAAGAGTATTTAAATATTTAAAGATAATGAAACGGTAATCCAATTTCCTAACTTATGTCTTTCGAATCACAGGCAAAAACATGACAACACAACACGACAGACAAGCGCCATAAAAGGCCATTCACAATAATGAATAATGACTTGGCCAGCTTTCCTTCTATCAACTGCAATCCAGAATCCGCTGACTGGGCTCTACGTGAGCGTGGGCCCACGAGCAGCGACTTCCAATTATACGCACATTTTGATCACTGGTAAAATTCCTACCTGACATTTAACATCATACAAGCGAGCACAGACCACCCCCGATAAACCTCCACCTGGAGTGGTGCTGATTTAAATCTTCAATTACGTTCATCACACCTCGCTGTACGAGATTACGATTACGACGACTTACGCTTCAACCCATTCCTCCGGGCGCTCCCACTGCGAAACCTCAGTCGTACTGTTGTAATAGTAACGCTTGCCAGATGAGCTGACGTGCTCCGACCAATCACCACACACCTTCTCAGCCAACTTGTGAACCTGCGGAAACGTAACGTACGAACCTATGAAGTTGTATTATAGCGAGAAATTTATAAAGCATCTCTCACAGTGCATGCCAATCAGAGGTGTTTCCAGTGCGAAAGACCCAGTAGAAAAGAGTAGTTTTGAGACATTGGAAAATGTGCTTTAAGTACCAAATAACAAAACAATAAAATTCTCTTTATTCAACAATCCGGTTGACAGAACACAACCGGTTACAACATTTGTACAATTATGCAGTTTAAACAATTCGCAAGAACGGAGATCACAGAACTATACACAAATCTTAACTATACTAACTGAGCAGACAGCCTGCAATACAATACAATGTGTCAATGGAGAGAGCTGACTTCAAAGTGCAAGACCAACAAAGAAGTAAAAGCTTGAATTTTTGCCATAATGCAGAAAGACGCACTTTTGGAAGGCCGATCAAGAGAGTTGCAGCAATTAATTTGGGAGCGTCAGATTGCTCTAAGGTTTAAGTAAGAAGCACGAGTATTTACCAATGCTCTTAAGTGCTGTAATAAGCCGAGCAAATTTCTGCCCAGGGTAACGGCCTCTGTTGTCAGAGACCCTGGTCAAATCGGATCCATCCATCCAATGCATTAGAAAAAATTAGCATGCCATCGAGAATGATGCCAACGTCATGGACACTGGAGAGGGACGTGAAAGACGCAAATCTATCAGCAACGAGAAAGTTTGAAAAGCTGAACATGGCAATTGCCAAACCATATGGACAGACCTTTATATATAGCATTTCCAACTACAGCACAGCTCTTTATCCATCTATCAACCAACCAATATGTACTACAGCGTAAACTCGTTTAAACAGAGACACACACACGCGAACAACTTAGCCGATGAACTTCAGCTACGCACCTCAGCTTTGTGGTCCTTAAGCTTCTGATCTTTGTTGCGGCCATCTTTGTAGGCATGACTGTTCTGTCGCAAGTCGTCACTCCTCCGATCACCCGATCCTTAAAATAGAAACGCATTCATCACTTCACATTAGTACAATGTACATGTGCACGTTGGTATGTACGAATGCACATGTGAACGCACTTTGTAAGCATATTGTAAGCACTTGACAAATGTGGAAAACGCATGAATTGATTAATTAACTTGAGTGAGCTGTTAAACTGAAGTTGGACAGAGACTTCAGATTAAAAATTATATTGGTGGATCCGAATTTGCAACAACTCCGCCACTGGTTGTTCTCTGCCAGTGCCAGTCCCAAGCCTGGATAAAGGAGGAGGGCGACACTAATCATCTTTGATATGGCAGTGTCGTTAAACATGTAAGAAGCAAGCAAGCAAGCCGAATTTGCAACAGGTCCTAAGTACATGTATTGGCGAATATTTGTCTGAATTGCTTTTAAAACAATTCACCTGCCACTAGAGGCAATTCACAAATGTTTGAAAAAAATGCAATACAATACAATGCTGTTGCGTCAGGATCAGTCAGCAGACAGTTTCACATTGTCTTAAACGCACTAATTAAGACGAATGAGCCGCGTCTGAGCATTTCTTTTAGGCCGACCTCAATACAACCATCAGCACATTTGTGGGGTGCGGTGGTGTAGTGGGTATATGTTCGTTGCCTTGCAGCCGAAAGGTTGCAGGTTCGAATCCACCTCAAGTCGCCGCGCAGGGACCTTCAGCAAGTCCTTCACTCGCAATTGCTCAGCGCTTCGGCGTGAAACTCTGATGCAGTGTCCGCTCTGCAGTCGGTAGCGCCTCTGAGTAGAGAGCTTGAAGGGTGCTATAAGAAGTGCACATACAAACAAACATACAGAAACTAAGACCTAATATTCAAACTCATGACACAAAGGCCAACACGTTGTCATCTTACCTCGTTCTTTATCCATCTTTCGGTCGCCATGTCCCGGCTTATTCGTGTACCTTGGACTCGGCTGAAGCGATGGACTGTGACCGCAGAAGCCGTCGATGCCCGGAATGTCGCGCTTGTTCGCATAACGATCGTATTTGCCACGACTGTTGTTCAACTGCTTATCCTAACAACGTGCAAAGCACAACAATCGCATGTACGTATGTTGGTCTGTACGCTTGAACACCGTAGGCGTTTTTGCGAACATGTATGATGTTGCACGTAATTATGAAAGCATTAAACACAGTGCCTTTCATCGTGTCATATCTATAAATTTATAGCCTCTAGCAGCAAAGACTATTCAGAGGTGCTCTAAGGAGACGCCCCAGAGAAAAAGAAACATCTTGAGAGATTGAGAATATGTAGGGAAAAGCCCATATATGAGCTTAGGATGTCGAAGAGGAGGTGGGGGGAAGGCCATTCCGTGCAGAGGGACCTATCACAGCAAATTTCCGGCCCCGAATTAAAGGCACAGTGGCACACCGAACATGAAACTCTCCAGTTCTCCAGTCAGACCACCAGAATTCAATAACTATTTCCAGTAACTGATACGTCAAGGATTTCCTCAAGATCCTTATTCAGAAACGACTCTCAGAAAAGGCGGCTCAAACGTGCACTCTCCTGTCACTTCAATTTGACCCCTTGACAACAAACATGTACCCAAAGTGACTCGTAAATAAATGAAGCGCTTCATTACAGGATTACATAGAAATGAACAATCATCAGCCAAACAGGGTTCCCAGTGGACAGAAAAACTACGCGAATGTCAAATGCATGGAATCCCTCACATAGCATATGTCGATGGGACTTCTCAGACAAAACAATATACCCGACTTCAATCGACCGTTGGCGTATGTCATGTGCATCGTGCGACTTCCCAACATTAACGACTTCTCACAAGTCGCCATATGTTACATCATATGAAAAGGATTTAACATCGTCCAAACATGATATCTGCATTGCGCTTACAACCCGACATTCAGGGCAACATTTTCCTCACTTTGCCACAGCTCTGCTCTACATAACTTCATGGATGAAATGTAAACAATATGCTTCTCAGAAAATCATTGTTGATTAAACGCATCTGTACCACATCTTTGTTCCCAAAGACGTGGTACACATTGCTCATGGTAAAAATAGTCTATGCCTCTTTTCCCACAACTTCATTATTTTACGCCAGAAAACACATTGTTCGGAAATATTTAGAGGCACTACTTTTGAAATGCTGCACGTGCAATACCACGATCATTGTATTGTATTTAAACATTTATAATGATCATTCAGAGGTACGTACATCCACAACAGATACACATCATTGCAAAAGAGTCGGCTACATAAACCTTTTCTTACCTCCATTAGGTGGGGCTGACTGCGGTCATAGTATCTACAACAGTATTGAACCATGTTAACATACATTTATAATACATTATAAAATACAATATTATGTACAAATCGTAGATGAATGCACGTCGGCACACGTACATGTGCAATGAATTTTGCTTTAATCAACCAATACCACTCAATGGCAAGTTCAACAATCAGAAGGTCTTCATTTCATTTCGTTTCAGCCTCCAAAGTGCTTCTAGCCACGTTCAACCGCTCATTTCTCGTCTGTACCCAAAGCATCCACCTTTATCCCTCCGCTAATTCTAAACAAACCCAAGTTATCGAAATGCTGGAAACTTATTTATGTGCAGTGAACGCAAAATGCAAACTGCAGCAGAGAAACGCAACTTTGATAGTGACTTCTAGAACAGCACTGTAACATCAAGCAATGACGGCCCTGCTGGTTTAGCTAACATGGATACATCTGACAATCCAATTGTGTTACTTTGACAGCCAGAGTACCCACCATAGAACATTTTATTAATTTTGCTTTTTGGTAAACACATTTTCGGCATCAACTTGATACATATGCTTCTTCAACATTACAAGCAGCACAAGTTGTTTTATGCATTCTATACCGGTCTGATTCGAACCATGTCAGACGGTCAAGTCTGAACTTGGTCGTTTTAATAAATTTCTCTTCCCAATCCCTACGCCGTGCACGCTGTCTAACAAATTCGTGTACAAAAGTGCACGATTAGTAGAAATAGCAGCTTTTGAAGACCGCACATCTCGAGCAAAGACACAAATGTCAGTATATACTCGGCTTTTGCAATAATGCAACATTACGGATATGTACCCATCATCTAATCTTGGAAATTTCCTTGCATGCATTACCATCAATGCTAATATTCAAAGAATGTTAATTTAGATATAGAGACTGAGCAGATTTTGCCACAGAAACTGCAATAATTAATATTTCTAATTAAACTGATCCTCCGTTCAACGCCATTTCACATCCGGGCATCTACGTAAAGATGAGCTGGTCCGCATACGATCGTAATAATTTATTTTTTAAGTAATGTCTGAAAAAGCACTCTCTGTAAATTCTAAAATTTATCCTAGGTTCTAATAAAAAAATTTATTACTCTTAAAGCAAATTTAGGAAATGTTTACTCGTATCGACAATTTGATAACGCTGTGACACGAGGCTATCGAACGCTGTTGCAGAAGAAGTGAAGGTGAGGCATACAGAGAAGAATGACGCACTCTAAACCGGACACTTAGGGCCCATCGACTTTTTTTATCTCAACTTAAACTCATAATTTTGTCCTGAATAATCAATAATCACTGCGTTCAAACGAAACCTTTGAGTAAACCTTGTTTGCTGTCTTGCTGACTATATCAGTGTTTAATGCTTCTGCTATGTACAACTTCTCTGCAACTGCGCTCTTGAATAAACGGGTGCTCTGAGCATAGGTGCAATCACGTCCTAAAAGTTAGGGACCAAATGAATCACGTCCTAAAAGTTGGGGGGACCATAATCATAAAGTTATGGGACCACTCAAAAGTTGAGGGGACGCGTCCCGTGGGTCGCATAGGGTTAGGGTTGCCAGGCGTCCGGTAATGAACCGGACATGCAGTCCGGTATTTACACAAACTGTCCGGTCAGAAATTTCAGACATTACCGGACATGGCTGTGTCCGGTAAATTATTATTGCCAGCAACAGGTGCATTTGGAGTGCATAGACCTATAGTTTCTTGGGGCCATGAAAATATCTGCTGACGATTTTCCCGCGTATAATGGATTGCCTTGTGAAACAAAGCCAAATTTATAGCCTACATACCGATCATCGTCGAAATGACGGCGTCGTTAAATAAACTATCATAACATAGCCAAATATTATATGATGCACGGGTCATGCTAGCCTGTGTACCTTGTGCGTATAACGTTGGAGGCTTGATTCATAGTTCAAATAATGGTTGAACCGAATCTTCGTTTTTAGGCCATGTCTCTGTATGTCTGTTTGTTCATCTGTCTCTATCTGTACAAACGATCTCTCCCTCTCTGTCTGTCTATCTCTCTTTTCCCTTATGGCTTAAACACGGCCGACGCTTGTAGGCCTAATCTGTCTGTGCTTATCTGCCTCTCTATCTCTGTCTGTCTATGTCTGACTGTGTCGATCTTTCTAGCCTGTGTCTTAACCCCCTCCCCACTGATTAATTATATTTGTCAGTACAAAAATTCCCGCCTTAATGATGGATGACATTTAGCCTTGAAGGTCTGTAGTTCTGTAATATACTATATGTGGTTCAACTGAAGTTATCTACAGAATGGAACTGAGTGCTAAAATCGTTAAATGTATTTTTATTATTGTTTAATATCCGAATTCACTCATTCGTTCCGGCGCCAAATTTTCAAATTGGGCACTATAATAATTATATAGATCCATAGGCCTATGAATAATCTTATCCACCCTTCAGATCTACATGTATAGGCCTGTACTTGGCTGAGTTTCCAAACGGACGTCTGTATTTAAAAAGCAAGTTATCTAGGCGTCCACGGTTTGGCTCACACATTGCGACTTTCAAACAGTCCCCGGCACCGATACTGCCTTTTATATATGTATATATATATATTTATATATATATTATATTATAATATGAATTACCCAATGTTGCCCGGGAATTTCGGTTTTTCGCCCCCGCCAAGCCTCACTCCACACACACGCACACACACGCACACACACACACACACACACACACACACATATATATATATATATACACGCACGCACACACATATATATATACATCAAGTTATGGGCCATATATATATGTATATATGTATATATATATATGGCCCGTAACTTGATGGCCATTGTCCGGTAATTTCCTGAAGACCACCTGGCAACCCTACATAGGGTGGTTGCGCCTATGGCTCTGAGTTTGTCGTAATCGTAATCGTAATCTCGAAACTTCTACAGCGCCCACAAAAGCCAAGTCGCGGGAACCAGCTTATTCACAGGCGCTCAATCAAAACAAAATCGATAGGCAGCGGGTCAAGTCCGGAGAGTCAGGCAGGCAGTCTTTTGAGCGACGTTTTAGAAGATTAATTGGAGTTAGGCTAATTACTACGATTACTATAGCCAAAATTGGCCCAAGAAGCGTTGAAATATACGAAGATCAGAATTTTACAAATATTGAATGTGATTGCAGTTTGGCAAGTATTGGCATACACCACAGAATAGATAAAGCACTAAATTTATCTATTCTGTGCCTATAGACTGTACACAAAATGGTATAGGCCTAATGAACAATTACACGTACCTGCACATTTTCAAATAATTATACCGTGTGCTAAAAATTGAGCCAAATAAATTTAGCTACAGTTGGTGAGGTTGAATAAATTACGATAATTTGTAAAATATTTATATCCTTACAAGAGTTTTATTTTTAGTTGCTTGCTGTTCTTAGTGTTTTAGTTGCATTCTGTCTTTTAGCAAGGGTCCGTCGTTCCGGATACTTGCCTGCTGACTCGCCTACTGTTACTGAAATGGTAGATCTTGTTGATGCCCGTCTTCTGGCAGCATTCTCCAGAAACGGCTTCCACGTTCTCCGACTGCTTTTCCCACCGTTTGTTGTTGATCGTTCTTACCAATTGAGACCACGCCCTCACGTGTTTTGTATAGGAAGCCACCTATGTCCATTAATAATTATGTCAAATAATCTAAATCTCGTCAGCCTAGCATAAAAGCGTAAAATAATTCCCTTCTGTAACTATTATTTTATGTAATTTTAACAACGTGCACAGGCGCTTCTTACTTACAATCGCAAATAAAAGAACTGGAACAAGCGTGTTGCGGCTATATTGCTAAAAACGTGTGTAATGTTTGTTTTGATTTTAGACAAAATTCTAATTAAATAAGATGATGGCTAACAGAGGAGGTCTGCAGGACGATGACCTGGAAATTCGTACGAGTAAAGACGTGGAAATTATTCCAACTTTTGATGGATTCGGTCTAAAAGAAGAACTCTTGCATGGCATATACGCATTCGGTAGCTAAACCTGTTGATCATGATCGTAAACACCAAATTTCTAGAGCGTTAATCTAACTAAAGTTAAGTTCATGTCGTATTCACGACTCACGAGACACATCCAGATACACAACGAAGTCCAGAGAGAAAGACGGAGCGGGCGAAGAGAGGTAGCCGAGGTCGGCAGATGGACGAGGAGATAGATGCCTGGAACAGGCTGGAAGCAGGGAGATCGACCAGTGTACGACCGTTAGATATGTCAGAACTTTGGGTTGAACCCGAACAAAGAAGTGGAAGCCAATGGAGGTGGTCAAGCATAACAGCAGAGATGTGGGATGAGCGAGGACGTTGGGTTATTAGTCTGGCCGCAGTGTTTATAAAAAGGCTGTGATCTTTTGGAAGACCAGCCAATGGAGAGTTACAGTAGTCGAATCGCAAACAGACAAAGGCATAAGCAACTGAGGTGAAGGAGCGACGAATTGCTCTAAGCCGTCTCAGATGAAAGTAAGAAGAGTGAGTGAGATTAGCATTGCGTGTAGAAATGGTATTAGCGTGCTATCCAGGACTTCGTCAAGGTTTTGAACTCTTAATGGAAAGTAAAGGAGGGAAATCTGTCTGTGAGAAGGGGCAAATCAAACTTAAGAAGCTGCTGGCCAAACTAGATGAGCTGCATCTTATTTGGATTCGGTGAGACTCATTTGGAAGTCATTCAAAGGTAACTATCTAATGCAATGACAGAGTGCATATATATTTTGTTCAATTGCTGGCTTTCGTCAATCGAACTTGTATTTATGCAAAGAATTGCAAAGTCTTAACTCACCTTCAATTGACTTCTGTTTCAGGTTTTGAGAAGCCATCCCGCATCCAGCAGAGAGCCATCAAACCAATGATCAAAGGCCGAGATGTCATTGCTCAGTACGTTAAAACTTGGCATTTTTTTTATTATGCTAGAACCTCTTTTATGTATGTATGTATGTATGAGCACTTGGTATAGCACCGCTTCATATTGCTACTCAGAGGTGCTCCCAGCCACAGCGCATATACTGAAAGAGTTTCACGCCAAAGTGCATGAGCAATTACGAGTGAATGACTTGTTCAGGGTCCATACGCGGCAGTTTGAGGTGGATTTGAACTTTAAACCTTCCGGCTTCATGGCACCGAACGTACCCCTACACCATCGTGCCGACGCCTTTTTTGTTCGAAGCACTTTGTGCATGAGACGGCCCAGTTTAAATGGAGTAAGCGATTTGAAAAGATGAGACTTTCACCCATAAACTATGAGGCTATATTAAGCTTATGCTGATAATGCTGGTTTTATCACACGTATACAATTCAAGAGTGGCTGTTACTGTTTTTCTATTCTGTCTCTATCCTTTCCCTCTCACACAGCTCAAAAGATGTCTGTTATGTTTTCTAATTGCATTATTTTGAATTAGTTTTGCAGTACTTAACTACTTATGTTTAAATTGTGATTTTACTCCCTTGAATTGTTCTTTTTTGATGTTCATGCCGTGCATTTGCAGGTAGGTCAATAAAGTACATACTTACCAAATTACTTATTACAGTACTGTCATTTAAATACAGTTGCATTAATATACATGGTGCACAATTTCTTTTTGTTCAGGTCACAGTCGGGTACTGGTAAGACGGCGACATACTCCATTTCGATACTGCAGAACATTAACCCTAAAAGCCCCAAAACGCAAGCTCTCATTCTCTCACCAACAAGAGAACTTGCTCTTCAGATCCAAAAGGTTTGTCCAGCTAAATTTTACATGAAACAAACAGAATTTGAACGTGAATCTTGGCAGAACTTTTAGACTGTTGACGTTGTTTAGAGGCGACGTCATTACTTTTAATTTGCATCTTTGACTACCGTACTAATTAATCTTCAGCAATGTCTTATGTCGTATTCAATAATTCATTTAGGAGATTAATTTAGCAACTTTTTAAGACCTTCTACTCAGGAGCACTCCCAACCCCGACCCATCCCCGGCTAAATAAAATGGTTAGAGTAGAATGTGGTGTTCAGGGCTCTAGGCATTAGATGTATTTCAAAATGAAGCCAATTCCAGATTGCAGGGCCAGTGACAAAAAAAACATGGCACTGCATTATAGAAGTGCATTTGCAGGTGGAATAATCAACAGTATTTATACTCACTCAGATATTTATTTCTCTCCAGCTCTTTTATCCTGCGCTTTTTCCATGATGTTTCTGGTCGATATTATGGATTGTCAGATCCTTCTGTAAAACTGTTCTAGAAGAGTAGAAGCGCCACTAGTGGCAGAGTAGGAGTGACACTTCTGGCTGCTCACGGGATGTTTCCTGGCTAGAGCTGTAGGTTCTTTGCAGTTTTCTCTACTCTTTGCTTTGTAAGGTGTTTTTGTAAACGGCGTAGATGTGTTATGGCGCCATATTTAATTGTCATGATTACTATTGTTATTATTCTATTGTTATTATTCAAGGTGCTGCAGGGTCTTGGAAGTTACATGAAGGTGCAATGCCACGCAGCGATCGGAGGAACGAAGACGAACGAAGACGTTAAGAAACTGGAGAAGGGTCAACACATCGTGTCGGGAACTCCGGGAAGAGTATTAGGTAACGCTGCTGCAGGACTGCGGGTTTTCTTTGAAGCTGTTGTTCGCTGTGATGTGACCCCCTTGAGTTGTGTTTATAGTGATAGGAATTGTAATTTCACGTGGCTGGGATAATGTTCAGAAGTCATTCATTTATCCATTTCTTCACTGATCCATTCGATTGTTCATCTGCCGAACATTCATTTCGTATATTCACTTTGGGGCTGAATAGTGGGACGAAAAGCTATTCAGTATTCAGCCGAATGATGGCGGTTGGATTGAATACGAATATTGGTCATGCGACATCTGTTTCTGCATATGCGACTGCTATGGCAAATGTACCCAGACTGACAGAAGTGCGCAAACAATTACAAAACCTTAGTTAACTGTTTACTTTTAGTTTATTTATTAAATTTACTAAACTGAGACCTTTGCTTACATTTGAAATTTTGAATGTTGTTGATAGACCATTTTTTATAGTATTATACTCTTCATACCGCATTCGGCTGAATAGTTGGCCCAATTATTTGTATTTGGCCGAATATATTGATAACGACCTATTCTGTACACGTTTCCTTTCAGAGCTGATAAAGCGTGGTAAGCTGGTTGCGAAGGGCATCAAGATTCTCGTTCTGGATGAAGCCGATGAGATGCTGAAGGAAGGATTTGAGGAGCAGATCTATGATGTCTATCGATATCTTCCAGCCACCACACAAGTTGTCGTCATATCCGCCACGCTCCCAGAGGAGATCCAGGAGATGACTTTCAAGATCATGACGGAACCTGTCAAAATACTTGTCGACCGGTAATAATAACAATAATAATAATTATAGTAATAATAATGATAATAATAATAATAACAATAATAGTAATAATAATAATAATAGTAATAATAATACTAATAATAGTAATAATAATAATAATATTAATAATAATAATAGTAATAGTAATAATAATAGTAATAATAATAATAATAGTAATAATAATAATAATAATAATAGTAATAGTAATAATAATAGTAATAATAATTATAATAACAATAATAATAATAATTATAATAATAATGTGCATTTATTACACACCTCTTAATAACTTTCAGCATCGCTATATATAAAGATAAGCTTCAAACGACCTCGATTCGCCAAGGCTGGGTTGTTTTCCTATAGCAGAATAAAATAATCATTATTAATCAAAAAATAAAAAATAAATAAAAATAATTATAATAATGATAATAATATAGTAATAATAATGATAATAATTATAATATTATATATTATTATTATATTATTATATAATAATAATAGCAATGATAATAATAATGATGAAAATAATAATAATGATAATAATAATAATAATAGTGATATTAATAATAATTATATTAATAATAATGATAATAATAATAACATTGATAATAATAATAATAATAATAATAATAATAATAATAATAATAATAATAACACAGCTTTCAGTATTTATTGTTTTTAAAGCCTGAGGGATTATACATACCTTGGGCGCTAAAAAAACAAATAATAATAATAATAATAATAATGGCAATAATAATAATAATGACAGCGCCATTGCCTTCTAATGCACCTTTGTTTCACCTTGGCAAGGTCTAATCCATTTTTACGTCTCTGGATGATTTTTGAAATCCCGAGGTATCTGAGATACCTGAAAAAATAAAAAATACTAATACTACTGCTACTACTAATAATTGTGACAATTTTTGCACAGAGTTTTAACATAATTTTTGTGTTTCACTGTTTAACTACTGCCATATGTTATCCAGAGAGGAAAGGTCATTCCAGTCCCAGCAGGTCCACTTGACCCTTTTCGATTGATCTGTTGACTTATGAACCAATCACTTTAAAGTTATTGAGTTTGTACTGTTTTGTGTTTGGTTGATACGCTGTCAATAAACGGCTAGATCCTACTTCTTCTTTACCTGTTTTTGGGCCCCATTTCGGAATCCGATGTCTTGCAATATAGTTTGACGTGATTGAAACCGCAAAGTTTTCTGGTCTTCTTGCAGAGAGGAGATAACGTTGGAGGGCATCAAGCAGTATTACGTTGATGTCGATAAGGAAGAATGGAAATTCGATTCGCTACTCGATATCTACGATGGCGTTACGATAACGCAAGCCATCATCTTCTGCAATAGCAGGAAAAAGGTGAGAAGAGATCTTTGTGCCTGAAGCATTGGTGACTTGTTTTGTCAGTTCCTGATTAAGATTTCTGATATTATTATTGTTGTCATTATTATTACTTACCTAGTACTTAGTCCATACCGTGCAGGACTGCACATCGGGCAATGCATCTCCTCCACTCATCCCTGTCCATCGCCAGATCCCTGGCCTCATCCCAGTATATCTCCGAACAATTTCATTATTATTTCTGCCCGAGGTAGTAGTAATTCTATCTTCATTTATTGACAATTCTAGATGTCACACCAAAACCAGGTACCGGTTAAATAAAAACTATGATTGTTAGTTACCATAATTGTTCTCATAAAGAAAGGCTTAGTTGCTATTTTCTACATAAAACTGACTAACGGTATATATTTTCTATCATCTTTGGTTGGGAGCTTCAAATTATGCAGTCTACAGGGTGAAAGTTGTAATGATTTGCACTTCTGCTGGAAATAAACACCGAAGTACATCACGGTTCTCATATCTTTAATCCCTTAAGTATCGAGACGTGAAGTGGAATCTCATCAAGTGAAGTCGTATTCAAAAATTGTCATCTTTCATTGCAGAAAAGTGTGGTCAGGTTGGGAAAGCAGGTAATTTTGGATATAATGGGTAAAACGTCAGTGTGTTGTAATCCCTGCGATAGGTCTGGAATTTGTGTTGCTAGGTGGATTGGTTGACGGACAAAATGCGAAAAGATGGATTTGCCGTGTCATCGTTACACGGAACAATGAAACAAAAGGAGCGAGATGCTACAATGAACGAATTCCGATCGGCCAAAAGGTTCGTCATCACATGCAAATCCGATTCTTTATATGTTATGTAATGTAAATTTTAGTAATTTCTGTGGCACCGCTCACAACCATAGCCATTGTGGGGCGCGGTGGTGTAGTGGTGGCATCGTTGCCTTGAAGCCGGAAGGTTCGAGGTTCGAATCCACCTCGCCGCGTAGGGACCTTGGGCAAGTCCTTCACTGTTGTTGCCGTTGCATAGACAACGTTGATGATCTGTTGTTGCCGTTGCATAGACAACGTTGATGATCTGTTTGTTGCCGTTGCATAGACAATGTTGACATTCTGTTGTTGCTGTTGTAGTCGTGTCCTTATAACAACCGATGTTCTCGCCAGAGGTATCGACGTCCAACAGGTGTCGCTAGTCTTCAATTACGATTTCCCGATAAGCAAAGAAATGTATATTCACCGGTTGGTTGCGTTTTCATTTTACCCATCTGCACTGATTTAAAAACGGAAGTATGTATGTATGTATACGTGCACTTGTTATAGCGCCCCTTCAAGCTCTCTACTCAGAGGTGCTCTCGACTACAGTGTGGACACTGCATCGGAGTTTCGCGCTGAAGTGCTGAGCAATTGCGAGTGAAGGACTTGCCCAAGGTCCTTACTCAGCGACTTGAGGTGGATTCGAGCCTGCAACCCTCCGGCTGCAAGGCGAGAAACATACCCACTACACCCCTGCGCCCCACAAGTAGCCTTTATTTGATCCGACTAGAGCACATGCATTGCATTGCGTAAAAAGAATTACTTACATTGAAAGAAACCAATGAAAAATGATTAATTTCGACAGATAACATCTGATTTTCAAATCACTCGTGCGTGACTAAATATAACTGGAAATGCATCGATCTGTTTATGATTATCTTTCTAAACATTATGAGTATACTAGTTCTGTAGCTGTACCACACCTGAATATCCTTTCTTTACATTATTATGAACATTCTAGTGTAATCGTATCAGAATACGTCCTTTGCAGTGGCACGATGACTACGTAGATACGAGAGAGTTGACTTTACAAGTGAATGATAATAATGAGCTGATGATTGCATTGTACGTGAGAACTGTCTGTTGACACAAACATATCAATTATTTACACGTTGATAATTATGTTGTAACTCATGAAGAGTTGAGTTTGATTTCGTTGGTAAATGTTGATCTTATCTGATATTTACAAACCGATTTTTATTTGCTGATAATTTTATCCCCATGTCTCTTTATTTTAACTTCGACTTGCTCCTGTCGCCACTTTCAGCGCTCGGCCTCTAGAGTCAACATCGTGGCTCCACATGCGCACACAGCCATCCGACAGGATAGAGTTTTCTCGTCTGTTTGCAGTTGACCCCATTTTTTCCCTGCGTTCCCTTTCGCGGGACTTGGACGCCTAAACTCTTTTTGTCAACTACTCAAGCTTTCCTATTTGGCCGTGCCTGGGTCAGGAGTGCCTTCGAATAGTTAGCTCAAAGAGGCTCTATGCTAAATTCTTGGATAGATAGATGGATGGATGAATTGATGGATAGATGCATGGATGGATGGACGGGTTAATGCATGAATGCATGGATGGATGGATGGGTTGATGGATGGATGGGTTGATAAATGGATGGATGGATGGATGGGTTGATGCATGAATGGATGGATGGATAGATGCATGGATGGATGGATGAATGAATGGATATATGCATGGATGGGTTGATGGATAGATGAATGAGCGGATGGATGGACAGACAAACAAACACACTATCTATGTTCGCAACGATCTTCTGCAGATTTTCTCTCCGTCCGTGAATTTTGCCAATTACCCACCATCATCATCATCATCATCATCAGCCTCAGACTTATCTATATGAGTGGTCTCCACTCAAAACTGAAGTCACCACATCTTCGAGTATCCATATCCCGGCCCACCTGATGATCCACCTTCCAAATTTTTTTACCATAAACGTAACCCACCGTAGCGGTTACTCTGTCCGTCTGACTCCTTGGCAACTGGACTCCGATCTCGTTTAACTATTATTTGGACAGACCCCTTTGACTTGACACAGCACTAGTGAATAAGCTGGTGCCCTGTGCTGGGCTCTTGAAGTTATGCTTAGACATTAGACATTATCATTACAATTACCGGTATGTAGATTTCAATTATGTAGGTTACAATTATGTAGGAGCTGCTGCATTGTAGAAATTGATTTGGCAGTAAGTGTTGATGTAAATGAGTATAAATTTACAAGCCAATCGTCAAGAGTTGTTCTAATGAATATTTATGACCTGTTGAATATTTATGACCTGTTGAATATTGATGTTTTGTAGGATAGGTCGGTCGGGGCGTTTCGGTCGCAAAGGTGCCGCCATCAATTTCATAACAAGAGACGATAAGGAGATGTTTGCGGAAGTGCAGAAGTACTACGCCATACGAATTTCCGAATTGCCAAGTAAAAGTAGGTTGATTGTGTCTGATTAATCATTGGATTAGATTTATAATTGGGTTTATTGAGTTGGATTGAATTATTAGATTTGATTTGATTAGGTTATTGGGTTAGAAGAGATTGTATTATTGTTTTGCATTAAATTGGATTGTTAGGTTAGATTTGATTATTGGATTATGTCTATTCTTTTGTCACAAAATTCATTCATTGTTGTTCTTGATTAGTAAGAAATACTGTAGTTGTAATAAAGTTCATGACGAAAGGTCTTGATGACATGACATAACAAGGAATTTGAGTGGTTCAGAAAACGTATAGTCTTAACTTTGTTGAAATATATTGTATATATGAATTGATCATTCAAGTTGACCTGTAACACTTATAGCCCATCTCTTCTGTAATAGGCTACGTAACTCCATCTTAAAAACTGTAACTGTGTCCACTCTGTCAGTACTATCATCCAAGCCATTCCACAAGTCTATAACTCTTGCTCTGAAGAATTTCTATTCTAATGGTCCTTCCAATTTCTTAAACAATTTATTCCTACGTCCCGGGTTTTGTCCCCGAGTTCCCTTGTACTGTGCTAATTCAGTTAACCGCTGCCCATGTACTGCTTAATTTCCAGTGATAGAGAGTGCCAACATATTTGCCTTGTGTGTATTGTGATTTAGTTGTGTAATATCAGTGAAATGTGCGTTGCAAGGCAATGTTATGAGCAAATTTTTTTACAACACCATCAGTAACAGGCTACTTCTAGAATGATTTGCACACACATGCACACACACACACAATCGCACACGCACGCGCACACACACATGAACCCATATGATGCCAAATGCATTGATACATCTTGCTTTCATTGTTTTCTTCCAGTGGATGATCTCGTATAGTCCGGTGTGA
Source organism: Lumbricus terrestris (assembly GCA_949752735.1). Taxonomy (NCBI): domain Eukaryota; kingdom Metazoa; phylum Annelida; class Clitellata; order Crassiclitellata; family Lumbricidae; genus Lumbricus; species Lumbricus terrestris. Next base: position 4,222,781 of record OX457042.1, on the reverse strand, counting down.
CTTGTGCGGCGGTAAAATCTACGTTGAAATCGAACTGGATTAAAATCGTGAGAGGGAATTTCTAGCAGACAGTATCGACAAACAGTTTACGATTGAAAGATAAACAGTTTTCATGTGGTCCGTTATTTGCAACCGCTCTGACTCTGATGGCATGTTGATTATATGATGAGTAAACTCTATTGTGTACTAAGCCAACTCAAACACACACACACACACACACACATTGTTGACTTCCTGCACAGGGTTTGTCAATATGTCGTGTAGGCCTACACAGAGGGGGGAGAAGGTGGACGTTTAGGCCATTTCGCGTATACGGGTGCTTATGGTGGGAGAGAGGTCTTGATGAAATGTTTACATACAGAAAATAAATGTCAAATTGTGACATCCACGTTAGCGTGTTTACAACTCTATTATCCCATGATAGTTACTGTTGTCCGATGACATTTGATTACATTGTGATTAAAATCTGTTCACAGCTAAACAGTAAACCATCATAGTTCACAAAGTTTAGCTAGTAAATATGATGTTCAATAGATTGAAATGGTAGCCTACATTGTATGATAAAATATATGTTTTATAGCTGACTTTTGCTAAATTAACTTTTGTAAGGGAAGTGTTTTGGTACATATACATGGGACAGGTTGCACAACATGATGTACGATTTGCAGCAAGTGGGAAGGGATTAAAAAAATGATATTTTTGGTCATTCGTAATTGTGTGGGTGGTCTTTACATCTACTCTGTATGCACTTGAAACTACTGTGTTCCTGATTTTATTCTGTGACCGTTGGTGCTTATGACGGGTCTCACTTTCTCTGTCTGTCTGTCCATCTGTATGTATTATGTATGTATGTATCTCTCTCCCTCTCACTCCCTCTCACCCTTTGTCCGGGGTGTATTATAAATCCAATTACAAGCTTCTATTTCACTGTTACCATAATGTTACGTTATGTATAGATGTACTGCTGCTCCATCATTTGATCCTACATCTATAAAACCGCAACATATGGAGTCTAGGCATATTGTATGCACATGTACAAGTGTATATCCTTATTTTAGTCTCTTTATTTTAGTGTCTGTCTGCCTGCCTGTCTGTCTGTCTGTCTGCCTGCCTGTCTCTGTACGTCTGCTCTCCTGGAGCTTTCATCGGGCAGCGTCATCCGTGACTAATACGACCGGCTGCGTTGACGTGTCCACTCCAGATTGCGAGATAACCAAATATTCCAAGGAAGAGGGGAGACAGACAAACAGGGACAGAGAGAGACAGACAGACAGACAAACAGGGACAGAGAGAAAGAGAGCCACATTTTTTCTTCCCGCGGTCGTCTGGCGACAGATGGCGCATTTTCGCCAGAATATTACTACGCGGCCGATGGCGTAGGCATACCAACTGACCGTCGTCTGACGACAACGTAAATCAGGGTGGTCAAGTCGTCGCGTAAAGCGCGAGTTGGGCTACTTTTCAATGCGACCGCGACTGAAAATTCTCGCGCTGCTTCGACTACTTATGAATTGTCCCGTTGTCGCTGTTTGAATTGTCATACATTGGCCAGACACGCCACCATAGTACGTTATTGTTACTATATAGGTACTGTTCACATGCTGTGGCTGGTCCCTATTTGGAATTACCTTCCACTAAACCAATATTTGACTCGTTTTTCCTTATCAGTCTCATTCTTCAAAGTCATTTCTTCCCTTCCCCTCATAGTTATTCTGCGACAGGCGCTATATAAATTCAATGGAATATATATCGTTGTTTAGCCTACTGGCTTAAAACTCTTGATATAAACTAGGCCTACAATTTACAAACTGTATTCCTTCAAATGTATTGCAGGCTGTCTGCTCAGTTATTATAGTTAAGATTTGTGCATTCTGTGATCTCCGTTCTTGCGAATTGTTTAAACTGCATAATTGTACACCTAACCAGTTGCGTTCTGTCAACCGGATTGTTGAATAAAGAGAATATAGTATTATTATTATTACTATTACTATTATTATTATTACTATTACTATTATTACTATTATTATGCTGCTGCTGTTATTATTATTATTATTATTATTATTATTATTATTATTATTATTATTATCGTTATTATTATTATTATTAACTCTACAGCATATAGTCAATGTCTCTAAGGAAAGAACTAGGCCTATAAGAATTAACCAGTCTGTCATCTGTAATTTTGCGCCGATGGTTTCATCAAATGTTTTCGGTTGTTGACGTGACTAGCACAACCAATAAAGTATAATAATTTGCTCAATGTGCCTAGGAAAAATTTAATAAAAATGTCTTCATCTAGCAGATTCCAGCTGCTTAAATCGCGACTCTTGGGCTACTTTTTGACATGATTTTGCGATAAGGCAATTCCGAAATCTGGTAACCCTGGCATAAATATTTATCCGCTCTGCAACGTTATTATTTTTCGCTCTGCGCTTTGGTGGGCTAACTCTTCTTTATTACGGGAGGGTTGAACTGGGTCGAGGATATTTCTAAATGAAAACATACTCACTGGGTCACTCTGGGAGGTTGGCGTGTGCTGCTGTTGTTGGGGGGTGGGGGGTGAAAGAAGGGCCCGCATGGTAAGCGCGTAGGTCTAAAGGAGGAAACGGTAAAATAAACGCGGATCTAAGACTTGTTCAAATACGGATGGGTGTCTGGCTAACTGGATCAAGGGCTGTTACCATGGTGACGAGTGGCAGGCAGCGCACGGATTTATGTCTTGACAAGTTTTGCGCCCACAATCTTAACTTGAAGTGGCGCCATCATACATCTTGCACGTGTAAATAGTAGGAAAGTAAGTAAGGAAGGAAGCAGCGCGTGACTGCGCTTGACCAGCGTGGGACATAGCAAACCGTTGGTTATAGGGGCCTTAGGGGCCATCCATATCATTACGTTCTCACCAATCATATTTTTGACCCCTTCTCCTGTTGCAACCCGTGCATTCGGTCTCGATTAATTATTTTTGATAGTTTAATATCATTTCTGTTGTTTTATATTCTTTTAATAGCTTGAAGTTGATATTATTTTTTTATCTTAGTTAGCCTAGGCCTAGCTATATTTTAAGAGCTCCATATTTTTTATTCGTTTAGTAGGCTATTGTCTTCATTCGTTTAACAATATTATGTTAATAATTTCGTATTTTATTTCTATTTGTTTAATATTATTAATAGTTTCATATTTGTTTTCACAGTTTAATATTATTTTTATGGTGTAATATTTATTATTCTTAATATCTCAATTAATGTTTTCGGTTTAGCCTAACACGTAGGCCTATTCTTGAAAGGTTGATAATATTTTTAACAGTTTGATATTATATGCTGTAATAGCTTCAAATTAATTGCTCAATACCATTTAGCCTTATAGTCAAAATTATTCTTAGAAATTTAGTAATCAAAAAAAGTTTAGTAGGGTCTAAATTATCTGCTTTGAAGTAGCATCATGTTGGCTGTTTCCGGCTCAAGGTCATCGTTCTGTAGTTGGTTGGGATGAAGCGGATGATCGGTCGGTCAAATGATGGAAGTTTGATGCAATGGAACGTAGACCACACTGGCCTCACTTTCACACATGGGGCTGAAACGTACTGGGTGCCAGTGAGACCCGTGTCCCCTACGGTGCTCTTCTCCTCTCGATTCTCATCTCTTCATCCTCCTCGATCTGAGGATCTCCATCCTCCTCCGCGATCCTCACACCATCTGCGATTGAACGTACCATCAACAGTAAACACATTTATTTAGCGCCTCGCTTTGGATCATGGTCACGTGGGCTGTTGGAAAAAAGTGTGATATTCTCATCTGCGATAAGTATAGTATGAGACTTGTAGAAAAATAACTTGAGGAGGTCACGTGATCCAGGTGAAACTGGAGTGTGAAAAAGAATACCTTACCATGGGTCCCCAATTAAAAACAAGGGGTTGGACCCCTCAACCCCCGATTCTCACTCTGGTGACCAGCAGTACGAGAATAGTAGAAAAATACAATGCAATAATACAATGCAATAATACAATGCAATAATACAATGCAATGATACAATGCAATAATACAATGCAACATGCTCGGCTTGACCTCCCCGGATTTTGACCTGGCACCGGAACGAAAACGGCAGCTCTGGCTATTGCGCACTTGATTTGATATAGCGCCGGTGAATAAGCTGGTCTCCCTGACGTGGCTTTTGTGGGCGCTGAGAAATTCTCGAAGATTTACATTACATTACATGCAATAATACAATGCAGTCGTAATTTGATAATGCCTTCCTTTCACAGATCAGAAGGTCACATTGAAGCGGGAAGCATTTATAGCCATAGGCTGCTCTGGTTGTCCGCCCTACAGGAATAATTCTATCGGGAAGTCTTGCTGGTTGGCCTCATGGAATAGGGTTGTGGCCTCAACGGTGGAAGGAGTTGGTTCGATAAAATAATTATGTCCTTGATCAAACAGGACAGCTGCAAACAGTCTATAGTATAGACTGTCACTCTATACCGTCCACCATTCTACACAAATGCTCGAAGGTATACGGTTGTCCCATAGACATCTAGATACATTTTATTGCGGTTATGTATCTGGATGTCTATATGGTTGTTTTCAGGAATATAGTGTGTAGAGTTTAATTTCACCTATAATTAAGCTTCCGCCACGTGTGATAACGCTCAGAATCATTTGAGTTTGGCACTTGCTCTACATGTAAGACTTTGTGATATCCCTAATGACGTCGTAATTTTAATGTTGATGAATTTCGAATGGCAACTTTAACTAAAAGTCTAAATAATAAAATTCATTGAACGCTTCAATTTTAAGGCCCACCTTGTGGGGCGCGGTGGTGTAGTGGTGGCGTCGTTGCCTTGAAGCCGGAAGGTTCGAGGTTCGAATCCACCTCGCCGCGTAAGGACCTTGGGCAAGTTCTTCACTCGCAATTGCTCAGCGCTTCGGCGTGAAACTCCGATGCAGTGTCCGCTCTGCATTGGGAGCGCCTCTGAGTAGAGAGAGCTTGAAGGGGCGCTATAACAAGTGCACATACATACATACACCTGAGAAGCGGATCAGAAAGATGGAGCTGGCGTATTTTATATAGTGACGGTGGATACCGTTTTAGAGGTGTCTAAAGAAGGCACCCGCATAAAACGTATGTAGATAATAATTATAGGCTATAATATTATTACGACCAACTGTTAATAATTATTACACTATGGTTTGCATGACAATATTAATTAAGGTAATCATCCTTGTTAAAGAATGTTTTCCTCGTTAGCTTGTCCGGCCTAGAGATAATCCAATAGTGCAATCCTGGCCTCATGGAATGAGACTGCAGGCCTCAACGGTCTAAGGAGTGGGTTCAATCAGGGCTTAAAGTGTGCCTGGACAGTCATGGACGGCGTCAATGCACTTATTTTAAAATCTGAACGCCGTCCTGCCACTTATTGGCCAGCACTGACTGGAAAGGTAAGGGGCGTCCAGGCACTTCTTTTGGAAAGGTAAGGGGCGCCCAGGCACTTATTTTTCCACACTTTAAGCACTGGGTTCAATACAGTCATGTCCTTGATCAAGCAGGAGAGCTACTGTAGGCCTAACACAGATCTACCGATCGCCGTTCTACATAATTGCTCGTAGGCCTTCGGAGAATAATGCATCTAGCCTATATAGGCCTGCCATATGGCACCCGTGGATATTTTTGCAGGAGGCGAGAAACACAGTGGTCGCTTTTCAGATACGAGTCAGCACCCCGGCCCGCAGTAACTTTTGTAATTGAAACATTTATATAGCGCCGCTCACAGATTCAGTGGCGCTCCCGACCCAAGCTAGTGCTCCCGCTAACAAATAGTATAGTCTTCAGGCGTTTACGAAACAGGGGAAGAGAAAAGCCAAGAAGCTCAGAACGTAGCTTATGGGAAAGGCGATTCCAACAAGTAGGGCCAACATATGCGAAGCTTCTGGACTGGGCCGTAGCTCCACGCATGCGCGGGACAACTAGACGGTCATTGGCAGCCGAGCGAAGGGCAGAGCGGTCAGGAAGAGTGGAGACCAAGTTACACAGTGCCCGAAGATAAGAGGAAGATCTTAATGTAGCGATCTTCATGCGGCTCTGATTAGCATCAACGGTATCTTTAGTACGAAAAAATTTACTCAAATCCAAAAAGAGTTCGATAAAAAAAATAGATGTCAACTTTCCAAAGGCGGGAGCAAGTGCGCCTCTTAGCACTTGCCTCTATTTGAAGGGCGCCCATGTCTAAGCTTACAGGCTTAAATGTATGAGCACTATAAATAGGCGAAGTCTTACTGTGTACGTTGTTTGCCTCGGTTGAGTCATTGATGCTTCAGTCTCTTAGTATCCATCGCAGAATCCAAACGCAGTCTGTCGCTGCAACTGATACTGGACTGCATTCACACGACAACAGATGTCGCGTCGACTGCCGGAGTTATCGTCCCGGGATGGACAGCTCGCACGCAGCTACCACGGCATGAAAACAATGGCTTAAAAGCCGCCTGGCGAGCTGTCTGATTTTCTCGTCGTTTTAGAAGTTTCGCTATTATGGTTGTTAGCCGCCTAATCCGTTGAAAATGTCGCATCCGAATTAAAATCTTATTATTATATATTTATTTTATTAATTAATTAAGATAAGATAATCTTTAATCTACCAATTATTATTGCTGACCGCATTTTGGTTATCAGACACAGTAATACGCAATGGCTACATCCTTCACGCAAACGAAATGTCAAGCATCCCATTTCAAGGTCTAAATTATATGAAATTGTTTAAGTATTTCAAATGCCAAGCGCGGGGCACCAACAGCTCATCCACAGTTACATTGTGTCACTGCTAGACAATTGTAGCCTGTCTGTAGGCTACTTCTGTCACATTTGAAATGAGAGAAAGCCAACCTGTCGTTTAGGATCTATATTATATATACATCTATAATATATATATATATATATATATTATATATAGGCCTATACGGTCGTCAATCATTCAACAGAGTTGCGCATGTGGCTGACGACATATATAGGCAAGACATCTTTCGATATTTCCCACCGCTGCAGTCCTATCATCATCATCGGATTCGGACTAAAAGCATTTTCTTGTCGTCTTCGGTCAACAATGGGACAATAATTCAGATTGCTAACGTAGACGCAGAGAGAGAGAGAGAGAGAGAGAGAGAGAGAGAGAGAGAGAGAGAGAGAGGGGGGGGGAGGGAGGGGGAGAGAGAGAGAGAGAGAGAGAGAGAGAGAGGGAGGGAGGGAGGGAGAGAGAGAGAGAGAGGGAGGGAGGGAGGGAGGGAGGGAGAGAGAGAGAGAGAGACAGACAGACACACAAACACACAGACAGACAGACAAAGACAGCGACAGAGACACAGACGGACGAATGATGTCACGGAATGTCCTTCCCTCCACTCTCCGTGTGACTCTCTTGGATCGTTCTCTTTTCTCTGTCTCTCTCCATCTGTCCCTTTCAACATCTGTATATCTATCTGTCTGTCTGTCTGTCTGCCTGTCCATCCATCCATCCGTCCGTCCGTCCGTCCATCCATTTCTCTCCTCGGGATTCTCACACTGGAGGTGCTACTGAATTGCCACGGCTTATTATTGCGCTATAGAAGTCATTGACAACACTATAGGCTACAGAACGGGTAGACACAGAGAGCGAGTCAAACAACCCAAAAATTGGTCATTAAATAAAACAGTTTTAGTTTTATGCATGACCATTGGCCAAGGAAAGCTAGCAACAGATTATGTAGTCGAATGATTACAATAATAACCGCGTGTCAATATTCTTACTATTGCAGCATCGGCATGAATATAAAATGATAGCAATAACTATATTGATAATTGATATGCTGTACAAAACTGCGGTCTATTACAGGTTACGAGCCTGGTACCAAAATTAATCTTGAGTCTCTTCTGACACGTTCTATATTGCAATATTAATACTGCTGCAGTCTTCTTTATCCAAAGTTGAGTTGGGAGTGCTCCTGAGTAGTAACCTTCAAGATGCGCTATATAATTCATCGTGATGAGTAAATGAATTGATTAAAACGACGTTGGAACAATAAAACTATTGCTACTGCATCAATACACCCACAATAAAACCAAACAATGTACCATCATGATAGCACGACGACATTTTTTCAACTAACAATAGGCCTATGTGCGTGACATGATTTCAAAACAGGTGAAATGCGTTTGCATTGTAAGCTATGTGACATTGCCCTATGTGATATCATTTCCTATGTTACATCACTATATACCATCATCCAAGCGTGGCATTCAATGTGAAATCGTGTCTTAATGCGCATAGAATTAATTATTATATTAGTCCTGTAGTAGTCCTATAATTTGTGTACTTTATGTACTTATATATGGGCAAAGAAGTTCTCGTACGCGCCCATGATCTATTCATCAGAAAACATGCTGACTTGTATTGATGACATTATATTATACTGTTGAGATATTTAAAAATAGAGGTGTCCATTGTTTAACTTGACCGCGCATGGTGGGCGAAACGGTCATGGACAGAACACTGTGGAGAAACTTCATAAATCATAAGGGCCTCATCGTCAGGAAACTGATGGAAGAGGGTAAAGAAGAAGTTCATTGTTTAAGTTAAGGGGCAAACGAGTTGAAAGATCATGCCTTTCACTCTTGTCGTTTCTGACACAAAATCCATGTAAATTATTGAGGAAGGCAGGCGAGAGGTCTGTGAAGCAAGACAGATGGGAGTCCAATTCTGCATCAAAGATACGTCTTTGGTTGTGAACACTCTGAACCGACCAGATTCACGGCAGTTCATCCGTTTTGCAGAAGTGAATCCAAGAATAGAATCAGTCTTTGTATGTCTTCAATTGCGGACGAAGAAGGGAAGCAATCTCTGTTTTATCACACGGATCGTACGTCGTACCCAGGCTTAGTTACCCTTGCGTCACTACCAAAGATCGAACCCTGGCTTAGTTTACCCTCGGTCTCTGACGCAACCCATGCTTAGTGCTTCTGTGTCATTTCCAGATCGTTCCCTGGCGTATTAACCTCTGTTTTGCCTACAGATCGTACCCTGACCTGGTTACCCCTGCGTCGCTCCCTTGAACGGCTAGTACTCAGGCTTAGTTACCCCTGTGTCACTCCCGCAGATAGTACCCTGGCCCAGTCACTCATGTGCCGCCCCACATCTCGTACCCTGCATGCATGGTCCCCTACGCCGTACGGTATTCCTGGTTCAGAAGTTGCAGGATATCGTCCAGCCCTTTTCTCTTCGCAACCTCCTCCGGACTCGATCCACTGTTGTCCCTCAGATGCTTATCGGCTCCCCGCTGAAGCAGCATCTTCGCCACCTCCGTCCGTCCAAACAGCACCGCCGAAAGCAGCGCCGTCAACCCGTCGTTGTCCTTCACGTTGACCTCCGCCTCGTAGTCCAGCAGAGCGTCCACTATGTCGAAGTGACCGAGAGCCGCGGCCGCCCTCAGCGGCGCCACTCCGTCGTTATCCCGGATGTTCGGATCCGCCTCGTTCTCCAGCAGCTTGTAGACGATCTCCAGATGGCCGCCGCACGTGGCCGCCTTCAGAGCGGTCGTCCCATCGTTGTCCTTCGCGTTGACCACTGCTCCACTGTCCAGCAACGCCTCCACGATGTCCGAGTGACCCTTGGCGGCACACGCCCGCAGAGCCGTCACTCCCGCGTTGTCGTTGGCGTTGCAGTCTGCCTCCCGGTGGATGAGCTCCGCAACGGTCTCCGTGTGTCCATTCGTGGCCGCCGCCATGAGCGCCGTCGTCCCAACGTTGTCCCTGGCGTAGACGTCCGCCTTCCGGTCGAGCAGTAAGGAAACGACGGCCAGGTGACCGTTCCCCGCTGCGGCTTGCAGGGGACCGACCCCGTCGTTATCCCTGTGGTTCACGTCCGCTCCCCGGTCCACGAGAAGGCGAACCGTCTTACCGTGTCCGTTGGTGGCGGCTGCCCACAGGGGACTATCGCCGTTGTTGTCGTTGATCGCTGCACTGGCTCCCAGCTCCAGCAACATCGTGACAGTGTCGACATGACCGTTGCAGGCAGCGACCCAGATCGGCGTTCGACCGTCGTTGCTGTGGATGTCGACGCCGGCGCCGCTCGACTGGAGGGCACGCACGATCGCGTCATGACCGTTCTTCGCGGCTGCCTTCAGCGGAGTGGAACCGTCGTTGTCTCTGCAGTTGACGTCGGCGCCTCGCCTCACCAACATCTCAACGATCGGCGCGTGACCGTTGCTGGCTGCCGCCCAGAGAGCCGTCTCACCATCGTTATCTTTGGCGTTCAGTTCAGCCCCGTGCTCGATGAGGTCAGCTACGATGCCCTCGTAGCCTTCGGAGGCAGCCTCGCAGAGAGGGGCACTCCCATCGTTATGGCGGGCGTTCGTACTGGCCCCGCTCCGAAGGAGGACCTTGACGATGTCGCCGTGGCCGTTGAAGGTGGCCGCGAGGAGTGGCGACGCTCCATCGTCGTCGGCGGCGTTCACGTCTGCCGCCTTCCTCAGAAGGGCCTCGACGACCTCGAGTCTTCCCTCGTAGGCAGCCGTTCGCAGGGGAGTGGCGCCGTTGATCGCTTTGACGTCGACGCAGGCGCCGTACTCCAGCAGCACCTCCGTTATCTTCGTGAAGCCCTTGTAGGCTGCCGTCCACAGGGACGTGCTGGCGAGGTTGTCCTTGGCGTCCACGTCCGCCTTCTGCTCGAGCAGAAGTCTCGCCACGTCGGCGTGGTTGCTGTAGGCAGCGGCCAGCAGCGGAGTGGCCCCGTCGTTGTCCCTGGCGTTGACGGTCGCACCGTTCTTCACCAGCGACCGAACGCATTCCAGATGACCGGCGTAGGAGGCGGCGAGGAGAGGCGACGCGCCGCCGTAATCGCGCTCGTTTACACTGGCTCCCTTCCGGATCAGCAGCTCGACCAGTCTGTCGTGTCCTCTGAACGCAGCGGCGAGAAGTGGAAACGATCCGTCGTTCTGTTTGGCGTTCACCGTCGCTCCACTCTCGATCAGCAGCTCCCCGATCTCCGCGTTACCGTCGTAGGCCGCCGCCCAGAGGGAAGTACTTCCGGTATGGTTGGCTGCGTTGACCTCGGCGCCGTGTTCGATGAGTTCACGAACCGTGCCCTTCATGCCGCCGAGTGCAGCGACGCGTAGCGACGTCTCGCCGTCGTTGTCGGCGGCGTTGGCGTCGACGCCATGCTCCAGCAGGTAGGTGGCCATGACGCCGTGACCCTCGAAGACAGCGGCCAGCAGAGGAGTCCTTCCCTGGTTGCAGCGTGTGTTGACGCTCGCCTGGTTCTCCATCAGCGTCTCCATCACCTTCACGTGCCCGCCGTAGATGGAAGCCAGTACAGGCGTCACCCCGTCGTTGTCGCGTGCGCTAATGTCTGCTCCGTGTTCCAGCAACACCCTGACGAGATCCGTGTATCCGCCGGAGACCGCAGCGAGCAGCGCAGTCCGACTGTCCTGGCTGTCCTTGGCGTTGATGAAGGCACCCTGCTTCAGCAGCAGCTCAGCGATCTCCGTCTGACCCTTCAAGGCCGCTGCCACGAGGGGCGTCCTCACCGGGCCACTCCCCACCTTCGGATTCACATCCGCACCGTTCTCGAGCAGCAGCCTCGCGAGGTCCTTGTGACCGCTGAAGGCAGCCTGACGCAGCGGCGTCGATCCAGAATGATCGTGGGCGTTGACCTCCGCCCCTCGGTCGAGCAACGCCCTCGCCACTTCCAGATGACCCCTGAAGGCAGCGGCGTGCAGAGCAGTCCGCCCGTCGTTCAGGGTGGCGTTCACCAGGGAGTTGTGTTCGAGAAGGATCCTCACGATCTCCAGATGTCCCTCGTAGGCCGCCGTCCAAAGCGGAGTCCGTCCATCCGTGTGCTTCACGTTGATGTCCGATCCGTACTCGATCAACGCGATCACGCTCTTCCGCTCGCCTCGCTTCGTCGCCGCCAGAAGAGGGTTCCGGGCCGGGTTTGCGCTGGCTCCCCGCTGCAGTAGGAACCGCACAGCGTCCTCAAAGCCCTTATAGGCAGCCTGCCTCAGCGGAGTGATCCCCTCGTTGTCCGCCGCGTTTATGTCCGCCCCGCATTCCAGCAGCTCCTCCATGACGCCCACATCGCCGCGATGGGCCGCCACGAGCAGCGGTGATCGACCGCTGTTGTCGCAGAGGTCAGCCTTGGCTCGCAGTTGGAGCAGTTCGCGCGCAACCTCCGATCGTTTCTTGTTGACGGCCGCCCAGAGGGGACTGGCTCCCTCGCGGTCCCTCGTGTTGAGCGCCGCTCCGTGGCGGACGAGGACACGGACGGCCTCGACGTGTCCGGCGTTGGCGGCGTTCCAGAGAGGCGTTCGCTCTTCGCCGTCCTTAGCATCGACGTGGACATCATCATGTCGAAGGATGAGCTCCAACGTCTGTGCGTCGCCCTTGGCCGCCAGCAGGTGGAGCGCCGTCACGTCCCTGTTGTTGACGGCGTTCAGATCGACCCCCGGTGCATCGATCAACAGCTCCACTAGGTCTCGGTTGCCCCGTCTTGCGGCCGAGAGGAGCGGCGTCTCTCCGAGGTAGTTGATCAGCCGGACGTTCGTCCCGTTCTGCACGAGGAGCCGGGCGACAGCGGGGCTCTTGGTGACGTGCAGAGGGGTCTGGCACCGATCGTCCTGTACGTTGACGTCGGCTCCCTTCCGGATGAGGACCTCGGCCGCCTTCGGATCGCGGACGCAGTGCAGGAGGGTCTGTCCGTTGTCGCGCTCGGTGATGCGGGCGTTCGGGTTGAGCTGGCCTTGGTCGATGAGGTCCGAGAGATGCTGGAGGTTGCTGAGTGAGACGGTCTCCAAGGTCAAGGCCGACAGCAGAGAGGTGAAGCCGTTCGAAAGTTCCTTTGAGAGGACGTCTCCGCCATCCGCGTTTGGCTCCATAACGATCACAATGTTGTAAGGTTTCCTCAGCCCGTTGTTGATTTTAAACAGGCGATAATTATATGTGTTAACTTCTCTAAAATGAAACATCATTGACAATCAGGCTACCTTCGTGTATTGCTTTCGTATACTTGATAGGTTGATAGAGCTACTCTTTTCGTTACACGACTATTTTATTCTAGTTTGCTTCGCTTTTACCTACAACTTCTCTGGCCACCGGGCTCGGAATTCCACTTGTCAAATTCTGATGCGACTCAACGCTCGCGAATAATATGATGTCACATGCTTAGCCGCAGAGTTTCGCTTCAGAAAAGCGGGATTGCGACTACGATGAGAGAAGTCCCCAATCAGCGAATCGCGGAAGTTGGATCGTCTGAACTTCCTAGTATTATAGTCACGTACGAACGGAGATTCAATAAGCGATCTCAGCCGGCAATACCGCGAACGATTTACGATGCACTTTAACACCCAGAAAACCCCTTCAATGCGGACAAAGAAATGTCTGTCGCGGCGTTAAGAGACCGTCTAAAGTCTCAGGGTAGTCCCCGAATTTCATTGTAACTGATAATGTCCGATACTTCGTCGTAGGCTTTTGTGGCTGCGGTAAGTCAGCAAGAGCTCAATTTTATTTATAAGAAGAAAATAGACCCCTATAATCATCATTGCTCCTCGATTCTGACCCTGTATATTATAGCGTCTATATGTGTTTGTGTCTTATGTTTATATAAACCTAATGCCTACTGTCCATATAATACTATTGTGCTCTCCCAATGTTGTGTAGGTACATATACATTGTACAAGCACCTATAGATTTCAAACACTACAATGTAACAACAATAGCGATTTCCAACACTACAATATAATAGCAATAGCGATTTCCAACACTACGATATTATGCGATATCAAACGCTACAACACAGTGGTTTCTAACACCACAATGGCCTATTGTTATAGGTTATCTGTAGACTTCAAGCACCACAATACAGCGTTCAATGACTTCTAATAATTCAATACCTGTAGATTTCAGGCACTGCGAAATCATGCAATTTCAACAAACACTACAATTCCCATAGACTTCCAGCTCAGCAGCATTACCTGTCGTCTTACAAAAGCCTTTAATAAGTAATTATTATTATAATTATACCATAACAACACCTCTCAGTGCAAATTCTTTCGACGAAGAAAAGCGGTAATCGGTGCAGTGCAGAATATATAACTCATCGACTCCTCCTCACCTGTGCTGCCGGTGTCATGAAACGGAGTATCCCCCCTGAAAGCTATCCGGGGGGATGAATTAATCTATCCCCCAGGATGGAATTTACCGGTCTATACTATCCGGGGGGGGATAAACCATTCTATCCCCTTTTTTGAAAAATGCGCACAATAAAAATATTTATGCTGTAATCAAAATTTAAAGTGACTTTAATTGTTTTAAGTGTCCTAGGCAATGCTCAGATAAAGGCAACTCGAATTTATTTAGTGACTCTGAGTGTTCTTAAGTGTTTTTAATGTTTTAGGTGCTCTAAAAACAGGGCAAAACAAATTATCTAGTCGGAATAAACATACCAGTTAGTGTCTTTGTTCAAAACAAAGCAGATGAAAATTAATTTGCCAAAAAAACAACACGCGGAAGCGGTTTGTTCGACTTTTTTAATTTTGGGGGATATAATTAATACGGGGGATACTCTATTTCGTGACACCGGCATGCTGCTATCTCGCCTGAATCAGGAGATAGTCTAAGTACACCGGCATCACTTCTTCACTACTTCACCTCCATATCTGATCTTATTAATCTTGCAGCACGTATCTGCTGATCATGACAATAGGTGGGGTCCTGCAAGACACGGCGTTGTCAGGATGGTCGTGTCGCACTTGAAAGTAGGCCTAGGCTATGAAACCAAGATGCGCACAGGTCAACGGTATGCAAGCACGCACACGCACGCACACACACACACACGCACGCACGCACGCACGCACGCACGCACGCAGGCACACACCTACACAAACGCACACACACATATACATGCACACCCACAAACACACACACACACACACACCTACACACACCCAGACACACACACGCGCGAGTGCGCACACAGACACACACACACACACACACACAAAAGGTCTGTTCATTAGGCTGCAGACTAATTGCAGATAGACTTATAGGTCGAACTCTGCTGAAAATGCGAGAACTGCAGCTCCTCGAGTTGATAAATGTAGACACGACTACTGATTCGTATACGTCGTCTATCACCGGTGCGCAAGTTATCTTGCCACCACGTTCTAAATGTATACAGATGAATTACTATCATATCTGAGGAGGACTGCTATTAATTAATTACTTTTATCTTTCAATTAATTATAACTTTAAACCCGTTAGAGCAGAACTTGGTTCGAGATCTCTGGCCCACCTCCTGCACTCAGATACACAGCCAACCAAGTAAGTAAGTAAGCAAGTAGGTAGGTAAGTAAGTAGGTAGGTAAGTAAGTAGGTAAGTAGGTAAGCAAGTAGGTAGGTATGTAAGTAAGTAAGTAAATGAGTAAGTAAGTAAATAGGTATACGTAGCCTTTATTTGCAGATGCTATAATTATAATAACAGTATAAGCTATTATAGTGAAAAGAGTTCAAAAGACTAACTGCACAGACTGCGAGGGGGATGAACGGACACTCGTGATCATATGTGTGCCGGTATGATTGACACGCGGCAAGCCGAGGTTAAGCAGACGAAGTCGCAACCACACTCTTCTCTTTGATTATGGTTTGGTGTCAGGTCGGGAGCGCCTCTGAGGAGTTCTCTTGAAGGGGCGCTATATAAATGTACGATTACAATTACAATTACACACATCATCCGTAGATGGCTGAGTCTGTGTTGGCTAATTAACACCTTGAATACCTCTTCTGGTGAAATCTGTTTCATGCAGAAGCCTGCCAGAAGGTATCCATCAACAGGGGAACCAAAATCAAACCGCATGAATTAAGACAACATCTAATAACCGAAGCCTACGCCGTAAGCCCCTGCCTCTTATTATAGCCTACTTAACCCTATAACTAACCAAACGGCCGGGGGATAAGCGCATAGGCTTACCCTGCAGAACCAGCCTCTGAGTCGCCGTTGTAAACTGCAAAAGTCGTCACGTCACAGTCACGCCAACTGAAACCGCCGTCAAGAAGTACAAATTGCACAATGCGTTGAGGAAGTTAAATGTATGTATGCGAATATATGCAGGGCCGGCCTTACCTATAGGCAAAGTAGGCAGTTGCCTAGGGCGCCACAGTCTTTGGGGGGCGCCGCGGCACCGGCGAATTTATTTTTTTACACTATAATTCTTCTAAACTCAAAACTTTTGCTAATGGAAAGAATTTAAAATAATTATAGATTTTTTGCACCTGTTCACTGTTCAGGCAGCTCTAGGCTAATTCAATTTCAAGGACTGTATAAATTTTAAATCGACAAATAAAATTCGATTTTTAACGACATTCCGTAGGCTATACTCTTTGCTTTAGGAGACAGGTTAAAATACGCGACGCTCAATTTCGAGAGTGAAGTTGTTGCAAGAAATGAAATGTATGAAATGGGAGTGGGCCTTGCTGAGTATGAAGATGAGATTACAACATTACAGCCTGCCCTTTATTCATATTGAAATAAAATAGTCTAGTAGGGACGACGATGAAGAAAGGGCAGTAGCCGAGGCAGGACCGACCTAAGGCATAGACAAAGTAGGCAGTTGCATGGATCGCCATTGCAAGTTCTAGAGGGCGCCATTTCCACAAAGAGGGCGCCATTTCCACAAGAGTGTATTTTAATATTTTTCAACTTATGCCATTCTTCATAAAATTGAATATTATATCCAGCTTTCAGTGCATTAATAAAAAAAATTATAATGAAATTATTACTCAGTTGAGCGTATAGGCCTACAAGACCGTAGCTATAGGAGGATGTTTTGGGTGTTTGAACACCGCCCCTCCCCTAAATGAAATAATGTAAAAATGAAATAATTAAACATTTGCTAGCACATAACGGTGTGTAATGTAATTTTGAGCAGAAAATAGTCGAAAATCGCGGAAGATAGCGTTTTTTGGACGTCAGAAAATTCGACGACTAACAAAAGTCGTCAGAAAATTTCGACCAAAAAAGTCGCCCGCAGCGTGTACGCACCTCAAAATTCACGGTCAAGAAAACATCCCCCGAAATAAAATCCTAGTGCAGTGCATCGGAGTTTCACGCCTGAGGCGCCAAATGTATGCCTTGCCTAGGGCGCCACTTGGGCTAAGGCCGGCCCTGAATATATGTGCTGGACTATAGCGCCCCTTCAAGTTTTTCCTACTCAGAAGCTCTCCCGACTACAGCGCGGACACTGATTCTAAGTTTCACGCCGAGGCGCATATAGGCAATTGCGAGTGAAGGACTTGTCCAAGGCCCTACGAGGCGGCTTGAGGTGGATTCGAACCGGCAGCCCTCCGGCTTCAAGACGACGAATATAATTATATCCACTACACCAACGCGCCCCACGAATGAATCACAGACTGAAACTTCTGAAGTGATTCTAAAATTCCATCTGCGAAAGTCCACATGATACATCATGCATGCAAGTCAGAAAACGAGGTATCAGACACCTTCTGCATTACACAGAAGTTACCAACTATAGTTGCGATAATAATATAGCCTACCGGTAGTTAGCCTAGTTAAGCCAGACGCCAGGCTTGGGCGAGTGTAATATTATATAAGCTTAAGCTTACGTAAACTGAGGCGTCTTGTCAGGGGGGTTGGGACTGCATGGTGTTTAGAAATTGCAACAAGTTTGGGGAGAGGCTAAAACGACTGGCTAACGAGAGTTGTCTCCTTAATGTCCGTTCACAGATAAGATAAAGAGTGCATCTGTCAGCTGTTCTGCGCGTTAGAATCGGTGCTGAAGAAGCCTCGACAGATAAAACTCGCTTCGCTGTGAAGATAAGGGCAACAGAGAAGTGGACTCGCACTTGAAGAAAAGGCGGACGAGAGAACAATTTATACCGAGCGACATTAGGGTCTAGCACTGTCTCTTGAAAGAAGAAGCCGCCATTGCTACACTTCGTATGCTAATCATGCATGGTCCAGCATGGATGTCGCATGGCCACTGGTCTGAAGATTCGTCTCTTCCCATTATCTGCTCTTCTCTGCTGTGCTGCTATTCTCTTCCATTCTGCGTTATTCTATTCAATTTTCTGGTCTATTCTTAGAATTTTCGTATAGGCTACAGCCCCTTCAAGATTTCGTGCGGCGCAGGGCTGTATGCCTACGCCGCACGCTAGGCCTGCATAGAAGCAAAGATTTTTAAAAGAAATTTGCAGAACTGCACAACCATAAAAAATTTCTGGTGCATCTTTGTTTGGCGAAAATTTCTTGTCGTTTCAGAAAATTTTCCCAAGAAATGTCGCAAGTCGGCGACCAAAAAAACTGATGAACTTTTTTTAGTCAGCAGCTTCGACATTTTTTCATTTTTACTGCACATGACCTTATTCTTTCGTCTTCTTCTTTCGTGGTAAACCGGCCTGCAATTACCTTTTCTAATGGTTTACACTGCACATAACTGCTTTTACAACTGCACAAATGCATTTACAAATGCACATTTTGTGTAGAACTACACGTTAAAGAAGCTCTGCATAGAAGTATATATATATATATATATATATATATATATATATATATATATATATATATATATATATATATATATAGGACAAGCTTTCCAGTGACGATTCCATTATAAGGTTTATATTAATTGTCAAAATTGCCTTTATAGGCCTACAATTGCACAAAACAAATTAATACACCCAGTGCCCAAAGTGTGGAAAAAGAAGTGCCTGGACGCCCCTTACCTCTCCGAAAGAAGTGCCTGGACGCCCCTTACCTTTCCAGTCGGTGCTAGCCAATAAGTGGCTGGACGGCGTTCAGATTTTAAAACAAGTGCATGGACGCCGTCCATGACCATCCAGGCACACTTTAAGCCCTGAATACACCTACACGCTCTTTGGTATACGTTCTGAAAGCCGTTAGGCTACTCAAATAAAATCAGACACTGTATGATGCAGGATATATAATTATAATGATGTGCATAATGCATGCATATACGATATAGGCCTAGGCCTACTTGTTTTTTAACTACCGCGCCTATCTACTGACTAAGAACTGGGGCACAGGCAGTCAAGCACGAGAAAGGCATTGTTTTAAGGTAACGCGGCAGCTAGTGCTGTGTTTTTTAGAAAGAGACGCGGCACGAAAAGTTTGTTATTCTGAGAGTGGCTCGGATGATTCGGATCCCTTTGCCAATTTACGCCTAGCTGCTCCAAATTGTTTCTCAACCAATTTTCGTTTAGCCTACTATCATATCTGTATACTCTTGATTTCGCCATTCCGGGACGCCCGCAGTCACTAGATATGACATTTATACCAATTTACACTGTCCAGTGTGTCTACATAGCCATAGGCGCAATCACGTCCTAAAAGTTGTGGGGGACCAAATGAATCACGTCCTAAAAGTTGGGGGGACCATAATGATAAAGTCAATGGGACCACTCAAAAGTTGGGGGGACGCGTCCCGTGGGTCCCATAGGGTGGTTGCGCCTATGTACATAGCCTATAGCCTATTGCATTATTTGCACATATAGACACAAATTAAGTCATGGAAAAATCAACACGTCATCTCTCAAAATGCATTACAACGAACTAACAGTAGGTCCACATAGGACACAATTAATGGGTTACTGAGTGTCAGTGGTTTGTAAAGTTTTCAAGACGTACTTGAACCCGGCGCTGTCCAACATTCGATGTTCAGCCAGCAACGTTAGGTTTAACAGCAAAGAACGCAAAATTATCACACAACTTGCCGAGATTAGTGTGCAAAATGAAAACATTTTTTCTACCACAAATTCCGGGAAAATGTGAGATCAATCTGGGACACGGGACGCACAGGGCTGATTCTGGGACTGTCCCGGCGAATCCGGGACGGTTGGCAGCCATAACCGCGAATGTTATAACCGGTTGACTCTATCTCAATCTCATCCATGGTGTAAATAATTTTTTTCAAATATTATTTAATTTTGTAGGATAAATACAGGGCTTAAAGTGTGCCTGAACGGTCATGGACGGCGTCCATGCACTTGTTTAAAAATCTGAACGCCGTCCAGCCACTTATTGGAGAGCACAGACTGGTACAGGGTAAGGGGCGTCCAAGCATTTCTTTTGTAGAGGCAAAGAGGCTGAAGGAGCGTCCAGGCACCTATTTTCCCACACTTTAGGCACTGGATAAATTGATAATGCTATAGTTGATAATAGCCTACTATTGGTAGTTGATAATAAAGTTCTAAGCTAAGCAACTTCTAGTCTATTCATCATTACTCATTCTTAGCTAACAATAAATTAAGTATGATTAATTGATTATTAATTATTAGGCCATTGTTAATTACTAATTAGTCTGATCAACTCAGATTTAGGCCCAGAGTGATTTAGGCCTATTCATTCATGATCCAAAATTTCTATGTTAAATTCCCACAAAATTACTTAATCGCCGAATAGCAAATATAGGCCTACCTTTCAATTAACCCTTATAGGGTCACCGAGGGGTAAAAAAATACCCCCATCTCGGATTTTCACGGAAATTTTAATCCCTGAAAATAGTTGAAGAAATCGCTTCTATGACTTTTCCTAAATATGTTTTATGCACAGAATGCATCCAGTTTCATTAGTTATTCATGCACCCAAATCAGCTATAAAGTACGAAAATGTACCACCTCCTAGCTATTTTACTCAGGAATTTTTAAACATAGCATTATGCATGCTTGACACATGAGTGCATTGCTGTTAAATTGTCTCCTTATCAGTATCTGGAAATTATAATAGAAATCGTTTTGGTTTAATAAAATTAGGATGAATAAATGACATTGTCTACTAGTGCAAATCACGCGAAGTTAACAAGTGTAGCATCAAGCCCTTTTGTTCCATCGCATTTCTTGACCTCGAAAATGCTGATTTAGACCCTGAGATCATGTTTCCATTGCACGAATGACTTCACTAATATTCTGGCCGCCATTTTGTCCGCCATTTTGATTTTCGTGCAGTGGCACATATGTGACATTGGTTCCATTGCATTCCTTGACCTCGAAAATGTTGATTTAGACTCTGAAATCATGTTTCCATTGCATGCATAACTTCACTTATAGCCATTTAAGATTCTGGCCGCCATTTTGTCCGCCATTTTGATTTTCCTGCAGTGCTGCATGTTACTTTGGTACCAGCGCATTCCGCGAACCTTCTATAAATAACTTCTTTTAGTTTTATACTTGAAAATCGGAGTTTATCATAGGAATCATGCGAAACACAGTGGGGGTATTTTTTACCCCCCGGTGACCAAAATCGGTTGAGAAAAATCGTGACCCTATGAGGGTTAAATAAATCAGATGTCAAACTTAGATTGTTGAAAGAATTAAAATATCCAACCAAATCTCTGCAGAAAATCAACACAATGTCATGACGAGGAACTGCCAAGAACAAGCATACGATAGGTCACGGTAGTTTACGATATATCCGGTTTTAATAAATCATTTATTTTAATATAAATTTCAGGGCTTTTTCTAAGGAATTTTTAGAATTGCACAGCCCATTCCATTCCTTCTCATCTTCTATGGTAAATTATTACTTTCACTTGAATGTCAGTTACCATTTTTACTGTTTTTAACTGCACAGAAGTGCTTTTACAGCTGCACAAATCCATTTAGAATCACTGCACATTTTGTGTAGAACTGCACGCTAATTTGTATAACGGCAAGTTGAATTTTTTCATATACGCAATAAGGCAATGAGTCACAGAAATAAATAAAAAAATAAATTAATTCTTTAATGAGTGTTAAATTCATGGTGTGATTGGGCAAAGTCGTTAAAAATTACAATAATATATATATATATATATATATGTATATATATATATATATTATAACCAGCTGGGGCACCCGGCGTTGCCCGGGAATTTTAAGATTCGTCCGTTCCCGGTCAATCCCTCCCTCCATTCTCACCCTCCTCCCCTCCATCCGTCCGCTGCACAAAATCCTACTGATTTATCTAAATTGGGCTTTGACTTAAAAATCACTGAGGCGCGTGGCAATTCAACATAGCAACGAAGCCGTTGGGCGGTGTGAAAATGGCCTGTCGTGGGAGAGGTCTCGTGGGAGAGGTTTTTGGCGTTTATGAACCTGAAAATGGTGTTGGGCGAGATCGCCGACCCTCTATGGCCTGGCCGGGGTCGATCTCGAACCCCATGCGAAGGTTTTGTGTTGATTGCTTCAAAACTGTGGCCGTGTTCATCTAACAAAGGCACAAACACATAGACCTACGAAAATATATATTATAAGATTAACTGGTAAAAGTATGAGAATTTAGTTTCCATGAAAAACATTTTAGGCTTAAGTAATAAGTAAACGGACCAAGGGGTGCCATTTTTGACCCAACATGGGCACGGGGGCGACCAGAGCTCCCGGGCCCGTGCTAAATCTGCCACAGAGAGGAATACAAACATGAATGCTACTCGACTGAAGAGGCTACACAGTAAGCTGGATGAAACTCAACAATGACAGGAGTGGTGCAATTGGATGTTGGAATCTCATAAAGACTATATATATATATATATATATATATATATATATATATAACTTCCTATTGTATAACTTCAAAGAAAATGCAATGGTTTCAGCCTCACACAGCATTTCGATTTCTGACTGGTCAATTTAAGCACCGAATATTTTACAGTGATAGGCCCAGGGTGAGAATTGCCGGGGGGGGGGGGTGGTTGGGGGTTCAACCCCTCAGTCTCTCTTCGGACCCCCCTAGTTCAGTCTTCAGTGCACACCCCAGGGGGGTCGTCTCCAACCCCCCCCAGTTTTCAGTTGCGCCAGTGCAACATAACATTAACTGATTTACACAGAAAAGGAGCAGTTTTCCATGGTGTATGGTAATGGTGAAGCTAGAGTCTAATGCTCAGTGGAGTGCCGACGCGGAAAGGGAGAACAGTGAACCGTTGTCGCTTCATGCATAGGCGTAGTCAATGGCTATAGCCTGCGTCTGAACTTCCACCCACTTTTCGGAGGACTAGAATTACGCATTATGCATATGGCACCCACGGTGACTCATCTAGCATAAGGGAGGGTCGATCCATGCAGGGAGGAGGAAAGAGGGAATCATCGCTGAAAGCTGTGCAGCCAAGGCAGGCGTGGTCATCCAACTGTTGGAGGGAAGATTAGACCAATACTATCAAAATAGCGCTAATGGAACCTATGTTTCCCAAGCCGACCAAAGTTGGCTTTGACCTTAGGAAAGGGTCAACAAGTATTGTATGATAAATTGGGCGAATCACGGATGCCTGACACCTTAATTACTCTACGGACCTGCATTTCACTGAAAACCACAACATGCAATGACATACAAATAGGTTATCTCCAAAGAGGTGGTCTGAGAAGGATGTGACGCACGGTATATCATTGGATACGACAGCTGTGAAATACATGTATATAGAAAGGGCAAGGGTGCAGAGAGAACTACAGAAGAAAGCATCGGTGGCTGGGATAATTTGTGAATGTTCTTGGTATGCTTGAAAGAAAGACTGATCTAGCTTTGAACATTCCTGTCTATTCAGCTCTCAACAGCACATTGGTGGTTACGTGAAAAAAGATAAGGTGTTGTCCACTGCCTGGTGATATGTGTTTGCTTTATATTTAACGGTGTTTTGGTGATGTCAGGAACATCAGCGGGGCGGAAGCTCATCCAAATCACGTAACTATGAAGATGAAGAATGGAGTGTCGTTCATGCTACAACTGGATGTGATTTGACATATTTAGCAGGAATCAGCTGAAACAATGCATGAATAAACTATTTGAAAGTTCCCACTTTGACTGCACTGCAGTTTAACTATTGCTGGCTTTATGTATATACAGGATGCATGCTTCAATGTTTCATAACTTGGCCTATCAATAGTTTCAGCTTTTCATGACTTGACGGATATAGGGTACCGTAGAATCAATTCAGGCCGTGCTTCTGTCAATGCAATCTTTCTACATTTGGAACATTCCATTATGAGCTCATTACCAAGCTGTAAGTTTGGAAAGGCCCATTTTTCTAGATATTGATGTTCAGATATCATCTTCACCTTCATCGGATGTAGTGTGGTGGAAAAAAGTAATCTTTACCATGCAGTGTGCGCCAAAGCCACATTATAGAATTTGTCTACAGCAAATCATGTGAAGTTGACAAACGTAGCATCAGGCCCTGCTGCTATCGAAGTGCGATCTTGTCATGTGCACTCAGGTGCAATTGCATTGACAGCAGCAAGGCCTGAATTGACTCTACGGTACCCTATATCCGTCAAGTCATGAAAAGTTGAAACAATTGATATAGGCCAAGTTATGAAACATTGAAGCATGCATCCTGTATATACATAAAGCCAGCAATAGTTAAACTGCAGTGCAGTCATACGCTACTAAAAATTTTCACTATATGTATGGCAATTTCACTGCATAACATTGCATGTGATTTTGTTGGAAGCATATGACCTGGAAATTACTAGTCCAGACTGAAATCAAGTCTCCATCGCATATGTTCAAGACATCACTCATAGCCAGTTGAAGTTTTTGTCCACCATTTTTGTTTTTGTTTTCTGGCAGTGTCACATAATATATTCCGTGCTTTTAATTTCATCACTTTCCTTTAATCAGAAAATTCTCATTTAATTCTGAATTGATGTATTCATTAGATACAGAAATTCACTAACAGCCAATTCAAGATTCTGGCCGCCATTTTGGTGTCCAGGCAGTGCTATATATGTGACATTGGTTTCATCACGTGCCTTGACCTTGAAAATGTTGATTTAGACCCTGAAATCATGATTCCATTGCATACATAACATCACTTATAGCCATTTTAAGATTTTGTCCGCCATTTTGTCCGCCATCCTGGTTTCCTTAAAATGCCACATATGTTACCTTACTTCCATTGCATTCCTTGACCCCGAAAATGTTGATTTAGACCCTGAAATCATGATTCCATTGCATACATAACTTCACTTATGACCATTTTCAGATTTTGTCCGCCATCTTGGTTTCCGTGCAATGCCACATATGTTACCTTGCTTCCATTGCATTCCTTGACCCCGAAAATGTTGGTTTAGACCCTGAAATCATGATTCCACTGCATACATAACTTCACTTACAGCCATTTTAAGATTCTGGCCGCCATTTTGTCCGCCATTTTGATTTTCTTGCAGTGCTACATATGTGTATTAGGTTCCATTGTATTCCTTGCACCCTATAATCTTAATTTAGAGTCTAAAATCGTGTTCCTGTCACATACAATACTTTACTTATAGCCATTTGAAGCAACTGACCGCCATTTTGTCCGCCATCTTGTTTTCCCATTGAACGGCCAAAAATCCAGCTTGCTAACCGCGATTTTCGTTTTCAGCATGGTCAAATTAGTCTAGAAACACCGGTTAGCAAATTGTTACATGATTTGCTTCTAACAGTGCCATTTTGAGATTCCAAGCCTGGTCTAACATACTTAGAGGAGAGGGTATGCTGGTGAAGTTGCTGGAGGGACGTAGGCCTATGGAGGGAAGGCAACGAGAGGCAGAAGAAGATTAAATATGTTGAGTGATCTCGATGATGTCCTACGCCCTCCCAAGAGGAGGGCGCAGGACAGAGAGGGATGGAGGAGGGAGGAGGGGAACACGAGGTCGTTCATGTCACAAACCTGCCCAGCGGCAGAAGACTGAAGAAGAAATATTTAGAGCCTAACATAATCTGCCACATAGTGCATGTGTCAGAGTGGAAGTATAGAGCCAGATACTAGATCAGTTTACATGGAGTGACGGAGATTTGGAGACCCGAGTGCATAAACCTACATGGGATTATAAATAAAGCGCAACACTCCGCTAGGCGGCTGCTATTATATAGCCTAGCTAAAGTAGGCCTATATATAAATTCAAATTGTGAACGTGGTTAAAAAGATAAGCCTTCTTCAGTTTTGTTTCTCAAAATGGATGCCTAAAAATTCCGATGGCGTATGAAAATGTCAGCGTTTGGGATGACGATTAGCAAGCCGGAAGAAACATCTACAGGGGCTGCGAAAAGGGTGCACGAACTGCTGGATCAATCTGATCATGTACGTAGGCCTACATAAAGGTATGCGATGCAGATAATTAATATTATGGCTTCCAGGTCTCAATGAACTTATAACCGTCGTCCGTCGATTATTTGTTGTATTTCTTGAGCATTAGGCCTACCTTTGGTTTGCATCATATATGTTTCTCTGCAGAATGCAACTGTTGTCTTAGAGGACATAAAAAATTAATGTCTCAGAATTTTTTTTATCTATATGGGTTGCTATAAAAAGTGCTCATACAGCATACATACATACATATATACATACATACATACATAATTACATTGACATTAGCTTCCAATAAGGAAAAAAATTGCCAACTATGCATGGCTCAAAGTCTGACCCCCCCCAGTCTTTTTTTTTCGACAATTCTCACACTGGATAGGCCTACATGCAGCAGCGGCGCCAGAGGTGGACTAAGCCCCCTAAAATGGCAATCCGTTTTTTTACATGTAAAAATGATATATTTTCGCGGTCAGCCCCCCAAAAATCTGTGAAACATTTAGGGGATAAAAAAAAGGTCGTCAGAAATTCTGGCGGATGAAAAATTTCTTTCCCCGGAGTCAGTCCCCCAAAACCAGGGGCTTCTATCTCCCCTAAGCAGCCGGGCGCAATCCATTTTCTTCTCCCCCCCCCCCCTTTTCTGGACCGGCCTTCCTCTATGTATGCAATATAGCCTAATGCAATCTAGCGCATGCCCTTCTCTAGTGTGGGAATGAAGGTTTGTTTGGAGAGGGACAAACGAGCATCCAGCAGACGATCGCCGAAGCATGTGCAGCGCCGAGAATGGACCTGGTATGGGGAGGGAATGTGCCCCTCCCCAAAAGAAATTTTTGCGATTTTCGGATTGCAATTTCAGCATTTTAAGCTGTCCTCTTAGCAAAATTACCCTACTGTTTCAGTGGAGGAATTGCCAGTGCCGGTTCTAGCAACCCCCGGCCGGGGGGGCCCGAGTTTGAGAGGGGCTCCAAATCTAGCTGGTCATTATGCCTATTTGTGACTGTACAGATCCGTTCTGGTGCATGCCTCAACTAACCATATGGCACTGCCATCGCAGCCTAATGCAAACATCATACTGATTTTGGGCGTAAGTATATAACCATTTAAACTAACTCAGGCAATTTCGTCCACTTTTTCAAACACAACTTTTATAAATTGTAACTTATTCTAATTGCTAATTGGATGAGGCCTCAAAATAAAACCGGTGTGAGGCCCAAACATTAAAGCCTTTGTAGGGTCCCAGATGTAATTGGTATGTGTCTGATCTCAAGTTTGCAAGGGGCCTAAAATGTAGCTGGTAATTATCCCTTTCATGAATGCAGGGCCGGATTTAGGGTGGTGGGGGCCCATGGGCGCCCATTAAGGTGGGGGCCCTTTTTGCAATAGGTATTTTGCTTTTTGATGCACAGTCTCCGACAGAGACAAGCCCTGTACATGTGTACAGTCCTAGCATATCGATCACAAGCAAAGGTGCTGAAAGAAATGTTTAAATTGTTGACTGATTGTTGACAAAAAATTAAATACCTAATTATAAATGAAGACAAATTGAGATGATCATTTTGCTGCTAAATAGTGACTGCTATTGTATTATTTGGTGTCAAATCATTTCTCAAATACAAAGTTCAAGAATAAGCGTCGAGGTTTTTATCCAGTTTTTAGTAGGCTGTAAATCACTGCATGTATATATATAGGATATATGCAGAAAAAACACAGAAAATAAAAATTTAATTTTTGCCCGAAAAATCTGACGACCTTTTTTTAGTCATTTGACTCATTTCCTGTAAATCTTCATAAAATTTTGCTGTTTACCCCTGTGTGCACGAAAAAATATCCGCCTGTAGGCCTACCTGTTTGCCTGATAATTTAAACATTTCCAAATTTTTTCCCCGTCCGTGTCTCTTTGGCCCGAAAAACACATTTGCCCGAAATTTGGGGGCATTTGCCCCCCCATGGACCCTCGCCTCCTACGCCTATGGGTCCGGTATACAGAGACTTTGCGCATTTTTCTATTGGCAAAGTCATAAATTAACTGATTAAAATCCAGTTGGTAGACCTATAGAATATCACTCAATGCTAAACACTCCAAGGTGGCTACGTAACTCGTGTGTCATCCTTGTGCCAACTTCGAAGCCTGTTTTTAATTATCGTTGTCCTGTAAAATGAGCGTCTAGCACTACAGTGTGTGACCATGAGCACCAAGTAGCCTACATAATACATTGTTAGCATTATTTCCACATTTTGGGAATGAACTTTCATCACCTGTGTCAAGGTACTAGACTTATAATATTGGTTCGTGAACTGCTCCTGACTTATGCCGAGGCTGTTCTTCGTGTCTCGTCTTGAAACATTTTGACAAAATAATAAAACTGCATTAGCTCATTGCGAGGGCATTCATCGAGTTCATCATCATTATACTGGTATACATGGTTTTTCGCAAACTTGAGTATTTCTTCATCACTAGGGGCCTACACAATTCAAGCTTAGAAAAAAACCAAACCTTGAGCAGAGCAGTTCGTTTGATTCTAGTCTTTTGTCATCCACGGTGACAGCAGATTTACTTAGAGCTGTTGCCTGAAGTAACACGACTTGTCTTTGCAAGTAGCCTACTAGCCTGTAATATACTTTCTCATTTTGAGATCCTTTTTCTTTACTGAACTTGTGCTTTTGAGAGCCGCTCTGTGCCTATTAGGCCTATATAGTGCCCTGATCTTAAATTCGGTTCATGTCTATTGGTTGAAATTACTTAGAATCTTCAAATTATATTAAGTAATGCTGATTCAAAACTCACACTGTGATGGCATTATAAACCGTGCATATATATATATATTTATATATATAAACACTGTATATTATAAGCGTCGAGTCCTTTAATTATAGGACTGCAGTGTCAACCACTCTTGACAGCACAGAAATGACAGTAAACAGCTGTGCGCTGCCACAAATGTGAACATTGAGTCACTCGGGGTCAGAGTGCCAGCCGAACGCTGGAGCTAAGACAAAATACCCACTGTCTCCGTAACACGATACTCGTGGTGAAGGCCGTGGAGGTCATCGTCCTGAGCTGACCAGAGAACGAGGTCTCGATCTGTCTGTCTGCGGCATGTGGACCAAGTCGAGGGAAACACCTCTGACACTGCATCTGCCTACATCAGTATACCGTTCGCTATCTGAGCTTGAGTTAAAAGGACGATAATCTGTCAACATGCAGCAGCTGCTGCTGAAGATGTCACGCTTAGAGCGGTACTGGTAAACAAAATTAACGAGCATACAGTGGTTAAAGCAGAGGCATGCTACTCACTGATCTCAAGACCCTTAGAATCCCTTCCTCAATCAAAATTTATCGAGTACGCTCTAAAGGGGATAAAAAAAAACTGCAACTGGTGGGGGCCCCTAAGTGGTGGGGGCCCCTGGGCTGGAGCCCGTGTAGCCCATGCCTAAATCCGGCCCTGCATGAATGTTCATTCCTGAAACCACGCACCGAACTATGTTTTAACGCAAAGCATACAAAATAAATAAACAATTTGTGGTTTGGACGGGATCCTTGTATCCCCAATATTTCAGAAATATTTCATTAGTATCATCCACTGTTCATCAATAATGATAAAGTTTGTTAAGATGACAGTCTATAAATGCTACCATTACAGTTGGCAAATCGGACAAATTTAAACAATGGAGAGGAGACACTCCGAAGTCCTAAACCACCTTTCACAGCATTGAAAAATAAGCAATTTTTGTAAAGATGACAGTTTAAAATTCTACCATTACAGCAAGAAAATTCCAAAAAATTTAACAATTGGGAGGGGACATTTATTGAAGTCTTACACCATGTCTTTCAACACTTACATTATGAGAAATTTTGCTGAGATGACAGCTCAAGACAAGGTATGGTGGCCTCAAGTTTTTATCGGGAGGGGGGGGAGGCCTCAGGTACCCTAGCGCCGGCACTGGGAATTGCTGCCAAAATTGGGCAGCCATATGTTTTGCGCCTCAGCTGATTAGTGTGCACTTGAGAGGCGTTGCATAAATTTTTAGAGCACAAGGCAATACAATAAAATACAGGGTCATTCCATCTCAAATCAACAAATTTCTAAAAAGTTTCCCACTCGACCATCTCGGATTTTGATGAAATTTGCACAGAATGTGCAGAAATATATTAGAACATGCTGTGCAAAAGTTGAGAGCAATATTCCCAGTAGTTTTTTTTATACGGAATTTTAAAGACACCGGGGTGACCCCGCTAATCGCGTTTCGAAAATTGCGTCTTAATTTGCCGCCATGTTCAGGGGGCCATAAGTCGACTATCATTGCAGATAAATAGATGAAATTTTCAGGATACATAGTCATCATGGTGCTAATCAAGGATATTGAAAGAACTTGATATCTGATGGATAGTTTTTTTCTAAGTACACATTGAAAATCGGAAAAAAAACAGCGACCCTGTCTGGCGCAAGTACTTTACTGCTCTAGTATGACCAAATGGGTTCATAATCAGAGAAAGTGTGAACCACTTGCCATCATAGTCCACATTGTGTGCACAGAAAAGCAATTAGGTCAGCTTTATCATGTGTACATGTTGCAATATAGCCTTCTGAAAATGAAAGAAACCACTTTTTTGCCTTTTGACGACAATGTTCAGGGCCTGGTATGGGCAAGTGGGATAGGTGATACAGCTATGAAATTAGCACCATTGGAAAGAGCAGCTCAAATACTACTAAATAAAAGAAGAATTTCTTTTGAGACTCCTGTGGTTCAACGATTACAGCTATTTCCATTATAGTAGTGTTTTGATCATTCGCGAACTGATGCGAGCTGATATAACGAGCTTAGTACTTTACTGCTCTACTATGACCAAATGGGTTCATTATCAGAGAAAGTATGAACCACTTGCCATCATAGTCCACATTGTGTGCACAGAAAAGCAATTAGGTCAGCTTTATCATGTGTACCTGTTGCAATATAGCCTTCTGAAAATGAAAGAAACCACTTTTTTGCCTTTTGACGACAATGTTCAGGGCCTGGTATGGGCATGTGGGATAGGTGATACAGCTATGAAATTAACGCCATTGGAAAGAGCAGCTCAAATACTACTAAATATAACAAGTATTGCTTTTGAGACTCCTGTGGTTCAACTATTACAGCTATTTCCATTATAGTGGTTTGATCATTCGTGAACTGATGCGAGCCGATATAACGAGCTTAGTACTTTACTGCTTTACTATGACCAAATGGGTTCATTATCAAAGAAAGTGTGAACCACTTGCCATCATAGTCCACATTGTGTGCACAGAAAAGCAATTAGGTCAGCTTTATCATGTGTACCTGTTGCAATATAGCCTTCTGAAAATGAAAGAAACCACTTTTTAGCCTTTTGACGACAATGTTCAGGGCCTGGTATGGGCATGTGGGATAGGTGATACAGCTATGAAATTAACACCATTGGAAAGAGCAGCTCAAATACTACTAAATATAAGAAGAATTTCTTTTGAG
The DNA here is from genome assembly GCA_949752735.1 of Lumbricus terrestris. NCBI lineage: Eukaryota > Metazoa > Annelida > Clitellata > Crassiclitellata > Lumbricidae > Lumbricus > Lumbricus terrestris. The sequence goes on along the minus strand of OX457042.1, from coordinate 4,191,228 downwards.
ACTCCTGTGGTTCATCGATTACAGCTATTTCAATTATAGTAGTGTTTTTATCATTCGCGAACTGATGCTCATTATTACCTTTGCTACATTCTTTCCCTTCCTTCATTGAGATTCCAATATAACACGGTGAGAAACTTGATGCAGCCATTAACATTAAGCATGTGTCAGATGGTAAATAGCAATAATATTTCAATCAACTCTCTGAACTTGCAACTTTGCAATACTTAAAACATTTAACACAAAGTAAGAAAGAATCATGGCTATAGGGTCTTATAATGTTTACTGCCTATAGAAAAGACTACGTATAAATAAGACTTATTATGTAGCTGATCTTAAACAATTTCATGTGTCTGTCATATCCAGATGGTTAGCTGAAGATCATATTTATTAACTACCAGGTACTTACTTTATGTACATACTGGCAAACATTAAAGAATTCAGTTCTCCTATTCTAATCATTCATTGCCATATAACAATGGCAGCATATGTTCAAAATACTACTACAATGTAAACTGCTGTATTCATTAAACTACAAAAAGTCTCAAAAACAAATCTTCTTATATTTAGTAGTATTTGAGCTGCTCTTTCCAATGGCGTTAATTTCATAACTGTATCACCTATCCCACATGCCCATACCAGGCCCTGAACATTGTCGTCAAAAGGCAAAAAAGTGGTTTCTTTCATTTTCAGAAGGCTATGTTGCAACAGGTACACATGATAAAGCTGACCTAATTGCTTTTCTGTGCACACAATGTGGACTATGATGGCAAGTGGTTCACACTTTCTTTGATAATGAACCCATTTGGTCATAGTAAAGCAGTAAAGTACTAAGCTCGTTATATCGGCTCGCATCAGTTCACGAATGATCAAAACACTATAATGGAAATAGCTGTAATAGTTGAACCACAGGAGTCTCAAAAGCAATACTTGTTATATTTAGTAGTATTTGAGCTGCTCTTTCCAATGGCGTTAATTTCATAACTGTATCACCTATCCCACATGCCCATACCAGGCCCTGAACATTGTCGTCAAAAGGCAAAAAAGTGGTTTCTTTCATTTTCAGAAGGCTATATTGCAACAGGTACACATGATAAAGCTGACCTAATTGCTTTTCTGTGCACACAATGTGGACTATGATGGCAAGTGGTTCATACTTTCTCTGATAATGAACCCATTTGGTCATAGTAGAGCAGTAAAGTACTAAGCTCGTTATATCGGCTCGCATCAGTTCGCGAATGATCAAAACACTACTATAATGGAAATAGCTGTAATAGTTGAACCACACGAGTCTCAAAAGAAATTCTTCTTTTATTTAGTAGTATTTGAGCTGCTCTTTCCAATGGTGCTAATTTCATAGCTGTATCACCTATCCCACATGCCCATACCAGGCCCTGAACATTGTCGTCAAAAGGCAAAAAAGTGGTTTCTTTCATTTTCAGAAGGCTATATTGCAACAGGTACACATGATAAAGCTGACCTAATTGCTTTTCTGTGCACACAATGTGGCCTATGATGGCAAGTGGTTCACACTTTCTTTGATTATGAACCCATTTGGTCATACTAGAGCAGTAAAGTACTTGCGCCAGACGGGGTCACTGTTTTTTTTTCGATTTTCAATGTGTACTTAGAAAAAAACTATCCATCAGATATCAAGTTCTTTCAATATCCTTGATTAGCACCATGATGACTATGTATCCTGAAAATTTCATCTATTTATCTGCAATGATAGTCGACTTATGGCCCCCTGAACATGGCGGCAAATTAAGACGCAATTTTCGAATCGCGATTAGCGGGGTCACCCCGGTGTCTTTAAAATTCCGTATAAAAAAAACTACTGGGAGTATTGCTCTCAACTTTTGCACAGCATGTTCCAATATATTTCTGCACATTCTGTGCAAATTTCATCAAAATCCGAGATGGTCGAGTGGGAAGCATTTGTTGAACTGAGGCGGAATGACCCTACAATGTAGGTCCTACATTGTAAGCCCACGTATTAATGATGTTGCTTTGCTAAGTGCTCAAGGACCAAATTTGTCTGTCTGAAATTTTAAAGATAACATTGGAGAGAAGTCATTTAGTTGTGCAAAATAGTATTTGTATTAACATTATTTTTTTCAATTACAATATGATTGTATTATTTATTAAAATAGTAAAAACTAAAAACATAATTATAATCACGTAATAGGAATTTTTTTATAGTAGCCTATATTATAGCTGTTATAGCAGTTCATATAATTCAAAAATGCAGATCGTAGCCTAACTAAAAACTCAAAGTGTATAAAGTGTATGCATTTTGCTAAAAACTATTAGGCCTACCATTTTGTCCAAATTTATATGGAGGGGAAGTATTTTCTGGGGATCTTCCTGTACTATCTTCCTTTAGTGATGCCTAGATTGAACGCTGCCCTCCATGTCCGACCTTCCCCCCCAACCGACGTTAATTTTGGCTGTCTTCTGATTCCCCCCAATTTTTCACTGGGCGCAAGCTGCGCCCGCCATGTATAGGGATAGAAGCCCCTGCCCAAAACTGAAATCCTGGCGCTGCCAATGACTACATGGCCTACTGTAGTAGTTTCATAGCAGACTTTGATTGATGCGACGTTGTCAAACTAGCCACCTCACACTCCGTGGCACAATAATTACTATCTCTTAAAGATCAACAGGATACTATAATGGCCTCAAGATATCGCTCGTGGAGAGGGCATAAAATCAAAATTTCTGTTAAAAAAGCCGGGAAAAGTTCCAAAGCGGGAAATTTAGTGCAGATACCTAGTTTCGATGGTCGCTTTAATTCAAGCAAATACCGTTGTGCAACAAACCATGCAGGAGCATCAATTCATTCTGTTTCAGAAACGAAATTTTCATAATTTTAAATAAAAATCTAAAGATCACAGCAACAAAGTTATGCTAAGGTGTTCGAATGAACTGCGCATTTTGCCTTATGAGTCACCATGTTACTGTAGAGCGCAAATCGCTTATCACATCTGTCACAAGCAAAGGGTTTCTCTCCCGTGTGACTTCTCATGTGTCCCTCGAGATTTTGCTTCTTTGGAAACCTCTTTCCACAGATATTACATTCAAATGGCTTCTCACCAGCGTGCATTCTCATGTGTTCAGGCAAACGAGAGGCCCAGAGGATCTTACCACAAACGGAGCACGGTTTATTCGCCCTTCTATTCGTTCCATTGTGAGTGTCCAAGTGATTCCGTAACTGTATCTTCTTACGAAATTGTTTTTTACATAATGTACATTTGAACGGTTTCTCTCCAGTATGGATCATCATGTGCTCCTTTAAGAGAGAGGGGAAGCTAAATTTTCTTTTGCAGATGTCACAGGCGACACCTTTTCGTTGCTCCTTCGTCTGGTGAGATTCATTGTGTCTTGATAACATGTCTCTGGTCTTGTATGACTTGCTGCATTTATCGCAAGAGAAAAGTCTCTCCTCTGAATGTGTATATTTATGTATGCGAAGATTAGTGTCGCATCGAAACAGCTTGCCACACTGATCGCAGCTGAATGGCTTTTCCTGCGTATGTATCCGAACGTGCGCTGCCAAATCTGAAGGTTGCGCATAACGTTTACCACAAAACTCACAAGAGTAACGTTTCTCCTCGTGATGGAGCCTGATATGGGCATACACAGAACGTCTTGTCTTGTACGCCTTACCACAGTATCCACACAAAAAAGGCTTTTCTTTGCCTTTTGTATAAAATACGTGTCGAAATTTAAGCAACACAGCACCAGGTGGCCGTTTCAAAGCCACTACAGAGTCCGTACGAGTCATACTTTGTGCCGTTGTGAGGTTGGATTCAAACGGGACTTCACTGTCTTCCAATTGAAAGGGAGGACTGTTATAGCAGCTATCCACAATGCCTGCATTGTCTGGTGATAGCTCAACAAGAGCTGCACAATCATTTGAAGACAATATAGGTTCGTCAATTGTCTTCCCTTCTGCTTTGCTATTGCATTGAATAGACTCAGCTTTACTTGGACTGGTGACATAGTGTTCAGGTACGTTCATTTCACTCTCCTCTGTGTCATCAGCATCATCTTTTAATAGTTTCCTTCTTTCCTTGTGAGAAATCATGTGTTCCCACAAGTGTTGCTTAAGATGAAATTGTCTCTGACAAACAGTGCATTTGAAAGGCTTTTCACCAGAATGCATTGTCATGTGTTCCTTCAAATCAGTGACAGCACTAAACTTCATTTTGCAGATATTGCATTCTCTTTGATCATCTATGTTGTGCGATTTTTCGTGGATTGTCAAACCGTCTCGGGTCATGAAAAGCTTGCTGCATTGATTGCATTGGAATAATCTCTCTTCTGAATGCGTATAATTATGTCCACTGTGAGTACCCATGTGATTCCGTAGCCCTATCTTTCTACGAAATTGTTTTTCACATAACGTACATTTGAACGGTTTCTCTCCAGTATGAATCAACATGTGCTCCTTTAAAAGAGCGGGCCAGCTAAATTTTCTTTTGCAGACGTCGCAGACGACACCATTTCGTTGCTCCACCGTCTGGTGAGTTTCTTTGTGTTGTGACAAAGCGCCTCTGGTCTTGAACGATTTACTGCATTTATCACAAGAGAAAAGTCGCTCTTCTGAATGTGTAGTTTTATGATAGCGAAGACTGGCGTCAAATCGAAACTGCATGCCACACTGATCGCAGCTGAATGGCTTTTCCTGTGTATGTATCCGAGTGTGATTTGTCAAATCTGAAGGTTGCGCAAAACGTTTCCCACAAAACTCACAAGAGTAACGTTTCTCCTCGTGATGGAGCCTGATATGGGCATACACAGAATGTCTTGTCTTGTATTCCTTACCACAGTATCCACACATAAAAGGCTTTTCTTTGCCTTTTGAATAAAATACGTGTCGAAATTTAAGCAGCACAGCGCCAGGTGGCCGTTTCAAAGCCACTACAGAGTCCACACAAGTCATACTTTGTGCCGTTGTGAGGATGGATTCAAACTGGACTTCACTCTCTTCCAATCGAAAGGGAGGACTGTTATAGCAGCTATCCACAATGCCTGCATTGTCTGGTGATAGCTCAACAAGAGCTGCACAATCATTTGAAGACAATATAGGTTCGTTAATTGTCTTCATTTCTGCTTTGCTATTGCATTGAATAAGCTCATCCTTTCTTGGACTGGTGGCCACCTGGTTCATTTCACTCTCCTCTGTGTCATCAGCATCTTCTTTTAATAGTTTCCTTCTTTCCTTGTGAGAAATCATGTGTTGCAGCAAGTATTGCTTAAGACGAAATTGTCTCTGACATACAGCGCATTTGAAAGGCTTTTCACCAGAATGTATTGCCACGTGCTCCTTCAAATCAGTGATAGCACTAAACTTCCTCCTGCGTTGCTTCATGACTACTGACTGCACTGGACTAACCTTGCATAACGGATGATTTACTCCGAATGATCCATAACATTCTGATGGAGATAAGTCATCGGCATCTCCTTTCTTAACCACTTCCATGGTTTCTTCGTGACAAATCTCAAAATCCTGGTAATCGATTTCTTCACAAATTTCCGTATTCGACGATGCTCTGGAATTGCATTCGTCATCCAAAGATACCACTGAAAATAAACCCATCATTCGATAGTTGTTTGCACACTTATTAAAAGCCTTTTTAATATGAATTAGAATGTAGGACAGAATATTCTTTATTGATGAAGACACTAATTGTTTGTCAGAAATAGCATTGTATTGCATTGTATTATATCTGACCATTTATAAAGTGCTCCACACAGCGAGTTCCTTTCAGAAGCGCTAACCTGTGCATGCAGCCTCGAGAGAAAAGGCAGGTTAACCTGGTTTTGAGGTGAGAGATCGATGAGGAAAGACTGCCAGAGAAGATGACAGAGCAAACTGATGATGGAAGTCCATTCCATGACATGAACATGTTGTCCAAGAAGTTAAGAGAGCTGTCCAATGATTTAATAATAATAATAATAATAATAACAATAATCTCAGAAAATGCAGGTGCCGCGGCAAAAAAAGCAGCCCGTAATAAAGAGAACAAATATGCAGACATAGTAAGATCACATCATTTCGTCCCTGTTGCAATCGAAAAAGCAGACAGCTGGGATACAGACTCTCTTAAGTTTGTACAAGATCTAGGACGAAAGATTTCAGCAGCCAAAGGTGACCAGCGTGAGACGAGCCATCTGCTCAAGCGCCTATCAGTCCCCCTGCAAATCGGAAATTCTTTTTCAGTTTTGGGAACAACAGACTCGAACAGTCAAGACACCTGGAGGTCTTGGACTGAATGACCACGTTACGTAATGTTCAAAAGGAGCATAGCCATTAGCCTGTAAATGACTTGGTCAGTTTCTTTGAAAAAATAAATGTGTGCTAATTAAAATAATAATAATAATAATAATAATAATAATAATAATAATAATAATAATAATAATAATAATAATAATAATAATAATAATAATAATAATAATAATAACAATAAGGAGTTCTAGACACTCCAGAATGCATTTTTACGTCTCCAGATAATTTTTTTAAATCCTGAGAGATCTGAGGTACCACGGGGGGAAAACGATAATAAATTAATAAGAAATAGTAATAATTCACATGTAAGCACACTACTTTGAGTCTTTTGTATTTTCGGATCATTGTCTTGATGTTCTGTTTCTCTGAAATAGTTCAAGCAAACCACAAAACATGTGACAGTTCATCAAATCCAGTACACATTATTGTATTGTATTTTCGTTTATTGATAGAAAAATTTGCAACAGACAGAGGCTTAACTGTTATGTAAATAGAGGTCATTCTATGCAATATAGTTCCTACTGTGGCCTAATAGATTGAACCAGTGCTCGTTAACTTATGGGTCATTAGTCAATTCAACTGACAAGAATGTCACTGACATTAAAAACTTGCAAAAGGAACCATTTGTAATCAGCAATACAAAATCAGAATGGCTGCTACTTAGCAATGTAATTTGAAACTGATATAGCGCCTCATATAGAACTGACCATTCAGTAGCGTTCCAGTGCAAATAAACCAGTACCCAGTGTTCAATCCTGTCCCTCTGCTTTGGGGTGGGGGCGGTGGAATTTAGGTTTCTGGAAGAACGAGGATAATGGCAGTTTTGGGCGGAGGGCGACCACTCAGAGAAGACACAGACGACACCCTTTGACAGGAAATTTTCTGACATTTAAAAAAAACTTCCACGGAAAATTCGCCCCAGAGACATCTATGCTACTTCCCCAAAAAAGCTGATGACCTCTTTTAGTCTTTTCGTCGAGATTTCCGAGAAAAGTGAGTGGTGTCAATTCTATAAATTCTATACTTTTTATTTTTATTTATTCTGATTATTTTAGTACTTCAACGCTTTGCAGTGAATTATTCTACTCACTGTAAAACTTCACATGTATAAAACCTGTCATCTTTTTCTGGGTGGCGGGGGGCAAGGAGAGAAAATCCTGCATTCCTATTTTTTCTGGGTGAATGCTACATATATACATGGGCACAACACCTCTCGAAATTTTTCTTAGAAAATATCATTCCTGGGAGGGGGTAACTTTCCCATAGGGGCGTCTAGATTCAAATTGCCCAGTGTAACTTCTCTTCAGTGTGAGTACTTAGAAAGAGTAGTAATATTAACTCTTGGAAACAACAGCCGTGTTCAGAAATGAGCAAGATTAGTTCAATTGCTAATCAATTCGGATTAGAATTAACCACTGAAAACTGCTATAAATGAATTAGAATTAGCTGTTTGATCAATTTCTAATTGATTATAATTATATCAGCTATTGGAATATATGCTGATTAAAAATAAAATTTAAGCAAAATCTTATAGCTGATCAATGAGAGTTAGTATTAGCCGTTAGTAGAATCAATCCGCAAATCAATTTGAAACTCATCGATTAGTTAATCATCTCTAGTATTGTTAAGACATAATTATCATAATTAAAATTGTTACTATTATTATTCTATAAGTTATTATTGTCATAAACATAGAACAGAATGACTACAAAACGAGAAACACGTGAGAGGAACAGAAAATAATTGAAATAATATAAAACAATAAATACCTAGTTTCATGACAACTGCTCTTTTTCACACCCTGAAACAACCGAAGGTGTTAAATTAATTATCAATAATGACATCAGGCAAAAATATACATGGAAGCCCTAACAACAGAGTATCATTGGATCACCTTCTCGCTCTTTGTGTGGGACCCTTTGGTGTTGCTCTGGACTAAGAATTAACTTTTACCACCACATAAACCTGCTACATGTCGTTATTGTTAGAAATCAGTTGCGCCAGCACAGGGTGATATGCCGCTCTCTAATATTTGGGTGCAGCCTCAACCCTTAGTCACTTTTTCATAGTTTCCCATCTTTGCCTACCAGTGTCCTCTATGATGGACAACTGGCTGACCAGATTGACTGTCCGGAATAGATCCTATGCACTGCGGCGCGACTTGCAGATCATGTCCCAAAATTTTGGCATGTCACATAATTATATGGGGCTGTCTTGCATTGGCTCCCGTTCCCGAAACGGATTTTGTACAGGGTCTGTACATTTCTTAAGCGGTGCGTTAAGGAACTGCTAAGCCCCATAGCTGCTAGAATACTGTCGTCCCACCTCGGACCGTCGATCCGTCCTTCAGTCGGCTGACCAAGCTCAGCTTATTGTAATTGAACATTTATATAGTGCCGCTCACAGATTCAGTGGCGCTCCCGATCAAAGCTAGTGCTCTCGCTAACAAATAGTATAGTTTTCAGGTTTTTATGAAACAGGGAAAGAGAAAGGCCAAGAAGCTCAGAACGTAGCTTGTGAGGAAGGCGGTTCCAACAAGTAGGGCCAAGATATGCAAAACTTCTGGACTGGGCCGTAGCTCCACGCATGCGCGGGACAACTAGAAGGCCATTGGCAGCCGAGCGAAGGGCAGAGCGGCCAGGAAGAGTGGAGACCAAGTTACACAATGCCCGAAGATAAGAGGGGGCTACCCAGAGAAGAGAGTTGCGCATAAGTCAGGATCTTGAACTCAATGCGCTGAGGTACAGGAAGCCAATGAAGAGTGTCCCGAATGAAATAAGATATGAGAGAATTTGGGAAGACCAGAATTTGGGAAGACCAGAATTTGGAAAGACCAGCAATTAAGCGAGCAGCAGCATTAAGAATAGACTGAAGTTTAGAGAGGCTTCTGGTTTCCCCACTCGCGAACTGCTTGCTACCCGACAGCGCCGTTCATTCTCTGTCACTGGTCCTACAAGCTGGAACGGTCTCCCTGTTACACTGCGCTTATTGCCTTGGCGTCACTCCACTCTGTTCCTTAATAATCTCAAAACTGTCCTATTAAGGCGTCGTTGGGTCGGGAATGAGATCTGCTCAAAACCAGCGCTATATAAATCAAGGCCGCTAGAGTAAGGGTCGTTGATCGGTCCATAGATAACTATGGTCGATTCCATCGATTTATCCTAAATCGGAATCAGAGAAGAATGAAAACTAAGGGCAAAACGAACGTAACATTATCAGCACACACAAGTGTCACAAAGAAAAAATTCTTTATTTGTTCGTTCTAAAATATTCATCTTACAATAAAATTATGTCCAACGAAAGACCTACCATCTGTGGAAGCGTCAAAAAGTTCCGGAAAAACTTGGACACTGACATCGTTTCACACAATTCTAAAACCGATTTTAAACAGGCAATTATGAGCAAAATAATTGACGAAATCGAGTAATATCTGATCCCATGCGAAACTAATCGTAATTTTTATTCTACGCTAATGAATAATGATGAATGGATGGATCGAGATTTGACGAGCGCTTAGTCCGCGTGACACCGAAACATGCATTTCAGCAGCCAATCGTTTCACAGATAACTGGACCAGTTGAATATTGGCCAACCAGCGAATTCGTAGACCATACATGGATACGGGTCCATGGTTTCGATAGGCCAATAGGAAAGCCAGTTATAAATAGCGTGACCTCATTTGTAACTTTCGTAGGTGAGTAAGTAAATATATCACCAATTAAAAAGTATAAAAGTAAGTAAGTAAGAATATTCTTTAATAGATCACAAGCAAACGCACAGTAATTTACAGAGAAAATAAATAATAGAAAATATTCATGCAAAGTTATACAACATTCGCATAATAAAACTTCTGGAAAAAGAATCAGCTCTAGGAAGGGTTGGAAAAGGCCGCTATTTACCTCAAGGAATTTGAACTATTAAAAATTGATCAAATTAGACACTTACAAATATGAGTTTATGTACCGCTATAACCATTCATTATTTTTCATTCATTATTTGCATTTATATAGCGCCCCTTCAAGAAACTACTCATAGGCGCTCCCAGCCCAGCCACGGCAAAAGAAAAAAGATTTAAGGGACTTAAGGAATAAGGATTGACTGGTCAGGTTCAGGAGATGGAGGTTAAGGGGGAGGTCATTCCAGATTGACGGCCCCACAACCGAGAAGGCTCAGTGCTGTCTGGTAGCCAAGCGAGCCCGTGGAACAAGCAGTTGCCCCTTCGCAGCAGAGCGAAGGGCCCGACGCGCTTCAATGTCAGAGACTGGGCGACAAAGAATGCGCAGGTAGGATGGAGCGCAACCAAGGATACAACGTGAGGCATGAACAAGAACTACCATGACCACTTGTATTTAATGATTTCTTTAACCTGACCTCTTATCGCCACTCTTATTTAACTAGAAAATTACCTGTTTATAACCTTCCCTACGCACATACTAGCACTCGTCTATTCTCTATACAATGTACTGGCCCCAATGTTTGAACTCTCTCCCTACATATCTTCATTCTTAACCTAACACTAGTTTATTTAAGCATAAACTTCGCATTTATCTACTCAATAACACTTCCTGATATTTAATAGTTAGGGTCTCTGCTCAGTGGTTTCGCCAAGCTCCTAGTTAAGTCCTTAGTTAAGAGTTGTTTTTCTTGTTATACTCTATTGCTTATTAATATTTTTCTCTCTCCCTAACGATCTTTATATTCCGGCAATTGAATGTGCTGTCATTTTTTAAATTTTACATGAGTAATGGGTGGCCCTATTAGCGGGATTATCCATCTCTTCTGGGCCTCCCATTCTTAACCAAATTATGTTAAAGTAGTTTCACTGCCATTATTGTATCATGTTTGTGGTTTTGGTTGTCATGTCAGAGGTTGTTCCAAAGATAGTAAAAAAATCGTAGCATACCTTTACCAGACGGTGTGATTGGGCATCATAGGCTAGATGTTAATGTGGGTCATTTAGGTTGAGAATAAACAGTGGATGATCAGATGAGTTGGGGGGAATAAATTCTTGAAGGTTTTGCGTACTACAGGATCAATGAAAGTTATTGATTTAATTAGCAACATAACAAAACAAGGGTTTTAAGTGATTCAGAAGACCCTGGGTCCGTATTAGAACCGCTGCAAATGAACCTGCTGGAAAACTTAACAGCCCAATTTTTCTAGCTTCTTAAACACTGGTTTGGATTCGATGCAAAATGAGTTTATCGAGATGCATTTCCATACCCCTGGAGCCCACCCTAAAGCTAGATGAATGGCAAGGTCACAAACAAGGTTAAAAAGCTACTTATTTCACTCTGAATAAATCTCACCAAACATGAGTTGTCAGCTCTCCAAGAGTTCAATGCAATTGACAAGTTGTACATTGAGTGCTGGTACACAAATGCATGTGCCACACCTGATCTTCGCAATGGCTTGAATCTTCAGTATGAGTTTGATGATGCGTACAGACAAGCAACCAAACTATTGCCGATTCAGCAATCAAGTCCTACTGTCGTCATTAGTAGTATCTAGGTGAAATCCTAATTGGTCTTAATTTCTCTGATACAATGGTTCCTCTGGATTTGAAGGCTGGCAGTCTCTGGCACCACTGAAAGGACATTGACAACTATTTAACATTTTTGAAACATGTAATTTTATACCTTATACAAACTAAACAAAGTATAGCAAGTGCCATATAATTTTTTAAAAATTCTTCATGACCATTCATAAAATACATATGGTTCCAAATCTAGCGCAATATGAATTGGCAAACGCTTTTGTAACTGCAACAGGTGTCCAAAACAGGCAAAAATTGAGAACGAACACTAAGATTGGACTAATAGCAGCATCGTTACTAACTATTGAACAATACAAATCAATGACTTGCCACTCAACAGTTATGTTGAAATTACATAGGTGGCACAAAAAAGTGCAGAGTGCACAATTAATTGTCAGCATTAAATCTTGTAGATAATCCAGCTCCATGGCGCCGACGCCACCACTACACCACCGTGCCCCACAATGACATTATTACTGGTGGATAAGCAACGAGACACAGATCAATTTTATTAAAGATGGGATCACGGGACAACACAACACGTATGAATCAAAGCTGCACATCAATTTCAAAGCATCAATGCAAACTACTGACACTGCAACCTTAACATGTTTGATTCAATGATAAAACACAAGCAACACTTCAGCAACAACAGCTGCACACAGTGCACAATCGACAGGTCTATTTATGAAGGAGTATCACTGTTATAATTTACTTTATATGGATAATCCAGCAACTATTCAACCATCTTCGCCTGCACACCAGTACCATCACATCATAGCCAACAATATAAACAATGCAAACGAACAATAATAGAAACTTCCAAGAAAATATAGGAAATGTGCACAATTTTTCCTGTCCCACTGATTGCTTAGATCACTAGAAGCACAAGAGTTGTTTAAAGTGCAAAGCACACATGAGACTGAAGCTACCAGTTACAAGTTGACTAATTTGTAAAGCTTCAGAAGTCATCATAAAGACAGTGATTTTAAAAATGTATGCAGCCCAAATGCTTAATGTATATGTATATTTATAAAACCTGCACATGCAGCATGAAAACATTAACTCTTTCACAACGAGAGTATTAAAATGTTTGGTAAACACAGCTTACCATTAAAGGGTTAATACAACACAATCGTTCCATGCTTTTGCTAGAAAATCCCCTAATCACTGACAGTAAAGTTCAGTGCTCTCTATCTATTCACAGGTAACAATCAGGATAAAAAATTTCAAGGCTCCAATATAACTGAATCAGATTATCAATCAAGAAAGCCTCGTTTGAAACAGTGATAAGAGGACTTTTCTAAACAGCTATACTTAAAATTAATTTGTGAAATAAACAGCAAACCAAGGCAAACTGGCATTGAAGTAGAATTAGAAACTTCTGATCCGAGTCAACATAAAGTTTAAATGTAAAAAGGCTAGGGATTGAACCCACAAAATCATGACAATTCTCGCCATGTAACCCATGGTCTTAACCATTGTGCCTTGATACCTATCCCGAAAAGAATTTGTTTCAAGACCAACATTTTCAGGTCGCATTAGGCTGAATCAATGCAATGTTGCGACTGAGACCATGACGACGCTTGAGACGGAAACGTTCACGTGCATTCAGTGGAGGCCTCCCAGAAGCAATACGTTTGCTGCCTCGTGTGATACCAGGTCGACGACGGCTAAGTGCAGTTGGCTGAACATGTATGGTCGATCCACTGCGGTAGACGCAACTCACACCAGCACCCTGCGTTTGCAAGAAAGTATTCCACTGAGTTGCTGTTGTGACATGGTTCAAACGCTTCAAAATCTTTGCTGTTGCAGCAGGTGCGGACTGGAAGCGTTCATTAAACTGACACATCTTTTCAACAACTTCTCTGAAGTTGCTGCTGTTGCCATTTGGGGTGACATCCTGTGCAACCTCTGGCGGTGATTCTACTGACATGCGAGTCGCTGACGAACAACTAGCGTTCTCATTGCTTCTTTCAATGGATGGAGCTTGAGATTCCATAGACTGCTGGAAGTCTGCATAGAATGAAATGTCTTCTGCATTCTCACCGAGTGCGAGCACAGCCATCTGGTAGCGATCCTCAGAAGAAGTTGGTGGCATTGACGGCGTCCAAGCTCCATTATGAGTCCAAACAGCGGCTTGGTGCTTGCAAAACTGTCCAGACTTAGCAGCATCACAGGTACATGTGCCCAGGTTGCAGTTGACAGTGTAGAATTTGTGATCTTCAATTGGCACATTGGCGTTCTTTTCGCTGGGGACCAAATACACGTCATCAACGTGAACAATGTCACCAGGACGGATGTAAGCTGCCTTCCGCACCAGACTCTCCAGAATTAGTCGAGGCTTGTGTACACGGGCCTGAGAAAACCGACGCAGTCTGCTGCGATAATAGTCTTCCATAATGGTGCAAGTGAAGTCAACAAGGGTGACAATGTTGTACGCCTTACACCTACCCAGTACAATGTCTTTGTAGAGTCGTATTGTGGACTCGCAAAAGTTATTAGTGTTGTGGCCCAACATTGTATTATCCCTCCAAGCCATACACCACAAATGCCGACGTTCCCAGTATGACACCATGTACTGTTTCCACAGCGGGTACTTTGCCCAAAGGCTGCCATCAATTTCCTGTGCATACTTATTGTTGACATCGTCGACATTTGTGATACGAACCAATTGCTGAAACGAATGCATGAGAAGTTTGCGGTCCTGCTTTAGTATGCTGTGTTTGCCGTCCCATAGCCAACGCCAGACAGCCTGCTGGACATGAAATGAGCAGTCTTGTCCTGCTTTCAGGCCACACCTCATGCAGAGCACTTTGTTCAGCCTCACTATCGTCAGTAATAAATGTCAGTGGGTAGCCCTTACCCCCAAAAGAATCTGGCTCAGTAACTGACTTGAACAGAGTGAAGGCCAGACTGTAGTCAGCAGTTGATTGGCCAGCAGTGATTAGGATGCCTAGTGGAACCGCTCCAGCAGCACACGGTGCCAAGATAAATGTCAGAGAATGATTTTCGCAGTCACAACTGGCTGTTGAGTCGACGAACACAATTTGTGAGGCTTCTCGGAGTGTGTTGGCACGCTGCATGATTGGCGTAACGATGACAACAGCAAGAGGATCTTTGTGCAGTGCGACACGATGTCCGAGATCTCTGTACGACTCCAGTTTCTCCTCCAACACCTACAGTGTGCCAAAAAGACAGCAACACCTTTAGAACTTGTTTTCAATTCTAAAATGTCTCTCACTGGTCACTGAAGCAGTATTAGTAATTTAATAGTACTTAACTAAGTTCTTCATATTAGTCTTTGGCTGCAGCTACTAAGCATCACATATTCTCATTCATGACATAATTCAACATTGTAATGTAATGTAATTCAGACAATTGATATAGCATCGTCAGAGGCAAGCCACTTTTAGGATGCTTTACACGCATAATGTCAAATGTCAGAGTAAATTTCATGAGCTCGAGAGCAAGTGCAGCTTCAGTTGTTTTTTAAAAGTTGATTCAGTTTTGATTTCCTGGATAGTTGATGGAACTGTTCCAGGCGCGTGGGCCTGCGACGCGAAAGGCGCGATCGCCCATTTTAGTTTTTGTCGCATTGTTTCAGTATCTCATAAGATATCTCAAGCGAACTCATTGGTTGCTAATCAATTAGATCACTGTAATGCTATTGTTACTGGTATAAAAAAACCATATCGAGCTGCACAGAGTTCAGAACTTCAACTAGCGCAATAATTAAGTAACAGTGGTATTTTCCTATATAATCACTACAAGTGCATTAGGGTCACGTTAAACACATACAAGTGCATCAGGGTTAACGTTAAACATGAACTTCACATTTGGGTTCATACTTTATACAACTGTGCACTCTACCAGCCATAATATTGTGAGGAACTCCCCATTTCACCCTGACCTGGATCACCTCAATGCAATTTCTCGTAGATTGACTGCAGGCATGGATTTCCTTGCTAAGAGGTTAATGGTATCTCCATTAGGAGTTTCTAACTACAATTACAATCATTGCAACATAATATACAGCGTATCTGGAGTTTTAAGAGCTACAAAGTTGGTGATAAGAATGTGCAAAGACTTCTATTAACCTGAAGTACAGCAGTGCCAGTCCGAGGTCGATACGTCTCCATTCATCGTACCACCAGCGAACAGAGCTGTACTTTGGGTTGATTGACCCATCAGCCAGCAGCATCTCACTCATGTCACTCCTCAGTTCAAGTACGCTCGTGTGGTACGTTGTGGCTTCCGATACGCCCATGCCATTGGCAAAATATGCCTCAAACAGCATGCGACATTCGGAAGTTGGAGGAAGATGGAGCAGGGTTGCTGCAGTGTTCGACGAGTGATTGTGCTGATTTACAAGCTCGATTACTCCTGGCAAGCCATCCTGCAACAAAACGAGAGAAAGAACAAGAGATAAAACAAGTCATAAGCATGGTGAAACAGAGATTGTTTACACTAATAAAGAATGACAAAGCAAAGCTAATTCGAATTATAAATGAATACAGACAAAGAGTTGAAGACTACAGACAATACCCACAACAAGTGGTACCAAATGTTAGGTAGTAGCGATAAACGAGACAATACCTAATAATAAGATATTTTATTATAATCTTTGCTTAATGACTCAATCTCACAAACCACAGAACAATTGAGAATTGTTTAATTTTTAGGCATGCATATTCACTGTGGTAAGATGCCTAGTAACATGATCATGAAGTGTAGAACCGGTATTAAAATAATTACTGAAAGAGTAAGGCAATAGACTCTGGTGGTAGCAATGCATAAACAGACATATTTGGGTAGATGTTACTGACAGCTCGGTAGCAGATCAACAATATGGCCGTAACAGATAGAGACAGAATAGAGCGGTCTCACCGACGGTGATCGATAGCCCAATTATTTTGCTTACTAATCAATGGTCAAAGACTACGAAAAGGTATATTTTCATAAATATTAATAAGTCTAAGTAGGCTAAATAATACACCAAATTGGGCTTAAAAGTATTTCTATAATGCATACAAGTGGGCTAAGCTTGGGCTTGTGTTGGCAGGCTACGCTAGCAACCCGCGTTAACTACATGTGGTAGAGCTTATTTTTGTAATGATTTATGATTGTAAACACACATATGAATGCTTATTCCTGTTAAATAAGTAACAATATTTGTTGAATTAAAAAAATAATGCTTAACACAATGTTTGGACACTTGACTGGAGTTTTCAAACCAACAATACTTGGTATCTAATTTCCGCTGTGATCGCCGTCGGTGAGACCGCTCTAATTCTGCCCCTATCTGTGACACCCATATTGTTTATCTGCTACCGAGCCGTCAGTAACAATAACCCATATTTGGAACCTATTGATGTTCAGTAGAGGCAGTAACATATGATTTATGCAAAGAGGAGCAGAGCTGGACCTCCAATGGGCACCATATATTATTCGCATAGCACGATTTTGCAATATAATTAATGGGTTAAGTCGGGAGAGATAGTTAGAACCCCAAATGTGTAATGAAGATTACAGAGAAATGATTTGGGGAGGCAGTTGAAGACAAACCTTGATGTGTGGGTTGCCCTGTTTCGTCCGCTTTGTGATGAGATTTACTTTCTGAGACATCTTCGCTGGACAACTGCAATTTTTCGAAGCGCGCTTTGTTTGGCATTTGTTAAAAGAGCTGTGCTGGCAGACAAAATCGGCGCGATACGCCAGTCGCTGCACGTTGGGGTATGTCGCACGTGCTTGCCATTTCGTCTTCGTAAGCAACTCGAACTGGCACAGCCACTGTTTCATATCCTCCTTTGTCGCTGCGCTTGTCCGAACAGTAGCTTCGAATCCACCAGCGTCCTTCGCCTCATACTGGACCACGCAGTTGCGAAAGCTACCAGGGAGCCAATTAAAAGTGTTGCTTTCCGTAGCCATTTTGTTATTAAGATTTAGACAGAAGTAAAAATTATGGCTTTCCTGCGTGCAGCATAGACATCTTAGATAACAATATAGAATGTCTATTAGATGTTAAGTCCCCAAGGGGCTGCGTCGGAAGTAAAAAAATCAGGTCACGGCTATTTATAACGCGCTTTCCTATTGGGTTATCAAAGCCTTGGACCCGTATCCATGTATGTTCTACGAATTCGCGGCCAACCATGTGCTTGAACTTAATGATACTAAGTATGTAAGTAAGTAAGCAAGTACAATACAATACAATACAATTTATTATTTCTAACGCGCTTTAACAAGACACGTCTTGCACAAAAGCGCACGGCCTATGATGTTAACAGTCGCTACAGCAAACAAAGTAAGTAAGTAAGTAGCCTTTATTTGCATATGTAAATGTAAAATGCAATCGGATTTTTATATAGCGGCTGTCTTATGGCCTTGACCCTGAGGTCAAGGGTGAGATCCTTCACCACCGCTCGCCCGTTTGAATGGACACCACGTCATTTAGGTCCCCGTGGACGGACCGTGCTAGCCCGAGATTTTGAATATCTGAAATAGCCACCTTCGGGATTCGAACCGCGGCTCTCACGCTCTCTTCCACAGACGCGTGGCCGCCAGCTCTCTTACCGATGTAGCTAACGTGGAATAACATATGTCAAGCGCACATACATACATCAGCGCCGGTGAATAAGCTGGTCTCCCTGACGTGGTTTTTGCGGGCGCTGAGAAATTCTCGAAGATTTACATTTTACATTACATCACATATTGTATAACATTGACGATTTTCTTGGCATGTTAACAGGGGTGGTTTGCCATTGCCTTCCCCTGGTTTTGCCTGCCGTGCCCGTTCGTTCCCCCTCCTAAGGAAGGGTACTAACAGTCCACACCTCGAGAAGGTGGGCACGGAGGACTTTGGTTCATCAGCCCAGGTCGGGTCCGAGTCTACGCTCGTCAGAGACGTCGGTCAGATCACCTCCCTGCTTTACTCTGTCACCAGAGTGACTGGCAAACCTTTGCGGACCAAAAAAAAAATGTGATCCAGAAATAAAACGAAGGATAGCGATAGGGAAAACCGCAATGATTGGACTGGAAAAGATATGGAAGGACAAACATGCAAGTTTAGATAGGCCTACTAAGAAGAGGCTCGTGAGAGCACTAATCTTTCCTACGATATTATATGGCTGCGATCGAGACATGGACAAAGACAAAGAATATGGAGAAAAAGATTAACGCATGCGAAATGTGGATTTGGAGGAAGATGTTGAGAATATCTTGGACAGAGAAAAGAACGAACGAATCTATAAGAATGGAAATTGGATTGGAAAACGAAGAGTCGTTAAAACAATTCGCGACAAGATTGAAGCTAAGATTCTTCGGACATGTAATGCGATCTGATGGTCTGGAGAAGGAAATGATGCTGGCTTGTGGTGAGGGAAGGAGAAGACTCGGCAGACCAAGGACGAAATGGATGGACGAGATACACGACATAACTGGCATGAATTTGGAAGAACTGAGGGACTTGGCTGCGAACAGAGAACAATGGAGAATGTGTGTGAAGACGATCGCTAGAACTCTTCGAGTTGACAGCACAAGGTAATTGTATAACAAAACGAATACATATATTTTTAAAAAAACTATGTTAGAGAACAGCAGTTAAAGTCATGACTTTTGTAGCCTATAGCTAAATATTAAATTAATATTGGATAAATAGCTAAATACTGGTGCGTCAAAATTAATGATTTCCAAAGTGCTGCAAAAATTTAATGCCAATTAAGCAAATTTCTGTCGCGGGCAACGGCCTCTGTTGTCATATTAAGCCCTCGTCAAATCTGGATTCTGGATCCATCCAAATTAATGATTTCCGTGAAGACGAACGCTTGATCAAACAATTCTTTTTTCTTTTGCCGTGGCTGTGCTGGGAGCGCCTCTGAGTAGTTTCTTGAAGGGGCGCTATATAAATGCTAATAATGAATAATGAATAGACTAAGTGGGTCGAAGGTCATCTCTATTAATAGCATTCACATTTAGGCTGGTACAGAGATCTATGGACTGGTATTCGTCGTCTCAAGCTTTCGGTTCCAACGATGCTTTAGCGCAAGATTCTGTGCCAAGTCTAGGTATGACGCGTAGCCTAAAACTTCTTCTTCTGCCCGGTGGCGCATTGGATTATGGATAGCACACTGGCATGGAGACGCTGAGTTCGATTCCCTGCTGACTGCTGAGTTCGATTCCCGAAGACCATTAGGACCAACGTGCTTTGTAGGCTGCTTTGGCGCCGTCACCGCTACCTGCAGGCTGTCTGTTCTGTTAGGAAGCCTAGTTAGGATTGATGTTAATCAAGATTGTTTCGTCTTCGTTTTATTGACAGAATTACCGGTCGACATAACGCGACAGTTAACAAGCACAAAGAGAGCAGAGAATAAAGCCTAATAAACGTTTTTATGCAGCATCCGTGTTATGATGTTTTTTGTTTGTTTTTATTGCTTAGTTCGAATGGATGCGGCCTAGGGTACTGTAACAGATTGTATTTGCCAGGTTGTCTTTAGGAGAAAAATTCACGAAGTATACATGATCGTTGTCCTTAATTGTAGCTGTGAAGGGGGCGGCCTCAACGGTCTCAGCCATGACTTCTAGGCCGACATGCAGAAATACTGAGAAAATTTCGTCAGGTGAGAATCATAAGGTCGTATCGTGTAGATTTTGAAAAAATGCTTTTTTTAGTTTCTATTGATTAAGCAAGTAAAGGGCCACAATCTAGTGCAACAAAGACGTATGTATATGCAGTAATGATCGAGATACAGCTTGAGCAACAAGGTCGTATTGACGTTTATATTGTTTGGGTGAGAATCATAAGGTCGTATGTGAGAAGTTGCGGATCACAAGGTCGTAACTAACTGGAAGCTATCACTACGTCTTTTCATAATAACGGTAAACAAAGAAAATGGCTGACAGATCGTTGCGCAAAACATTTTCCCTGAAACAAGCTCTAGAACAGTGTTTAGAATCCGATTCCGATGAATTGGATGATTCAAGAGATGAAGATTATTGTCCATCGAGTGCACGGTCATCGGAAGAATCCGATGATATGGATCAGATCTTACGTATGTATTATATAAATTTTCATAATTAGTGATTCGGTTAGTGTGCGTCCTGGCGTAGGGGACGCCGAAATTTTGAAACTCGACGCTGAAAAATAAAGGTGCTGCGTCCACGGACGCACCCACGTTCTGAATGGACGCCAAAATAAATTAACGATGCGTCCAAGGGACGACAAAAATACCGACCCCCGGCGTCCCTTGCGTATAACCAACACATTCATTGTGGTCGACAGAAGACAAGGCTGTAATTTCCTTTTATGTTATTTTATGAGTGGATTACAATTATTAATTAAGTTATTATTAAGTTAATTTAATGATAATAATTAATTAAATGGCAATCTTATATTTCCTGCATGACAGCATGGCATATCATTTTCCAAACTCTATTGAATAAGATTCATGAGAACTTTTCATTTTTTTAAACCGGTACAGTATACTTAGATCAACATTACTAATACTAAGTTTTTAACAATACAACAATGACTGTTATGTGAAATAAATTATTCTTGTATATTACATGGTTTCAGTTAAAGAGTCCTCGACTGGTACTTCGGCTAATGTCACGACCCCTTCAGAGCCCTCGACTGGTACTTCGGCTGATGTCACGACCCCTTCAGAGCCCTCGACTGGTACTTCGGCTGATGTCACGACCCCTTCAGAGCCCTCGACTGGTACTTCGGCTGATGTCACGACCCATTCAGAGCCCTCGACTGGTACTTCGGCTGATGTCACAACCCCTTCAGAGCCCTCGACTGGTACTTCGGCTGATGTCACGACCCCTTCAGAGCCCTCGACTGGTACTTCGGCTGATGTCACGATAATGCCTGTTCCTTCAGAGAAAAATTCCGTATCTCGGTCAAGGAAAAGAAAGCGAGATCCATCCGGTTGGAAGAGAAATGTAAGAAAACAGTCCTGTCAGTCTGGGAAAGCATACATAAGTGCACGTGGCAAGTCTGTGCCAGGTAGGGCTATGAAAGACGTTGATTGTGCTAAATGTAAACACATGTGTTCAGACAAAATGGCTTTATCTATACGAAAAACAATATTTGAGAACTATTGGCAAATTGCTGACAAAACCAGGCAGATGGACTTTATTCGATTTCACGTTGTGGTTGTACCAAAACAAACACACAAACGTAAACTAAGCCGTCGCAAGAACACATTCCTGTATTACTTCACGAATGGTGATGAGCGGATACAGGTGTGTAAGACAATGTTTCTCAAGACACTTGATATAGGTGAGAAAACTGTTAAAATAGCCAAGGGAAAAGAAGAAGAAACTGGTTTTGCTGTTAGTGATCAGAGAGGAAGACATCAACCTGGATCAAAGAAGACGGAAGATGTCAGAGAGAAGATTCGGGAACATATTCGTAGCTTCCCTGCTTTAGAATCACACTATGGTCGTGCTAACTCACAGAAAAAATATCTCGATTCAAATCTTTCTGTAAAGAAAATGCACGAACTGTACACTGAGAAATGTTCGTTGGAAAACGTTAAACCAGAAAATCTTAAATTTTATCGAGATATTTTTAACACAGATTTCAATATATTTTTCCACAAGTCAAAAAAGGATGCCTGTAACTTTTGTTTTGCATTTCAAAATATGACAGAACGTGAGAGAGCAGACAAAGAGGTGGAACACCTTGCTCATCATGCAAGAAAAGAAAGAGTCAGGGAACAGAAGGAAGCACACAAAAATGAGGCAAAGACAAGTGAAACAGTGCATGTTGTGACATTTGATCTTCAGCAAGTTCTCCAATCGCCTAAATTAAATGTCAGCTCACTGTTCTATAAGCGGAAGCTGTCGACTTACAATCTGACTGTCTACAGCTTGAGCGATAAGAAGTGCGTAAATTATATGTGGCACGAAGCAAAGGCTGGGAGGGGAAGTTGTGAGATAGCAACATGTATTTTCAAATACTTGGGTAGTCTGTCTCAACAAATCACTAAGGTTGTCATGTACTCTGACACATGTGGTGGACAAAACCGTAACATTAACTTTGCAACCATGTGTCTTCGTGCCATACGCGAGTTGCCTATAGTTACCATTGAACATATATTCATGGAATCTGGTCACTCTCAGATGGAGTGCGACTCCGTACATAGCGCCATTGAGTCTGCTTACAAAAATGTCGACATTTACAGTCCCACCGACTACTACAGAATCGTCACTTTGGCACGTCGTCATGATCCTTACTCAGTAGTACAGCTGGAAACTGCTGATGTTATTAACTACAGAAGTATGGCTACTGCCTATGTCAAAAATCGTTCCAAAGACCTGAACGGTGCAAAGGTCAACTGGATGCACATTAAGTGGTTGAGATATGACAAGTTGCAACCTAATGTGATTCAGTTTCGCAATGGATATGACGGAGAGTTTTGTAAGATGGTGGTTAACACCGGAGCGCGTGGGAGACGCCCAGTGTTGTTTCCTGAGGCTACTCCGATATTTGTCAATCCACCCGCCATTACTCTGGCCAAGTTCCTGGACTTAGTCAGTTTATGCGATTCTCTAGCAATACCAAGAGACTATCATGCCTTCTACCACAATCTTCCACACAGTGGTGCCATGAGGGATGCGCTGACTGAGCCAGATGCTAACGAAGACAGTGAGACTGAATGAAGTACAAATGATACGCCCTTGTGATCCTCGCATACTAATGACCTTTTCACTTCTTTGAGTGAGGATCACAAAGTCTTTTGGGCTTTTATAAGGTCATTTTATAAAATATTATCAGATCATACATATTACATAATTAAGTACATTACTTTGATGGTAGATGTATAAAACAAGTGCATTCAGAGTGACTGTGTGAATTGATATATGCGTTGCAATATAAAAATCCGTTTTGCCAAGAATGACTTCTCTTACGATACGACCTTATGATTCTCACCTGACGATTTAAGGTAGGCTAAATATTGAAATCCTTTCAAATTTAAATTGTAGGCCTAAGCATAACATTAAGTTCGCATAAGATCATGATGATCAACATAGCGCATTTAGAATCTAATCAGAAGTCAAGCCTACAGTAAATATAGATGTTTGCTAAATTACATGTTGTAGCCTACTTAAAATTGTTATTTATGTAGGCATAAGAAGTTTATATCCAAAATAACTGTTATAAATTTCATTTCGTGTAGGGACCTACCAGTACTACATGTAAAAGGATGATGTTAAACAATGATAAGTAAATGATGACAATAGTTAGTTAGCTGAATCATTGACATTTAGGCTGGTACAGCGATCTAAATTTCTAAATTTCACACGGTGAAAACGTAAGGAATATGACGAAAATAAAATGAAGGAAAAATAATTACGCACAGTAAAGTAAATAAATCCAGTCACATCTATATAAATAAAGAGAAGATTCTGACTGTCTGTGTGTCTGTCTGTTAGGGCTGGGGAGGAAGAACTTTTCCGAAAACCTTAATTTCACAGAAGGCGTACCGGTGGAGGTCGGAGTATGGTGGGGTGTTGTGGGGTGTTGTGGGGTCGGGGTGGGATGGGGTGTGGTGTGGTGAGGTTGTGGCCGGGACCGGGTCGTATCCTAAATTTCCCGGGCAACGCCGGGTACCCCAGCTAGTAAAAAATTAAAAAAACCGAATAAAACGACACGAAAAATAAAAAAAACGAACAATCCATCTTTATTTGGACAAGAATGAAAACTAAAAACCTTTTAAGCAACTATGACATACTGCATGTGTTCTACTATTGTGGAATGCCTATAATATCATGTTTTTTAAATTTATAGATCTAATTGTTGCAAAAAGCTTTGTTAGTGATATTTATTATGCATTTTGTAGGCATTGGTCTATTCGTGCCTAAACAACGAAACAAGCAGTCCTATACCCACCGGTCTAAACACAAAGGCTATTGTCATCATCAGAACTTATTCTTGCCAATTAATTGTTTGTCTGCCTGGCTGCATGTTATAATGAGAATGTTTTGTTTCTGGAGAACAATACAGGAAAGCTACATTGAAAATAAAATTGAATCGAGTTTTCTTGCTGGCATGAACCCTGGAACCCTTCTGGGTGCAGTGTCGTAGCCAGGAATTTATGATGGGGGTTTGGGGGGGGTTATGGCCTGGCCCGATGCCTTTCAGACACCAACCCAACAGTATTGCAGTAAATAAAAATGGAATAAAGAAACAAAGGGAATAAAGTAAGAAAAACAATTGTTACTACAAGCAATTGTTTTGTTTTTCTTATTTAAGTGGATAAATAACCTTAAAATACTTTTTCCTAGAACAATGGGGGTTTAACCCCCGAAACCCCCTTGTCTACGCCACTATCTGGGTGGGTCCATCCTGTGTCACCTCAATTAAGTTGAGCCAATTCAGAGTAATAATAATTAATTTGTTATTCTTTGGTTGCAATATTATAGGTGAATATGAATACATGTACGTTAGCACATGCACAAATATATATACATACACTTATAATGTATACATGTGTGCATAAATATATTAATTATGTACATGTCAAAATTGCATGTCACAGAGGTCGCTAACGTTTCTTTGCAGTGGCGGCGCCAGGATTTCAGGTTTGGGGGGAGGGGCTGAAGCCTCCCGGAGAAAATTTTCCATTTTCATTTTTCATCTGCCAAAATTTCTGAGGACCTTTTTTTAGTCATCCGCCCGAAATCTAATGGAAATTTTCCATTTACGCCCGCCAAAGTTTATGACGACATTTCCTTAGTCATCCGGCTTGCATGTTAAAAATAACCCGAATGGCCTTTTTTTAGGGGGCTTAGCCTCTGATAAGGGGGGGCTTACCCCTAGCCCCCCTAGCGCCGCCACTGTTTCTTTGACTTGATCAACCGTTACTTCACACAATAAATATAGGTAATACGGCGGATGTAACGTAATACTAGAGATCTATAATACACGGACTGCGTTTCACATCACCGCATTCAAAAAATGGCGCTATGTCAGTTTTGCAGATGTGATGACAGGTAAGAACTTATTTACCCTTGGCATTTACACGGCGCTTTACTACTTCATTGCAATTTGAGAAGATTTTGCTGATGTTTAGTTGCATGGATAGAAGGATGGAGGGATGTGTGAGTGGTTAATGGTTATGTGTGGTGAGAAGTTGGTGCTTGTGTGTAGGCGGATAAGAAGATATTTGACCTTAAATATGGGTAGAGGTAGGGACGTGTGGATGTTTGGTTGGATGGGAGTGAGAGGGGTATGGGGAGAAGGAGGGGATGGGGAGAGAGATGGATGACTGGAGGCACGGGCGGATGGATGGGTGTGCAGATGGATTGATGTATGGAAAGAATTGAAGGATGGATGGAGGAATGGAGTGAGGGAGAGATAGATGGATTGATTGATGGGTTGATTGATGGATGGATAAGTGGATGGATGAATGAATTATCCGATGGTGATTGAGAGAATGAATTGATGGGTCAATCAGTGCATGGACCAATCAATTGACTTACGAACTGATCGATTGCTCAATCGATTGATTGCTGGATTGCTCAATCGATTGATTGATGGATTGATCGATTGATTGATTGATCGATTGATCGATTGATTGATAAATTTATCGATTGATTGATTGATCGATTGATTGATTGATTGGTTGATTGATTAATGGACGTACAGCTAAAAATATCAACATTGTCCAATCGAATGATACTATTATACAGTGCAGATGTTTAGACAGAACTGCGAACGAACATAACACCCGCTTGCAATAACCTCGTCTCACAAAGTCATATTTTTAACTTTCATATTGACTTTACTCCACACAGATCTATATACATCTACATAATATACAACACTCATGCACGTGCATACATTGTCCACACTCGCCCTCTGCCACGGCAGGCAGCAACTTGCGTGCGGCATCGCCATGGAAACAAGTCAACGAACTTATATAGCGCATTTATGTGAACAGGTAAGATTTATATATCGTTTCGGAAATGCCCCTTCTTAGCGTAGCAACAATTTTCGCCTGGGTCAAGCGACCGAGGTCAGAGTCCTTGGAGGTCCTGGTCCTTCCTCTTCTCAGAGGATTGGACCGGGCAGGAGGAGGGGTGTCGTGTTCGTTGGTTGCTGGAAGTATTCGGGATTGTCGATAGCCGTTGTTTGGGACAGAAGGGAAGTTTGCTCGTCGGGGAGTGCGTCCTTCCGTTGCGGGTCCGGGCTGTAGTCGCCTTGAATGAACTCTTCTGTGGGAAAGAAAAAAGATGGTTAGATGACGGATGGATGAATGGATGGATGAATGAATGGATGAATGGATGGATGAATGGATGAATGAATGGATGAATGAATGGATGAATGGATGGATGAATGGATGGATGAATGGATGGATGAATGGATGGATGGATGAATGGATGAATGGATGAATGGATGGATGAATGGATGGGTGAATGGTAGATGGATGAATTGATGGAGAGATTATGGAAGTAAGAATGGTTATATTGAATGGATAGAATGAATGAATGAATGAATGAATGGGAGGGTACGAAGGATGGATAAAGCGTGTACATATGAATGGATGGATGGATGGAGGGAGTGATAGATGGAGGGAAGGATAGATGGATGGAGGCATAAATGAATAAAAGGGGGGGGGGACGGATGAATGGATGTGGAAGAATGGATGGATGAATGGGTAGATGGATGAGTGGAGGGATGGATGAATGGATGAATGGAGGGATAAATGGATGGAGAGATGTACAGATGATGGAATGGGTGAATGGGTAAATAGAAGGATGCGAATCACGTGACCGTCTCACCCGTTCCACCGTAGTCGACGAGTTCCAGATAGGACGTTGGGACGAGGGACCTGGGCTGCAGGTAGTCCGATCCATCAAGGGGTATTCGCAGGGCCTCCGCAGCCAGGCCCTCCTTCTTCCCGGTCCCTGAGGGAAGAACCAGGGGCGACGATCCGTCGGAAGCAGGCTGCTCCCCGTCCGTGGCGTCCTCTCTGTTATTGGGGAACGCCGCCTGGTATGGCATCGAACACGGGTCCGGGCTGTAACGGGGACTGTCGCGATTCGGTTCGTAGCTGCTGAGGCGGTTCTGCACGGCTGCCAGCTCCAGATGGGGTACCAGGCGAGCTCGAGAGTTGGGGCTCTTAGTGTCCTGGCCCTTTGAGTCCTTGTGGCCCTTTGAGTCCTGGCTCAT
Source organism: Lumbricus terrestris (assembly GCA_949752735.1). Taxonomy (NCBI): domain Eukaryota; kingdom Metazoa; phylum Annelida; class Clitellata; order Crassiclitellata; family Lumbricidae; genus Lumbricus; species Lumbricus terrestris. The sequence goes on along the minus strand of OX457042.1, from coordinate 4,163,217 downwards.
CGGGGCGTAGTTAGACCCCTCCTCGCTTGGTGATATTAACGTTGGCCTGGCTGCTTCCTCGTCGATTGGCGCTTGTCGTCCGTCGCGTGGGTGCTGTTGGAGAATAGAAAATGACAGAATAGATAAAACTAGAATAGAAAAAGAATGGAGTGGAGAAAAATAAGAAGGGGATTAAAACAGTAAAAGTTGATAAACTTGAAGAGAATAGCATATATTTAAATAAATTGCAGAAAAATAGCACAGGAAACAAAAGCGTGGGAAAGAATGAGAAAAGTGTAGAATAGGAAAAAGTGGAATTGAAAGACTCGAGATGAGAAAAGAAGAGAACAGAATAGAAGACGATTGAAATGAATTGAAAACAATAGAATATAAAATAGTGACACATAAAAGAATGCAATTGATATAACAAACAGAAAGATAAATTTATGGTAGGCCTACATGTACATTACGATACAATAATAAGAACACAATATTTTATAGACATCTGCCTAATAGATTCGAATTATAGGTTAAGCTTATAAAGGAAGTTGAAGCGAACAAAGCAAGAGCATTTTGCTTAGAACAGACTAGAACAAAAATAGAACAGAAATAGAATAGAAATAGAACAGAAATAGAACAAAAACAGAAATAGAACAAAACTAGAACAGAAATAGAACAGAAATAGAACAGAAATAGAACAGAAATAGAGCAGAAATAGGAAAGAAATAAAAAAGAAATAGAACAGAAATAGAACAGAAATAGGAAATAAATAAAAAGAAATAGAACAGAAATAGAACAGAAATAGAACAGAAGTAGAACAGAAATATAGCAGGTTAGAACAGAAATGGTAAAGCCATGGAATTAACGCAACAGAAATAACCACCCGACAGATTCTAATAATATCTAGTTGTTAGAACTTTCTCTCTGTATCAACGCATTAGAAACAGTTCCCTCTAACCGTAAAAGAAGCAAAAGTCATTTCATTAAAGAATCACCGTCATTAACAAAACAGACCGGATGCAGTCCGTCTAAATTTCCGCTAATCCCGGATCCCATGTTCTCTAAAATAATACGACGGACAAGACACCGTCATGTCTTCCTACAATCCTTCCTACAACATCCGCTTCGTCGGCCAGAATTAGTCCGGCGCCGCTTTACTCGAAAATCCGTTCGCCGTTTAACTAGTATTCCTAAGCGCTGGCCAATTAAGTCCCGTCGCTTTTATTGTTATTTACTGGTGCAGAGAAAAGCAGAATGACCTCTACCAGAGTCGTTACTAAGCAGCTAAACTGTACAGATGGCCGTCGTTAGGAGGGCGTGTCCAGGCTTAAAATCTTACAGGCTATAACAGTAGCCTACTACTATGACATTAGGAGCTGGTAAAATACCAGGCCAACATTCCAAGCTTTATTGTTAGCCTACTACTCGATGCAACAAAAGCAGACCTGGCATTTAATCAACAGCTTAGAAAACCTTTCAAACCACAATGCGTTAATCTATACCTTTGCTGATTTCACATTATGCTGTATTGGCTTTATATACAATCACATTCACCTCAGCATTTTCAGTACAAACAAAAGTCTGATTTTGTCATGATGTCAGACTCAAATTTACTCTGTCTCTCCGTTCCTGTCTCTGTCCGTGTCCCTGTCTCCATCTCTGTCTCTGCCTGTCTCTGTATGTGTGTCTCTCTCTGGTCTCCATGGCGATTGGACTCTTACCCCTCTCCCCCACATGCTAGGTACAACAAAAACCTGCACCGTCTTCCCTGCATTCACTTTCTCGTCAGTAAATAACTGTTCGTGACGCTTTTGAAATTCAAAGATTGTGACAATGACCTCTTACAATTAACTAAAACCTATTTACCTTTACCTCGTTCGACCTCGATGATTTTACCCTACTCCACCTTCAGTCACCTCATCTTCCATTCAGCACCAATGCCATGCTTTGCGTCCCTCCTTACACACTGGATGGCCAATTGCCTCTACTCGTAGTCTCAAAACTACTTTCTCTCTCGCTTGCTCCATGGCTCTGGGAGTGCCTCTGAATGGTGTGCACTGCGACTGATTATAAATACAATACAATACAATGCAATGCAATACAATACAATACAATTATATTTGTGTTATCTCATTAGCAAAATTTTTTTATTCACGAATATGCAGATGAGGGAGGGCTCTAAATTCCTCGTACCTTGTCCAAGAGCTTGAAGCGGGTCTTCTTGGCATGCTCATTTGCATATTCGTCAGCCATTATGACCTCTTCCGGTCCATCCAGAGTGAGGCTGACGTGACGTAACAGCTCCCTCGAGTCCGCCGGTTGGCTTGGCAACCGCATCAGCTTGTCATTCTACAAGACGCGTATGTTACGGTTAATTTATGTAGAACTACTGTATGCTTTAAATGTGGGGAAAAGGCTGAAATATTACTGTATACAACATAATTGAAATGAAAAGTGACACTGCTCCTACAAGTACAGAATTACGTAATGAATACGGGATGGGACAGTAAGTAGCAACATGATCACTATACCTGAGAGACAGATAGACAGATAGTCTGGATGACAGACAGACAGACAGACAGACAGACAGACAGACAGACAGACAGACAGACAGACAGACAGACAGACAGACAAACA
>OX457042.1:4145601-4158101 GCA_949752735.1 Lumbricus terrestris | reverse complement strand
GTCGTTGTTATCGTCGCTGCTATCCTCACTTTTATCGTTGTTTCTTTTATCGTCGCTGTTATCGTCGTGGTTATCGTCGATGATATTGTCGTTGCTGGAATTTGCATTTCTTGTTTCAATATCATCATCTCTTCATCTACCACGTCAACTATTTGTCCAATAATTGATATTTAAATTAACCATCAAATCATTATGCTATAGTTATTGTCCCTGTCACTATCGGAAACATTGTGATAACGATGATGATGATGATGATGACGACGACGACGATGATGATGATGATGATTAATAGGGTGATTTCTGTCGGTTCCTACCAAAGCTCCAGACATCACTTTTGTGTGTGAAGATGCGATTCCTAATACACTCCAAAGCCAACCATTTGATGGGCAACTATAAGAAATTGAAAGAAAAAACATACGATATTGACAGGTAGCCTATAATTATAGACAGATATAGACACATCTAAACCTCCTACGCTGATTTATACAAATAAACAATGCTTCTATATTACCCTACAGATTTTAAATGACCAATCAACCTAAATGTGCAACGTTTAAATAATAAAATAACTTTAAATGACCAACTAAGAGGCTCAACACCGGGAAGAGTGGCGCCGTCGGAAGTTCGAACCTGCCGTGGGGCAGAGAACATGAAGAAAGAAATGACCAACTAACACTAAGACTCTTGAAGGACTTGTGTCAATGCAACTTCTTCCCTATCTTGAGCAATCGGGACTCCTTCCTTCCCACCAGTCTGGCTATAGGGCTAACCACTCCACGGAAACAGCCCTCCTCTCCATGCTTTCTGATATAATATTATACTCTGCTGTTGACAAGTCTCAAGTAACTTTTTCGGCTCTTTTCGATGTCTCTGCAGCCCTTGATCATGAGATTCTGTTGCAACGACTTGAAACCTCCTTCGGACTCAAGGGTTCTCCTTTCCTTTGGTTTCGCACCCAAATGATCATCTCTGGCGACTCTATAGGACTCAGTGGGTCCCTGATGTGTTGGGTGCTCCTCAGGGTTCTGACCTATGCCCACTCCTATTCATCCTTTACACGGCTGGTATTACCTCTCCTTTCCATAGCCATTCCTCAACTGGCCACCTTTTCGCTGATAACGTACAATCCTATGTCCATGGACCGCCTTCTGCTCAATTCTTTATTGCAAGTCGAATTGACGCTTTATCTCAAGATCTATAGTGTATAGCATTAACCAGATGAATTGTTAAACGCGACGATCTTCAGAGCTAGGGAAACTCATTGAGGCCACAAGTCTTCCCTTTGCTTTGCAGTACTCAACTTTGGTGGAAAGAGAGTTCAATCGGGATAGGATATAGCTTGAAGAGTTCGGTTACCAGTCGAGATTGGAAATAGGCAGAAGAGAAGGAGATTGAGGTAGAGCAAGATATGATGATGAGAGAGTAGACCGGGGCGGTTGAATGGTGAATAGTTGGCGAATGTAAGATAGTCGAGAGTCTAAAAGGCGTAAGAAATACAATATTATTGTGTAGTGGATGCGCTGTGAAACTTTTATTATTATAAATCTTGCAGATTATCCATTTGTTTACAAATGAAAGATAAAAGAAAGGCAGAATGACCGACAGATACATAGACCTACAGTGAAGTGTATATAGACAGATACAGAAACAGGCAGATAGACAAACATATAGAGCGTCTTACGCATAAACAAATCTTCTTAGCAACGCCGCACAATAATTGTATCCTGGGACGCTATACTTGAGTTTGCCGCTAGGCCTGCAAAATGGCGCCAGCGTAATGTGTTATTTGCATGCTTTACATAGGAATTTACAATTCTCTCTATAATTCTTTCTATCGTTATGGTAGACTGCTCATCTTATCGAATTAATTAGCTAAAATTCACCCGAATAGCCAGCAGTCAAATTCAATGTCTCCGGCAGCAAAAAAGCCTTAATAGACAACTGACAATTAGTGATCCTGTTACACACTGTTTTAAAGGATGCGACCGACCTTATATAAGCTCCAATAATAGCTAACATCTCATGGCTGGAGAGCCTACACTTGGGTTCTAAAACTAAAAGAAAAACTGAAATTAGGGGGGGCAAAATGGGGGGATGACTAAAACTAGGGGGGTCCAAGCGGGGAAAAACACCCACCCCAAAACAAAACACATGAAACTAAAACTAGGCCTAACCCCGCCCCACCCCACCAAAAACACCCACCAAAACTGAACTAAAACTTAGCCTTACAATCCCGCTCCACCCCACCCTCTAAAACACCCCACCAAAAATGAGACTAAAACCAAGGTCACAAACTTAGAGATGAACTGAGTTAAACAATTATAGGTCTCCATAACTAAACACATCCTACATGTGCAATTTTACCTTACTCTACCCGACCCTATATATTGCTCTACACTTCACTACCCTATAATAATATTATACTCTGGGCTGCCTACCCAACCAAAGCTGGCCAATCCCATCGTATTTAGTCTTACATTAAAATGCACATGCCTTACTCACCCATTGGGCTGTTTCTGCATTTCTACCCTATTAACATCATCTTAATAATCTTACATGTAACTGGCCTAACCATGCTCTGGTCTACCATACCCTACCATATAGTAATTATATCCCTACACTAACCAATTCTTTCCCACCCTGCCATGCACTACTATACTCTAAATTGCTTCAATCTACTTTACCTTTCCTATCTGCCCTACCCAGCCCTGCTCCATCCTGCCATACTCTGCCCTGTTGGCATATTGTTGGCATATTGTTGGCATACTGCTGGCATACTGTTGACATACTACTGGCATATTGTTGGCATACTGCTGGCTACTGTTGGCATACTGTTGGCATACTGTTGGCATACTGCTGGCATTCTGTTGGCATACTGTTGTCGTATTGTTGGCATACTGTTGGCATACTGTTGGCATACTGTTGACATACTGTTAGCATACTGTTAGCATACTGTTGACATACTGTTGGCATACTGTTGGCATACTGTTGGCATACTGTTGGCCTACTCACCTTTCCTCCTGTTGACAAAAATCTTCCGTCTTCGTTGACGAGTTTTGCCAATCCAAAGTCCGTTATCTTCACGTGACTTGGACTATGCACTTCAAAAACACATCAATAGCAAAATTTAATCACCAAATGACTTTAAATGACCGAATTACACTCACGAAACGTTTCAATTCTCAAGTGAATCTAAAATGACCGATATATAGAAATTAGCGTTTCAGCAATAAAATGACTTTAAATGACCGACTAACACAAATCAACAGCACTTCGATAATTATAACGAAATGACCCTAAATGACTGGAGCCACAGATAAAAAAAATGCTCAGATTATCAAATGACTTTAAATGACCGATTGGCACAAATCGATGACGCTTCAGTTATTAAATGACGACTTACACAAATCAACAGCGCTTCACTTAAATCTAAGTGACTTTAAATCACCAAAAAGTGAATTAAAAATCGCATAATACATAAGTGAATGTATAGTATTGTATACCTAATCATACTCAACTATCAGCTTTCAATTAGTCATAATATTTATAAAACCTTCTATTATGCACAACAATAAAGCCAATGCTTTGGCTACTTCGTGACGTTTAAATTGAGAGTGATTAAGACTCGCCATTGCCTGTTGCTAACATATTATAGCGTTTCCTAAGAGCGGCGCTACATAAATACGCAATTCCGATTTCAAATGCGACTCCTTATTAAGATTATGCAATGTTATCATTGACTTTTATGCAGCGCATTTAGAATCGACCACTTTATACGTTTTTTATTGCAATGCATGGACGAGCAATGAGCGTCGGTTGGTTTTGAAGGCGCTTACCTAAGACGTTGCGAGCTGCCAGGTCACGATGAATGATTCCCCGTTCTTCCAGATAACTCATGCCCTACAATCGAATGTATTATTACACGGGAAGATAGACATAGACAGATAGAGATAGAGACAGATGTGCATACAGGCAGGGATACACACACACACACACACGCGCGCACACACACACACACACACACACACACACACACACACACACACACACACACACACACACACACACACAGATAGACAAAGAGAAACAGAGAAAGACTGAGAGCAAGTCAGGTACACGAATCTATGCGCACAACAACGCATACAGAACGCAGATAGACGGACGGATAGACGGAGGCAGACACATGAAGGCAGAAAGAAACAAAGAGAGACAATGAGAGGTAGAGAGACTAAGAAGGAGGCTGGAAGACAGAGGAGCAGATGGATTGATTGAAGTAAACACCAGAAAAGAAAAACAGAGAGAGAGAGAGAGAGAGAGAGAGAGAGAGAGAGAGAGAGAGAGAGAGAGAGAGAGAGAGAGAGAGAGAGAGACATCGGACAGTCAGAAAGAGAGATTAAGCCCAGAGAAGGACGCACGACGGAACAGGAGAAACGATGGAGACGAGTCAGCCAGACCGAGAGACAGCCAGCCAGCCAGCCAACCAGACAGACAGACAGACAGACAGACAGACCCACAGACAGACAGACAGTCAGACAGACAAAAGTAGAATAAGACAGATATGCACCTATACCTTCAATACCTTCGTGCAAACATTCATCCAAATATCACACCACCTCGACTCAAACATCCACCCAACTTAATCCCACCCACAGAAAGAGCCACCCACTCACTCTCGACAACCAACTAAAAAACAACCTCAACCCCTAAAACGAATCAATGTCACTCACTCAAATACTCACTTTCTCACCAAAAGCCTCCAACCCAACCAACCCAAAACCAACCAACCAGCCACCACCCACCCATCCATGTATGCACCAACCCACCCATCCACAATCAAACCCACCACTCACCCTGGCTATCTGCGTGCACCAGTTCAGAATGACCTTCGAGCCAATGTTGTCGCGATGTTTGCGCACGTAGTCAAGCAGACATCCAAGCGGCATCAGTTGCGTGACGAGCATCACTTGTGCAGTCATGCAGACAGCCAGGATGTGGAGGCAGGACGGATGGAGGACGGAAGCCATGATGCGCGCCTCCTCCAACAGATTGTCGTTCTCATCGGCACCCTCCTGCAAGATCTTGATGGCCACAGGGATCTTCACGTTCTCACCCTCCGGTACCCACAGCCCCTAAGATACACACACAATATTTCATATCATATGAAAGATTATGCCTTACAATTGATGATATGATATGAATGCTTATGTGCTATGCATATCGTCAGAAATATGTGCTGATTTGTGTACCGCCTTTTCTGCACGTAGCCCATTATATGGACCGAACATTACGCTCTGCTGCGCGACTCATCGGTCAAATGCTTAAAAGTAATATTTTGGTCACGTCTCAATCTATATCTACCAATAAATTATGCTGGAGGTGCTTCTTTGGTTCACTATTCGCCAGCGTATTGAGTTCAGGGTATACCCATTACGGTATACCTGCATTGGTATGGCGATGCTGTCAGGGCCTCATCCCAACTTACCTCCGTGAGCTATGCAGCTTTACGTTGGGTATCCAAGGACGTCGTCAGCTACGCTCTGCTGACAAGAGAATCCTCTTAGTTACTTTTGCTCGTACTACTACCATGAACTGGCATGAAGAATCAAGTCTTCTGTGTGGCTGGTCAAGTGGTCTGAAATGGTATTCCTTTAGAGCTGCGCCTACCATCTGGAACTCTACCATAATCCCTCTACACTAAATTTAAAACAGTTCTTTTTGGGTGCGCTGGAGTCGGGAGCGCCTCTGAGCAGTTTCCGTGAAGTGGCGCTATATGAAGCTGCGAGTTTATATGTTACAATTACAAACGGTAACAATCTTAGTAAAATGAAGGTCAGGGTCGAGTACCTTGTAGACAGTTCCGAAGGCACCAGATCCGATGATTCCACTTCTTCGAAGGTCAGACTCCTTGATCAGACGTAGAACGGACATATCCGGTTTGGCACTGCTTGGAGTCAATGGCTGCGACAGAAACATCAAGACGATGCACATTGGATGGGTGGGTGGTGGATGGATGGATGGATGTTTGGAAGAGTGGACGGATGATTGGATGGATGGATGAATGGGTGGAGGGATGGGTGGGTGGGTGGATGAATGGGTGGAGGGATGGGTGGATGGATGGAAGGATGGGTGGGTGGGTGGGTGGTGGGTGGTTGGATGGATGTTTGGAAGAGTGGACGGACGATTGGATGGGTGGATGGATGGAAGGATGGGTGGGTGGTGGATGGATGGATAATTGGATGGGTGGATGAATGGGTGGAGGGGTGGATGAATGGGTGGAGGGATGGGTGGATGGATGGAAGGATGGGTGGGTGGTGGATGGATGGATGGATAATTGGAAGAGTGGACGGATGATTGGATGGGTGGATGAATGGGTGGAGGGATGGGTGGGTGGGTGGATGAATGGGTGGAGGGATGGGTGGATGGATGGAAGGATGGGTGGGTGGTGGATGGATGGATGGATAATTGGAAGAGTGGACGGATGATTGGATGGGTGGATGAATGGGTGGAGGGATGGGTGGGTGGGTGGATGAATGGGTGGAGGGATGGTGGATGGATGGAAGGATGGGTGGGTGGGTGGTTGGTGGTTGGATGGATGTTTGGAAGAGTGGACGGACGATTGGATGGGTGGATGGATGGAAGGATGGGTGGATGAATGGGTGGAGGGATGGGTGGATGGATGGAAGGATGGGTGGGTGGTGGATGGATGGATGGATAATTGGAAGAGTGGACGGATGATTGGATGGGTGGATGAATGGGTGGAGGGATGGGTGGATGGATGGAAGGAAGGGTGGGTGGGTGATGGATGGGTCGGTGGGTGGTGGATGGATGTATGGATGGAGTTGCGTGTGGGTGGATGGGTATTTGAAAGAGTGTATGGGCATAGGGTTTTATGGGCATTTGGTTTATGGGCATTTGGTGGATGGGCATTGGGTAGATGGGCACTGGGTGGATGGGCATTGGTTGGGTGGGCATTTGATTTATGGGCATTTGGTTGATGGGTATTGGAGGGATGGACATTGGGTTGATGGGCATCGGGTGGATGGGCATTGGTTGGGTGGGCAATTGATTTATGGGCATTTGGTTGATGGGCATTGGGTAGATGCCTGGATGGAGCATGAAGTTGGATGAGTGAAAGGCAATGAGTGAATGAAAGTGAAAGCCTATCACACCACGTATTATACTACTCAATTATATGTGTACTGGAAAGTTGAAAGATTAAATACTATGGTGGATGATTAAGTCCTGTGTGTGACAATCAAGTAATACAACCGGAAGATTAAGCCATTAAGCTGGAATGATAGAAAGCACTGGAAGAGTTAGAAGATTGATAACAATAGATCCAGACCATTAAGCACGAGAACCAGAGGATCAAGTACTTACGCTTGAATAATTATAAAGTACTGGATCTGCAGAACATAAAGTACCAGAGCCCGATGCTTAAGTACCAGAGTTAGAAGATCAAGATCTAAACGTTTGAAGATAAAGTTCTAGACTTGGAAGATAAATTCCTAGATTAGGAAGAGTAAGTATACTAGATATTTTGATGATCATGTAGAATCGTAATCGTAAGACCTGGAAGGCTTCTCCTATGTTTACCTCGCATTCCACAAATCCGCTGATCTTTGCCGTCAGTCTCAGTTTCTTCTCCTCCGCTCGCGCCACTTGTCTCCTCAGAATGAGAATGATGACAGCCAGAAACCCAACGAAGAACACCGCGCCACAGATCGTTCCGGCAATTATCGCCACCAATTTCTTCCTGAAATAATAATGCGTAAAAAATAATTTGTTTATTTGTGCCGCTGAAAATAGTTTAATTTAAATCGACGCATAAAGTTTTTACTCTAAAGTCTAAGCTTATACCGAGAGTGCGTTAATAAGTAGCAAGTGCGAAAATGTGTCAATATCAGCCAGGAAAATATTAAGTTTGCCAAATGTATGCTTTTAACGAGGCGCCATAATGAAATATTGACTAGGCGGAATATATTAGCTTAGATTAGAATCGACTAGTTCACAATTTACTAGATTAGAAAAGAAAATAGAATAGACTGGACTGGAATAGATTACATTGGATTAGAATTAAATAGATTATAATAATAGAAGAGATAAAGAGTAGCTAGCTCGTGCCACGTGTCTTACCTGTCCGGGTCATCCTGAACGCAGAACGTGGCGTTACCATCGCGGAGTCTATTGGGTGCAAACTCCGGACAGACGTCAGTGCAGTTGAACTAGACAGCAATCAATCAATCGATCAATCAATCAATCAATCAATCAATCAATCAATCAATCAATCAATCAATCAATCAATCAATCAATCAATCAATCAATCAATCAATCAGTCAATCAATCAGTCAGTCAATCAGTCAGTCAATCAGTCAACCAATCTATCTATTAATTAATTAATTAGTTAATTACTTATTAATTAATGATTCAATCTATCAATCAATCAAATCGCTCAATTAAATCAATCATTAGATGTATAAATCAATGATTCAATTAACAATTAAATCACTTCAATCAAATCGATCAATCAACAAATCATCAAATGAATCAATCGTCCAAACAATCAATCAGCTATTCAATGAATCAAAAAATCAATCAGTTAATTAATCAATCCACCAATCAATCAATTAATCCATGTATTTAGCCAAAGTCGTCCCATACGGCCACTGAAGCTCCTCTGGTGCCATTGTGTCTCTAATCTCTCGGCCTTTGCCACTCTAGTTTTTTCATCTCCTGCGTCACATGTGACACTATTTAATCTCTGGCGTCATATGCGATGCTATATTGCATCTCTGGCGTCATAGGTCGGTGCAGACGAATTGCAAATGTGTGGGCAAGTGGTCCCGCGGGATAGACGCGCCATTATGCGCGACAGGATAAAGGAAGGCGGTCGAGAGAGAGTGGGGAAGGGCTTGAAATACATCGTGGCCTTCACCTCGGCTGCAAATATCCTGTCCACCTTTCCCACTCACAGACATTTATTTTGCGTAGAAGGCCGCTGACCTCGAAAAATACTCCACAGTGACAGCAGAAACCGCATTCAATATTAAGATTGTGGCCCATGCTGCACGCCCAGCAGACACTAACAGGCATAAGTTGTCTGGTGTAAACAATGGTATCATGGTAATTATTTTAGATGTGATGCACCAACACGAGATAACAAATCATTACACGAAGCTACATTCAATATTGCACCAAGCTATACAGCAGTAAGTAAAATTTCTTTGCTGCAAATTACATCTAATTGGCGACTAGTGTGTTCAACATATTAAGGAAGCCTGATTCTGAGCCATCCATACTACACAGCAACGAATTAAGCAGATGGATTAAAATTACACTAATGCAATCATTGCGCAAGGCAAACAGCGTTTGCCGACAAGTTATGGCTAGTTTATTGGACTAGAAGCCTCTCTTCAATTGGCGCTATATAATTTTGCAATTACAACTACAGATGCAAAAGCACACAGACTTACAGTACATTACATTCTATTAAAATACGCCTAAACCGTACTAAATTGTTCAAAAACAAGAGGCTCAATATGAGTTAGTCGTCATCATGTTTTGAAGAAAATACAGCATGCGCCGAAAAACCCCAGCTGACCAACCTTTGAGTCTGGTTTTCGATGTTCGTAGTTTTCGTAGACGACATAGAGACGACAAGAGAGGCAATCTGCGGCAGTTGGACCGTGGCAGTCGACACATTCGTCGTGACATTTGTGGCACTGACGGTCACCGTTGACGTAATAGTTGGCCGATGAGCAGGATGCCACGCAGGCGCCATCCTGTTGGAAGTGGCGGCAGTCCTGGCACTTCCTCGGACCGAAGCCGTTGCACGAGAGGCACTCCGAGTGGCATTGGTGGCATTCAGTCTGTCGAAGAGGTAAAAAAACGGGGTCAGATGGGGTCAGAAGGATGAGAACGGGGTGGTGGTTTATGTACAGATCATAGGTCATCGAGAAGATAATGGATCGTTAAATGATTAGTAGATTCACCTGATTCAGACGGATTGATTCTTTTGATTGATTTGGTGATCGATTGATTTGGTGATCGATTCACTTGATTCATAGAAAAATTTGTTTGTTTGATTGATTGATTCATTGACTGATTCATTCATTTGATTGACTTATTGATTGACTTATTGATTGACTGATGGCAAATGAATGAATGAATGAAGTAATGAATGAAAGACTGAATAAAACACTGACTAGTTTATCAATCCATTGCTTCATCAAGCCACACTGTTTAATCTAGACCCCTGCTTTGAAAGCGGGGAGGGGAAGGGGGTAGTGGGAGGGGGGGGGAAAGGTCTGGAGGAAAGAAGCCGAAAAACGTCCGTTTTGGGCGAAGATTTTCGATACTGAAAAACTGACATTTTAGTAGTTCGGTCAAAATTTCAGAGAAATAAGTATGCTCTATTTTCGCATTTTCGCTATTTTACCATTTTCGCGGGTGTCCATGGATGAATAATTGCATATACACACGAGACGGGTCGATTTTTCTCTTGGGTGGGGGACTGTTACACATTTACTTTCTTCTGCTGGGGCGGGAATTAGTACGCATTTACATGTATACAACATCTCGCGGGATTTCCTTGGGGGAGAATTATTCAATTCAGGGGAACTTCCCACCAGAGACGTCTAGCTAGATTAAACACTGCTCAATCGATAAGCCGCTTAATCTTCTCTACATCACAACAATTAATTAACGACCAATAGAATTTGCTAACTTTGGGTGTTGCGTTGGGCTTATAGAGCCTGAAGTAATCTGGCGGGCAGTCTGTGCCCTCCGCCAAACATTCCGGTTCATCTCTCGTCCGGTGGACGATGTGTTCGCAGTCCTTGCATCCGTTCGCGCTTCTAGCGGCGTCTGGTCCATTACAGCCTTCGATGCAGAGCGGACTGCACGACTGACACACAGCATTCGTGTCGGCGTATTGTCTGCTGGAACAACTTCGGACGCAGTTTGGTCCGTCCTTGAAGTGTCGACAGCGATCGCATTGGTGACTGCCCTGAGATTATTATAGGAAGGTAATTTTATTGCAAGACGATTCGGAATCATTATTATACTCATTGTTATAATAATAATTATTATTGTGCTTATTATAATAATAATAATTAATATTCTTATGATAATAATAATTATTATACTTATTAACATGATAATTATTATTATACTTATTATTATAATAATAATAATTATTATTATTATACTTATTATTATAATAATTATTATACTTATTATTATAATAATTATTATTATACTTATTATTATTATAATCACTACCATAATAATTATTACAATAATAATTATCATGATTATTATTATAATAATTATCATAATAATTATTGTAATAATTATTATCATGATTATTTTACTTCAATCGTTAGTTTCTCATTCGACTTTTTATATATTTGTCAGTCGACTGTTAAATTAATTCATTCTTCTTAATCATTCATTCATTCATTCATTCATTCATTCATTCATTCATTCATTCATTCATTCATTCGTTTCCAGATTTGCGCCTCTGTATACATGTAGTTCTAATAGTAGACGACCTCAAACAGTGATGACGATGACGACGATGCCAATGAGATTGCAAACTGGTGACAACGACGACCAAGGATTCGAATCGGGTGCGTTCTTTACATCGTTCCAATCACGATTCATTCATTACTTCGCTCAATCCTTCAATCCGTAGTAATTGCGCTTATTGTGTTAGCTTCATCGAAATCCGTCGCTTGGTGGCACCACCGTCGTCCCTGTCTTCAAACTGATTGATGACTCAACGCGGACCCGCGATCACCGGATACCACACGACGACTGACACGTCATCTCTCGTCGGCGCCTCTTTGTCTTCGCCCTCTGGTGATGAGAATGGGAACGATGCGACTAGGAGCTTAATCCTTCCTCGGACGCTATTGGTCGTTAAGTAGGCTCTGATGTATACCACTGCACTCGTTGACACGGCTCTGTGAGGTTTATGCGAGGCGCTATATGAATTACCAATGACCAATGACCATGTGCATGCAAACATACATAGTCACACATGTTCACATGCGTATGTATGTAGATATGCATATACAAATATAACATACACTGTATATGCATACATTCATACATATGCACACGCATAGATGCATAAAAACATGAATTTATACATACTTACGTACATGCATGCATACATACAAGCGCACATGCCTACTTAAATACGTACTTACAGTTACATACCTGCTTACATACAAGCACACAAACCTGCATACATAGAAAAACACTAGAATAGAATTACTTCGAAAAGAATGGAGAAAAACAGAATAAACTAGAACGAATGACCAGAACGAATTAAAAAAATAGACCAGAAAAAAGCGTAACAGAATAACCTAGACTACAATAATTATAAAAGAGTTGAACGGAACAAAAGCTCGGTAATAAAATCAGATGAAACCTGCTTGATGCTTACCACCCCGGTGCAATTGCTATGGCACTCTTCGTGACACGTGGTG
>OX457042.1:4118101-4138101 GCA_949752735.1 Lumbricus terrestris | reverse complement strand
CAGACAGAATCTTCTCTTTATTTATATAGATATTCATCGCTATGATTAATTATCATCAGCACAGTCATAACTGTCGTGGTCTTCACCAGAATTATTAGTGCTATGTTTCGACTATGTTTTGTTTATCATCACATTACGGTTTATAATCACGTTTATCATAGCAAACTGTTTATCCATGGCAAACCAAATGAATGAACAAAATAATTGACATCTATAATTATTGTATTTGCGAATGTCCTTATATTCTTTATACTTTTTTACAGGGTTGTCCAGTTGACGGCATTTTGCAGATTATATCGAACTTACTCTTTCTGTTTCATTTCTGAGTTTGCCAAAGATTTTTGTTGTTAAGTCAAGACACGGAGCTGTTTGTTTGACTGATTGATTGTTTGATTGATTGATGCTATTGAAGTATTTGCCCTTACTAGACAACATATTCAGCGTTAGGTCTATTTATTATGGCGTAATAATTCGCAGCGTCATTGGCAACACTATCGCTACCGTCAAATTACTGACTTGTAGGCCAAATTGCAATCGTAAATATTAACTTCTAGGCCTAATTGCAACCGTAAAAGTACTAACTTGTAGGCCTAATTGCAATCGTAAAATTACTAACTTCTAGGCCTAATTGCAATCGTAAATACTAACTTCTAGACCTAATTGCAACCATAAAAGTACTAACTTGTAGGCCTAATTGCAATCGTAAATACTAACTTGTAGGCCTAATTGCAACCGTAAAAGTACTAACTTATAGGCCTAATATTATTGCAACCGTAAAATTACTAACTTGTAGGCCTAATTGCAACCGTAAAATTACTAACTTGTAGGCCTAATTGCAATCGTAAAATTACTAACTTGTAGGCCTAATTGCAACCGTAAAAGTACTAACTTGTTGGCCTAATATTATTGCAACCGTAAAATTACTAACTTGTAGGCCTGATATTATTGCAACCGTAAAATTACTAACTTGTAGGCCTAATATTATTGCAACCGTAAAAGTACTAACTTGTTGGCCTAATATTATTGCAACCGTAAAATTACTAACTTGTAGGCCTGATATTATTGCAACCGTAAAATTACTAACTTGTAGGCCTAATATTATTGCAACCGTAAAATTACCAACTTGTAGGCCTAATATTATTGCAACCGTAAAATTACTAACTTGTAGGCCTGATATTATTGCAACCGCAAAATTACTAACTTGTAGGCCTAATATTATTGCAACCGTAAAATTACTAACTTGTAGGCCTGATATTATTGCAACCGTAAAATTACTAACTTGTATAATAGGCTCAATTGCAATCGTAAATACTAACTTGTAGGCCTGATATTATTGCAACCATAAAATTACTAACTTGTATAATAGGCTCAATTGCAATCGTAAATACTAACTTGTCCAAGTTTCGACCGTGTATTATTCTGAGATTCCTGAGGAAGGAGAGACTTCGAAGTTGGTCGATTTGTGCGTCGACCCTCAGATAGTCGGTTATTTCAACGACGTTTTCAAAGACGGACATGTCATTGACCGTCAATTCCGAAATGTTCCATAGTTCGTCTCTGAGAAGAATAAGAGCAGAAGAACGGAGGTACATGTACAGCGAATGCGTGGATGGGAATCATGGGATAGAATGACCGAGGATATTATAGATCACAACCTGTTGATTAGAAACAAGACTAAAGTCAATTATATGCATATGAGCGACCCTTGAAGACTTCACTTAGAGACTAGATAACAGCGCGGACCCTGCATGTATCTGAGTTTCACGTCGAAGCGCATTAGCGATTGCTCCATGCTCACGGTCCCCACGCAACGGCTTGAGGTGGATTCGAACCCGCGACCTTCCGACTCCAAGGCACCAAAGATGCCCTTACACCATCACCCCCCGAGACTGGACTAAGCAAGACAAGACTACATTAGACTAGATTGCACAAGGCTAGATAGGACCAGACTAGGATGGAATAGACTAGGCCTGCTATAATAGATATTAGATAGTAGTCGACGCCGTTAGATAAGACTAGATTAAACTAGACCAGATGAAACTATGTAAGACTAGACTAGACTAAATTAGACATTGGTTTAAACTAGATACTAGACTAGACTACATGTAGGTAAGACTAGACTATACTATACCAGACTAGATTATACTAGACTAAGTAAGACTAGACAAGACTGGACTAGACTAAACTAGGTAAGACTAGACTATATATAGACTTGTAGGCCTATTTGCAGATTAGACTAGACAGTCTAGACTAGACTAGATTAAGTAAGACTAGAGATGGCTGGACTAGACTAGATTAAGTAAGACTAGAGATGGCTGGACTAGACTAGATTAGGTAAGAATAGATAAGACTAGACTAGGTAAGACTAGACTAGGCTAGACTAGATTAGACTAGACTAGACTAGACTAAACTAAGTAAGACTACACAAGACTGGACTATACTATATACTAGGTAAGACTAGACTTGACTAGATTAGGCAGGACTAGACAGTGCCTGCCTATACAAATCTTAGCTTTCCTGCTGGGGTCTCTATAACTGTGTGTACCCTGTAAATGTTGTCTGTTGAATCTTTAGACTGCCCTGGATGACGGTGCAGTTGACGAAATCGCGGATGTTCTTGGCATGCACCCAGTCCGTATCCCCAGTGCCGAGACAACCTAAAGGAAGACAGAGCGTTAATCGTATTAATCGTAATTCAACGAGAAAAGTACGTAGACGGGTAAAGAGAAGGAAGAACACCAAGATGCGGATGAGTAGAAAGATGAGGAGGAGGAGGAAGAGGAGGAAGAGGAGTAGGAGGGGAATAGAAAAAGGAGGTGGACAACGAGGTAGAGAAGAGTAAAAAGAGAAGTAGGAGTAGGATCGAACATGGCATAGAAGGGACGTGATAACGGAAGAGTATCTATCGCAGACGTAATCAACTGAGAGAGCCAGACAGAAAAATAACCAGACACGAGAATGAGAATGAGGAGGAGTAGGAGGAAGAGGAGAATGAGAATGAGGAGGAGTAGGAGGAAGAGGAGAAGGAGGAAGAGGAGGAGTAGGAGGAAGAGGAGAAGGAGAATGAGGAGGAGTAGGAGGAAGAGGAGAAGGAGAATGAGGAGGAGTAGGAGGAAGAGGAGAAGGAGAATGAGGAGGAGTAGGAGGAAGAGGAGAAGGAGGAAGAGGAATAGGAGGTAGAGAAGGAGGGAGAGGAGAAGGAGGAAGAGGAATAGGAGGTAGAGAAGGAGGGAGAGGAAAAGGAGAAGGAGGAAGAGGAATAGGAGGTAGAGAAGGAGGGAGAGGAGAAGGAGGAAGAGGAATAGGAGGTAGAGAAGGAGGGAGAGGAAAAGGAGGGAGAGGAAAAGGAGAAGGAGGAAGAGGAATAGGAGGTAGAGAAGGAGGGAGAGGAGAAGGAGGAAGAGGAATAGGAGGTAGAGAAGGAGGGAGAGGAAAAGGAGGGAGAGGAGAAGGAGGCGGAGGACAAGGATAAGAAAGTCGAAGTGGATGTTTGTGGAGAAGGAGAATGAGAAGGAAAAGAAGACTGAAGAGGATGAAACGTCGGAGAAGAATGAGGGGAACAGGAACATGAGAAAGAGAAAGATAAAAAGTGATAAAATTATGTTAACTAAAACAAAACTGCTCTTCAGCTGTGATCTGAATATCTCTGTGAACGGTGCATTTATCAGTTGGATGGGAAAACTGTTCTGCGTTGTATTATTATAATTGTTGGTCTGGAGACAAAATAATGAGTTAAAGAGAAGAACAATCGCCAATCCTCGTGGAAGACCGTCAGAATTTTGATGATGACGATGACGACGAAAAGGGACAAAATAATATGAATAATAATAACATAAATAATTTAAAAAAAAAAAAATAATAATAATAATAATAATAATAATAATAACATAAATAATAAAATTAATAATAATAATAATAACATAAGTAATAATGATAATAATAATGATGATAATAATGATGATGATGATAATAATAATAATAATAATAATAATATTAATAATAATAATAATAATAATAATAATAATAATAAAAATAAATAAATAAATAATAATAATAATAATAATAATAATAATAGCAAAATAAGTAATAATGATAACAATGCAGTTGAGTTCAGAGGCATTCCGGACTATTTTTTTTATAGCAGTAGTTAATATTGAAGTAGCTGAGGGATCTTGTATAACCTGGGACAAACAAATAAAATTAATAATAGTAGTAATAATAATAATAACAACAGTAATAATAATAATAATAATAATAATAATAATAATAATAATAATAATAATAATAATAATAATAATAATAATAATAATAATAATAATAATAATAATAATAATAATAATAATAATAACAACAGTAATGATGATGATGATGATGATGATGATGATGATGATGATGATGATGATGATGATGATGATGATGATGATGATGATGATGATGATGATGATGATGATGATGATGATGATGATGATGATGATGATGATGATGATGATGATCACTATGATGATGATGATGATGATGATGATCACTATGATGATGATGATGATGACGACGACGACGATGATGATGATGATGATGGTGGTGATGGTGGTGGTGGTAGGTGGTGGTAGGTGGTGGCGGTGGTGGCGGTGGTGATGATGATGATGATGATGATGATGATGATGATGATGATGATGGTGATGATACTACAACTACTACTACTACTACTACTACTAATAATAATATTATTATTAAATGAAATATACGCGGCTTTAGTCTGAGTTAGACACCTCTAAATCACTTATTATAAGTGGCTATAATTAGGGACGACTTCGAAAAACGTATGCTACAGTGCGTGTAAGCATAATAATTATTCAAAAGGTTGCTGGTTCTTATTAGCTGATAATAAAAAAATCATAAAAAATCATCATCATTATAGCAATTATACTAAAATGTTTCCTTAGAGATTACGCCTACTTCAGACAAAATAAAAACTTACGGTAACAATTAAATCAACTCTATTAATGGCGGTATTTAAAGCACTGTTGGTTCGACGTCGGCTTCTAGTGCGTGGTTACTTGCTAGCATACATCGAGCGAGAGAGATATTTAAGAGAAATAGAGACAGAAAGAAAGAGGTGTCTATTAATTATAGTGGAGATATAGAAGGAGACAATGTCATACTCTTGGGACAGGGTCCAGCACCGCATGGTGTGCATCTTCGTTCGCTGTCTGCGTAGTAATCCCGGCCGCAGTCGGAGACACACGCTCCTTTGTCGACCATCATGTGCTCTGAAAGACAATAGCGACAATGTAATCATAGATTGAATATTATCATACAGGTAAGCTTATCAAATGATGTTCTGTTAGTTATTGTTCGTGTCAGTGTTAGTGCTCATTGTATTGCTATTATTAGTTGTTGCATGGTATTGTGGTTGCTATAATTGTTGTTGTAATTGTGGTTGGTGTAAAGTTGTTGTTGTTGTCGCTGTTCTTCTTCTTTCTCCTGGAAATTCTCCTCCTCACTTCCTCTTCTTCCTCCTTTTTCTCCTCGCCCTCATACTCCTCCGCTTTCACCTCCACCAGAGTCCACCTCAACTCTAACTCAATCTCCACGTGACATTCACCTCCTTCTCCTCTTCCTTCTCCTCCTTCTATTCCTTCTCCTTCTACTCCTCCCCTTCCTCTTCTTATTCCCCTTCTTCTGCTTCTGCTTCTTCCTCTTCAACCTCCTCCACTTCCTCTGTCTTTTCCTCTTCCTCGTCCAATTCCTCCTCCCCTCTTTCCTCCGCCTCTTCTTCTACTTCTTTTCCTTCTGTTTCCAAATTGACCGGTCTCCGTCTAAATACGTTTCACGGTATACATTCTAAGCGGACGGACATGGACAGTCTTTATTATCCGCACGACATTGCACAAGAACGTGAGTTATGGATGGACGCACATTAAGCGGTAAAGCTGGGACGGAAGATTTACAGAACAAGTAAAACCACAAATCGTCTCCAAGTACTTCCACTCATCCAGAAATACTTTCTGAGAAACACCGCTTCTAAACATACTTGAAAGTACCACCTTTCCAGGAAGTACTTTCGAGGACGCGTACTTAAACCATAAGCACCCGTATACCTGCAATTTCTGCCCATGAACCTGACACCTCCGCGCTCAACCCCCCACTCCCCCACCGGAAACTCAGTCGCTATAATTAGATTAAGCGAATAATTATTATATTATAGGTTGGTCGGATATAACAGACTATAATTATTGTAGTTGGCCATCGGGCGGTTTCTCTCTCTTTGATGAAAGACGGTACACTGTCTTCCCGATCTATTTTCTGTCGCTGGCGTCCTCATCTGACGACCAACCCCAGAGGGATTTTAAAAGCAGACGAACAAGAGAATGCGTAACAAGAGCACGGCAATGACAGGGAACGCGAAAGAAGACGAAAATAGGAATTTCGTTTGACGCCATAAAACGAAAGGATTCCGAGAAAAAATATATAGAAAAGGCGCGAAGGGAAACAACGAACAAGACACACACGCACACATATTATATATATATTATATGTGTATATATTATAGATATATTATATATGTGTATATATCTATATATTATCAGTAAGTCTGTGTCCTTGTTTGTTTGTGTGTTAGATGAACGCAGCCACAGTTTTGAAGCAATCGAAGGGAAGTAGGGGAAGGAGGGATGGTGGGCTGAGGGGAGAGTGGGAGGGGGAGGAAGGGGGAGGGAGGGATGTAGGGACGGAGGGGGAGAGGGGGAGGGAGGAAAGTAGGGGAGGGGTAACCATGCAACAATATGCATAAATGTGTATACGGGTATGCATTTAGTGTATGCATAGGCCCTTTTTGTATATTATATGTTCTTGTGTGCATTTTTTATATTCCGAGTATGATGTACGAATTGTATACATGTACGAATGCATTCCATGTATTTATATGTACGCATTTATTTCTTTATTTCATTATTTCGGACATTTCAGTGTAGGCTACTCAGAAGCGCTCCCGGTCCAACCACGTCGGCTTAATAGGACTTGTATGTAAATTTGCACATGTACAGTCTTGTGCACTTATGTGTACATGTATAATTATGCACGCGCTGTACAGATGCATTTATAAAAATAATAAATAGATATAAATAGATGAGTGAGTGAGTATGTGAGTGAGTATGTGGGTGAGTGTGCGAGTGAGTGAGTGAGTGGGTGTGCGAGTGAGTGAATGAGTGAGTGAGTGAGTGTGTGAGTGAGTGACTGAGTGGGTGTGCGAGTGAGTGAATGAATGAGTGATTGAGTGAGTGAGTGAGTGATTGATTGATTGATTGAGTGAGTGAGTGAGTGAGTGAGTGAGTGAGTGAGTGAGTGAGTGAGTGAGTGAGTGAGTGAGTGAGTGAGTGAGTGAGTGAGTGAGTGAGTGAGCTAATGCATAATTATAGGTATATGAACTGACTTGGACACTCGTTGACACATTGTGAACCGTAAGCGTATTTTCCGTTTGGATTGTGAACGTGTTTCTTCGTTGCAGGGTCGTAGATCTGAAGTGGTGGACAGAATGGAACGCAGTGGTCAGCGTCTTTGAAATGCTTGCACGACTGTATACACGAAACATCAACACAACATAATTATAATGTGTAGTATAATGTAATGTAATGTAATGTAAGATAGTGTAATGTAATGTAAAGTAATGCAATGTAATGTAATGTAAGATAGTGTAATGTAATGTAAAGTAATGTAATGTAGTGTAATGTAATGTAATGTAGCGCAATGCAATGCGATCAAATGTAATCTCTAATCTATAATCTGATGATGAATTCTCTGCCCGAACGCAGGTTCATTGGCAGGTTCATTGACTTTTATGCCCCATGTGGATGAAATGAGTGAAGATGTTTTCAGTTGTTTTCTTCACAGACAATAATTGAGAGTGAGCAACTTGTCCAAGGCTGCTAAGCAGTGGTTTGATGTAGATTCGAACCTGCGACATTCGGTCAAAAGACGACGAACTTACCACAACACCACCTCGTCCTATTTAATACAATTCAGTCTAATCTAATCTAATCTAATCTAACGTATTGTCCAGTCCTATTCATATCATTCTAATCTTATATGATTTGATTTAGTTTGATTTGATCTACATGTATAAATGAGTTTAATAAAAATATTATGATCTAAGTTTATCAATAATCTGCTACAGGTTGATCTAATAATTACTCTATAGAATAATTAATCTAGTCCAGTAATCTCATTTATTTCAGTTTACACTTTTAAATCAAACGCAGCGTTTTTCTTTATCTAACGCCTTTGCAATAATACGATGAGAAGCGATGGTTTCTTGTGGTGAAACTTCTTAGCCATCGTCATGCATTCAAACGGCGAATGTTACGTGTAAGTCGGTTTGGGTCAAAAGCAAATCTCGTCCAGCACAGAATAACTGTAAGTTGGACCATGAGACCACACGAGGACTGGTGTTGAAAGATTGCTCAATTGAAACCAGATATATTCCCTTTTTAATGACGGATCCCAACGCACATCTCCTTTCCCATATACTGTGCGGCGATAATATGTCGTGCCAGGACGCGGGTCGCTCCACTTGCCAACACGTTCTATCGGAAATGTTTTTCGAGTTGCAGATGTCTTCGTGTATATATATATATATATAAATATATAAATCATATACATACATACATACATACATACATACATACATACATACATACATACATACATACATACATACATACATACATACATACATACATACATACATACATACATACATACATACATACATACATACATACATACATACATACATACATACATACATACATACATACATACATACATACATACATACATACATACATACATACATACATACAATTGCAGATGCTTTCATGTATATATGCATATATATACTACATAAATCATATATATATATATATATATATATACAGTTGCAGATGCCATCATGTGTATTAGCTCAGTCGTTCGCGATTAGCTGTAGCTGAGAAATGCTTATCAGACGTTGCAATGTGTAGAAAGATGCCCCTCCACGTTTTATGACGCACTCTGAACTCTGAAGATCTTTTCAATGTTCATATCCTCAAAGAACAGATGGTTCTGACACTACGTGTACAATTATTATTATGGTCCAACAGTACTTTGCATAGTATATTAAAATAAGTTGCGCCTCACAAAACTGAAATCCAAACATGCAAATGGACTTGAAACGGTACATAATTATATTCCTATAATATACTCATGAGGGCAAGAGTCCGACGCGCCGCAACGTCAGAGACTGGGCGACAGAGATCATGTAGGTCTATAGGTATCAGAACGTAGTCATAATCGTAATAGGGCTCCAGCTTGTTTACGAGCGTTATGTCTGGTCAGAAGGGTTGTCCAAAGGAGGTCGTATGGTCCGGTTGAAGCTCAACCAAGTACATGCAGCATCAAACATGCAAGCAGCTTTATTTATTATAAAAAGCAACCATGTATTGTACAGGCTGTAAAGCCTGTAATAATGATACTGTATAATAGAATAAGAAACTTACAAGACAGTTGTTGCTGAGAGGTCCAGTGCATCCTGCAGCACATTCGATGTGACAACATTCGTTCGCTTCTTTACCAAAACATCGACCACTGCACTGCTTCGCACAGATCACACGAGTGACTATAGAAACAGATGTCACACACGTCAATGGAGTGTTATTATTATCATAATCATCATCGTAATTATCAATATCATATTATCATCGTCACCTTCATCGTTATCGTTGTCGTCATCATCATCGCCATTTATCACCATTGTTATAATATATTCCTTCTCTCAGTCCTTCTATCTGCTCTTTCTGTCTCTGTCTGTCTGTCTGTCTGGCCGTCTGTCTGTCTGTCTGGCTGGTCTGTCTGTTTCCTTCTTTTCAGTCTCCTTCTTTCCGTATAATGCGGATGACCAATGGCGAATCCAATATCGCATCCCACGAATTGAAACCCAATCTAGAATATAGATGAACTTTGACCTCCAGTAAAAAAACTATCTTTTCCTGGAATAGCAGACTAACTTCGTAGTCGACTGCATTGCGTGGGTCAGTTGGGCGTCTTTAAATAGCTGTAGCTGTCTCTACATGTCTCTGTCTTTTCTCTGTATCTGTCTGTCTCTGTGCATATCTGTGTCTCTGTCTGTCTCTATTGCTGTCTCTGTCTCTGTCGCTCACTCTTTGGAATAAAACATAATTCAATGCGGAAGGATTGAATCTGCCATGTACAAAATTCAGCATTGAAAGAAAGCTTATAATATATAATATATCTTTGATTAATTATATAAATAAATAATGCATATAAAATATATGTAATAAAATGTATTTTTATATAATCATAGATATGAGCTGATGTCTAGGTTATACGCATTCTATTATTGTTGGCCTTTATATAATTTATATATCTCTTGTAAAGCGTCCATATCTGACATTTTCTTCAATTATATATACATATATATACATGTATAATAGTATACAAGCATTTTATACAAAGATAAATTTACATATATATTATATATTATATTTGAATCTGTAGATTATTTTGATACTTTTTCGACTCATCCATCCCTTTCTCAATCCAATATCGGACTTCATTTAGTTCTGCGATAGAACGCGAGAGGCGCTGCAGTTGCCACGGCTGCGGAAGGATGTGTGTGTGTGTGTGTGCGTGCGTGTGTGTGTGTGTGTGAGTGTGTGTGTGTGTGTGTGTGTGTCAAACTTTATTTTTACTGTGCAGGCAAGTAAAAAATCGAATGATGGCGTACCCCATGCAGAAAATGTCAGATCAGAAATAAAATGCCATTGCGAAGTCCCCTTAAACTTAAAGTGACAACTTACTAAAAGCCCTTAGTGACATCGTGTATTAGTAGAGTCACATTATATTATAGGAAGCAAAATTTGAAATTTATGTAGAACAAACTTATATATAGCTTTAAATTGCCTTTAATCATGTGATAATATCTGCAGGAAAAAGGTGAATTGGTCTATAACTGATGCAAGAAATAGGAAGAGCTAAGATAGTGTTATAGTACTGCAGGTTTGTTTTGACAAGCATTGTTTGCTTCAAAATTATAGAAATAGGCCGAAATATGAATATGTTGCATGCACTTTAATAATATGTGAGTCAAATAATATTAGGCCTATGATATGTTGTGAAGATATTAATAGGTCTAGATGACTATGCTGTTGATGTTGCAACGTTAAAAATCATTGCTAATCAAAGAAAGATGGACACCAAGTCCATAAATTCAAAAGAAATTTAGGTTTCTGGAATTGTTTGCGTGCCTTTACCGACGCCTGGCGTACCCCATGGGTACGTGTACCACAGTTTGAGTACCCCTGGCCTATATATAATTTGTAAACTCTAGAAACTAATGCTATGGACAGTTTTATTATCGACACCTTTATTACTATTTAACATAGCGCTATATAAATTATTTAACCATTATTAATTTCATATTCTATCCTAGTCCGAACTCTTAGCGGTCGAAAACATCGTTATTGTGCAATTTTGGTGCTACAAGCAAAAGAAAGATATTTTTGAATTCTGGAAGAAATTCTAAGAAAAATGTGATATAGTGCCAGTTAAAAAATGGGGATTTGTTTTCCATTTCCCCCCCCCCATTTTTCCAGGAACGTTAAGTCAAAATGTTTAAATAGCTCACAGGAAGCTGAAATTTTCAGGATAGATGTAGGAATGTTGGTAGAATGAGATACGAAAAGTGCCAAACAATCCTTCAAGAGCTCTTTCCGAAATCCATGATGGCGTACAAAATGGCCGCCATTTTTCTTGGTCATTAGTCATCAGCTGGAAAAAGCTCGTAACAAGCTGAAATTTTCAGGATAGGCGTATGAGTATGAGTAGAATAACATATCAAAAGTGCCAAGCAATCTTTCAGGAGCTCTTTCTAGAAACCAAGATGGCGTCCAAGATGGCCGTCATTTTACAAGGTCATTAATTATCACCTGGAAAATGCTCATAACAGGCTGAAATTTTCAGGATAGGCGTAGGAGTATGAGTAGAATAACATATCAAAAGTGACAAACAATCAATCAGAAGCTCTCTCCGAAAACCAAGATGGCGTCCAAGATGGCCGCCAATTTTAATTATTTTAATAGTTTTACAACCTGAGAAGCACATGACCACCATCCACCAGAACAGCATTGAAGAGCTTGGTTTGGAATCCGCTTTGACACATCGGAGTTCAAGAGAGTGTTTCTGAGAGGAAAATAGAGTCGAATGAGGTGGCGCATGGTGACAGGAGCAGATCCCGGTCGCTCTGACCAATAAAGCCACAAGAAGTTGGGAGGCATAAAGCATTATTGCAAGAGTATAGGTCTATTGGCCTTCACCAAATCGTGCAATCGTGGACCATGCAAGCCATAAGCAGCTAGAGTGCGCGTGGCACATAGAGGGATTGGCGAGCCCGACAAGATATCATTGGCTATTGACGACCCGGAGAGTCTAAGTTATCAGAGACTATGACACCAAGGATCACCATAGACAAACTAGTGACCCTTTCAATAATTTAAGATCGCTTTGAGTTCAATATAAATGGAGCAAGTGTCATGTTGGTTGCTGCGCTTTTGATGTGATGCGCGAAGTGTTGAGGAATAATTCAACACCTCTTTTAAGTACAGCAATTGCCGATTTATGGAAAAGCTGAGGGATTAAATTGAAATTATTAGAGAGTTGCGGAAGTCTGTTAAAAACCTATTGACTGTAAATTTATATCAAAATCAAGTGTATCGCTTAACTAAAATTATAACTAAAGGTCGAATTTTGTGAATATATAGTTTGCGTCGTTGTTGTAGATGTTATTTGTATCTTGGCCAGATCTGTAAATCTTCGATTGGTGTTTTAATTGGCGCAGTTTGCTTTGGTAGGATAAGTATAATAGTATTCTTCTTTAGTTCTCTGCCGTCAGGCAGGTTCATACGTCCAATGACGCCACACGTATCTGTTGGTAGGATAAGTATTGCATTATTATTGATGCACTTATTATTAATATTATTATGTCCGTCCGTCCGTATCCATCCGTCCGTCCGTCCATCCATCCATCTTCCAATTACTTTGAGCGCGTCATTTGACATCTTCAAACGTTGTCATCTGATCTTATAATTGTTAAAAATCGTGAATTTTACGTGATTAGAAATGAATGGCGTATTAATCAAAGGATCATTATTTGTCAAGTGCTGCAATATGCCAAACCAATTTTTACCTACTGCTGTCGTTAAACTATGGATTCCTCTTCCTATAAAGTCTAAACCATCGTGTGGTACCAACTGTGCGAACTGTTCAGAATATTCTTGTGATGTCAACGACCTTTCCTTTCGCAAAAGGACGTTAAACTCTATTCAACCATCCATCGATTGGTTAAAGCTCTACCTTTAGACACCTTTGAAACAATCGTAGCCGATGCAATATATACCAATGGAACGCAAAACGTCCAGTGATCGGTTGTAGCGCTATCTCTAGGCACTTTTAAAATACTGTTCGCAGACGGAATAAGATACGATAACTAATTGATTGATTCTTATAAATACTTGACATAAGCTGACAACATTTTGGCTGGAACTACGCCACTCCTGGCTCTTTACAGTGCAAGTCCCAAGCAAAGATGGAGGAGGAGGGCGACGCTAATGGTCTTTTTTATCAGAAAGAGTCGTAACACTAAATTACCGCCCACCAACACACCACAGCCACACCACACAACCACCACCACCTCCGCAACCACCACCACCTCCACCACCACCACCGCCGCCACCACCACCACCACCACCACCACCGCCGCCGCCGCCGCCGCCGCCACCACCACCACCGCACCGCCACTATACCAATTGGCTAGTGTATCGTGTTATATAAACTGTAAAGGCTATCTAGAATAATGATTCAGCCTACGTCAACGGCCATTGCGACCAAAAGCTATCATTAACGATTCCTGCTGCATCGATCCACCGGTGATTTCAGCGCGCCTTGGACACCTTTAAATGGTTGCTAACTTGTGTTATAATAGTTTGAAGTGCAATGTGGAAGCAGTGGACAGCCCACGGCAGCTAGACTAAGTGCATCATGCAATACTAACTCCTCGGAATATTCTGCCAACATCTATCATGGGCTTAATTGTAATCAATCTATTTGCTTTAAAATGCAGCTGTCCTGAAATCAAACTAATGATGTTCGCTAACTGCAAGTTGATAACTTTTCCCACGGAAAAGAACAATCGTGACAAAACACAGATGTTTTGCTGTTGTCATGAGGCATTTGAACGGAATAATAATAATAATAATCTTCGTTTATTAACATTCAAATAATTTTTTTCCTCAAATATTCAAATAAAATCGCTGTCAACTTTCGCATCTCTTCCATAACAACATGTCCAGTCCAGTTTAGTCTATTTCTCTTCCTATCGCGCACACTCTTATTTCCTATTTTCTCTTGGGGCGCGGTGGTGTAGTGGCATGTTCGGTGCATGGAACCGAAAAATTGCAGGTTCGAATGCACCTAAAGTCCTTCACTTGCAAGTGCTCGTGCGTTTCGGCATGAAAGTCCAATTCAATGTCCGCACTGTAGTCGGGAGCGCCTCTGAGTAGAAACTTGATAGGGGCGCTATATGAATTATTGGAATCCCTATACAATAGTATACATGCCATTCAATCAATCTTCCTCATTATCCGCTTTCTCAGCATCCTCTTCTTCCCCTCTACCCTTCTTCTTCTCTTCTCTTCTCATCGCTTCTCTTCTCTTCTCTTCTCTACTCTCACCCTCACTCGGTCATCCATATTTCTCCGCCTACGCCTCCTGCTCCTCTCGCGGTCTATATTCCTCTGTCGCTTACTCCAATTTCTCTGTCACTTACCCCTCTCGGTCCCTTCTCATAATCCTCCCGCTCCATTTTCATAATCCTCTCGTTCCCTTTTCATAATCCTCTCGTTCCCTTTTCATAATCCTCTCGTTCCCTTTTCATAATCCTCCCGCTCTCTCCCTCTTCTCCTTCCTGGCATCCATGCATCCTGTTTTCACCACGTGCCTCTTCTCTTCCTCCTATTCCACTTCCTCCTCCTTTCCCCTCTCTTTCCCTTCCTTTTCCTCTTCCCATTCCACGCTTCTCATCCTCATTGACCTCCGACATTTGCAACAGGAAAACAAACAACTGGTGAGCTCGGAAATTTTTCCTGTTGGCCTCCTACGCCATCCAACGACCCTGTCGAGACGCAGTACGTACCAGACGCCATCTGGCACTGCCATCCGATTCGATGATATCGTGTCCTTTTATCTGACCATTAAGAGGTCGTCATCAACTGTCACCATTATTATGTGAAACTAATGCTTATCTAAATGACAATCCACATTTGATGTCCGTATATACATTATATACAAATTATACATGACTATATTATTCATTCATTCATTCATTCATTCAATTCGAAAACCTACTCAGAGGCGATCCCAGTCCAGCCACAATTAAAAAAGTAGGATTTGAGAGACTTAAAAAATGTAGAGGAATTTAGCTTAGGCATAAGTCGCAAGGTTAGTGGAAGGCCATTCCAGATAGCGGGACCCACAACAGAAAACTTGAGGCTCGGCGCTGTCTGATAGAAGTGTGAGCTCGCGGAACCAAAAGCTCACCCTTTGCCGCCAAGAGAAGAGCTCAACGGGCTGCAAGGTCTGAGACAGGTCGACAAAAGCTAGACAGATATGATGGAGCACAATCAATAAGGCATCGCCAAACAAGTACAGCAACTCGGTAGGAGATACGCTGTGAAACAGGGAGCCAGTGAAGAACGTCACGCATAATTACGTATAAGCAGAGACGGGAGCATATTTGGGAATGCGGCCAATGAGACGAGCAGCAGAACGAAGAACTCGTTCAAGGCGCCCAATTAGTCCAAGTGGCAGACCCCGCAAGTACCGAACTGCAGTGATCAATTCTACTGGTGACAAAGGCATCTACTATAATACATATATAGTATAAAGTATATATATATATATTCATATAAATGTTATTTATGCGTATTGTTTATGCACAGGCATGCTAGCTGCATGTACAAGTACACTCACTTATTTTCGTACATAATTTTGAAAAATTTTACGAATATAATGATGCACAATTTTTCACATCCATATGAAGACTATATTCGTGCAATATTTTAGTTATTTTATATATTAATATATCCCAAAGTACATAGTATATAACATAATACTAATATATTAAATTTTATGTTATATTTTTATATTAGTACCATATACATAATAATAGGCTTCTGTATTTCATATTTTCGTATTCCAGCAGAGCCTATGCCTATGCCTACTTTTCACAGATAATGAATTTCATATTTCACCACACGCATGCACCCAGCGACCGTATTCTAGAGCGCCACCAAACGGTTCCCGCCTGCAACACGTTCTGCCGTCTGCTCACCTGCTCCTAATTAATGACGTCAGACGCGTATACCTGGCTGCTGACTCTTATGTTGCGCTAGAGTTCTGCGTTTGCTGGTATACACCCGCGGCGTGGATAAACAGCAATCGGGTTGGGTAAGAATTGTAGGAACCGAAGGGAATATGGGAAGGGAATATAGTGCTGTGGACTCTTCTGCATTTCGTTCACGGCTAGGTGCGATTTTTCAAATTACGAGCGAACACGGATCGCTTTGTGTCGACTTTACATGCGATCATGCTATTAATGCTGTTTTTGTCATTTTGATCATCACATTAGTACTGAAGCTACTGCTGGAACTGCTACTATTATAAGGCTACTATCATACTACTGTTGCTAGTATTTTATTATACAATCCTATTCTTAGAAATATTGATATCATTGCTATTATTATTGCCATTATTCCATTGTTCCATCTTCCCACCATCCTACCTTCCTACCTCTCTACCTGGCTATTATATATACCTATCGTTATACCTGACATGGAGATTTGTAAACAAACCAATTCACTACAGTGACTGCTAGCGCTGTTTTTTTACACCGCAGGAAACTAAGCTGCAAAGCTGTTTATCTTTCGGTGATGCCACGGTTTCTTGCAATCAGCCGGATACCAGAATTCGAATGATAAAACCACTTAACGTTGCTCTGCTATTATAATAGTCCTGTTCACATTCCAAACGTTCTACAGTCTACACTCCCAGAAGTACTACAACACGTACTGTGGTGTATTTCCTATAATCTCTTCTTGCTGCATGTTCTTGTAGATAAAAGTCATGTTATCGTACATTATTATTGCCAAAGATCCTGTTCCTCAGCATTCCAGTTTCTGCATGCAGCCTGTTCCTTCGTTCCACCATCACTACACGGATGCTCCTGTTCAGGCAGTTCTATATTATACATGTAGTTCCTTAATGTTGCGATTCATTCCGGATCCTATACTGTTCTAGTTCATAAATGTTCCTGCCACATGTTCTGTTTTTATGCAAGTTCCTGTTGCTAACTGTTCCTACTTATGTATCTGCACACTCATGATCCTTCCATATGTTCCTGCTTATGAACGCATTCTGCCCCGGCACGCTCATGGTCATGGACGTTCCCAATTACCACACGTTCTGGTTTCCAAGCTTTTCAGTCGTTATAAAAACGTTGTGTTTTCTATTGGCTATTCCAGTGGAATGGGTGGAATTGGTGGAATTGGTGGAATGGGTGGAATGGACTGAACCGAGGCGACATCTCTTCCATGAAAGCCCGAGCGGTCAATAAACCAATGGCGAATAATTCGCTAAACAGAAAAAGCGAAGATTCGACCGAGAAGAGAAAAGACTTCCGACCGCAGGAGAAATTGATTATCGATAACCTCGTATAACACCACGGATCAGTGGAATCGAATGTTTCTATAACGAAGTTTTTATAGCGCCTTTTTATTGCTCAATCGCACTTTGGATATATATATATGTATATATATATGTACTGAGAGTACCATGTATGTCTATAATTGCATGCGCTTATATTATTACTGAAAATGCATATATATATATATATATATATTTCACTGATATAACTACATATGTACATTATACTCTTAGTGCATAAGTATAACAGAGATCAATAGGGAAATATATGAAAAGTGTGATCGAGCTACAAAATGCGCTCTATAACATCATATTACAGTCATCCGTATAGCACGTTCCTGAAGAATCTAAAAAATGCCTCATTTAGTGCTGGGAGCGCTTCCGAATAGCCTACCTTGAAGATGCGCTATAGAAGTTACTAAAATAAGTTACATGTTGACCTTAAGTTTAAAATTATGAAAATTGAAGTTCACACCGTGCAGAGCGTGGTCGTGCCTCAGCTAAAGTCGGCAATTGAAATATCGGACATCGTAAAATAAATTATATCGGTTGTTTGAATTCATAATTAATCCAAGACAGCTTCTGACAACAGATGCCGTAGCCGTCGAGAGAATTCTGTTGCATATCACAGTATTATGATTCTTGACCTATATGTAATGTCTATGAGAATCATTTTAAAGGTGTCTAAAAGCGCATTACAGCCATTGAGATGCATGATATATATAATATATACGCTAGAGAGAGTATGACGCATCTGCCCTGCAATCAGATTTGAAGTCAAAAATTACGTCACTCTGATTCAAACGGCGAATTCTTATACCGCCTATGATTGGTCGGAGCCTTTAGACCTTATGATGTGATTGGTTGGAGCTAATTAGACCGACTTCAATATAGAGACTTGATGCTCTCTCTAGTGATATATTCATTATATAGTACACCTCTATGATTACAGCCTACAGCGTTAAGCACAGATTTGTAATTGATGTATTTTCGTTTTATTCAATAAACAACAGACAGAACGCTGTAGGTTTACATTAGCAGTATGGCTGCTTAAAGCTTATGGTAAAAATAGTTAGTACATGTTTTTGAATAACATTCTTGGGATAAAGTTTAACGAGTCTTTATTGGGGAGGATGAAATTGTGAGCCCTTTCTCTAAAGTTATATAATGGTTCACGTTGTAGTGGAAAGAGGTTACGGAGGACATGAATTCGGGGAAATGGATTGTGACCAACAGTTTTATCAAGTTTAAATGGCATTATTGGCTATTAGAGTCTATAGGATATTGTTCAGTTTTATTAGCCTATTATTATTCTGATCAGAGTATATAACAATTACCGATTTAGAGCAACAAGATGTCGCTTACACTATAATAAGGACTTGTAGGCCTACCGCTGTAAACACCTTTAAAACGGTTTAACCCTCAGGCTATACCAAGTTTTTTGTGACATGGACTACCAAGGGGTAAAGGGGTGGATACCACCCCTAGATTTTGGGTTTGGTTTGAGATATCATAACTTGCAATACGCCAATTTCTGCACAAAATGATATTTTTAGGTTTAAAATATATGAATCTACCTCGAAATTATGAGTTACTTTCGGCGCAACACCTAATTATATCGTCCATTATAAGCCCAACACTCGCAGCAGACTTTTCACCAGTGTCTGTTTGTATGCCGATACTTAACAAAAATTTCCCGGCTAATAACAATTTGGTACGCATACTCCTCCTAGAAATA
This sequence comes from Lumbricus terrestris, assembly GCA_949752735.1. Taxonomy (NCBI): domain Eukaryota; kingdom Metazoa; phylum Annelida; class Clitellata; order Crassiclitellata; family Lumbricidae; genus Lumbricus; species Lumbricus terrestris. The sequence continues at coordinate 4,118,555 of OX457042.1, read as the reverse complement.
ACAAATTAGGGAATCTTCTTTAGGTCTGCTGCCTCCCGGCAGGTCCAGATGCCCAACGACGCCACTCTTCTCGGTGCACGTTGTGCTTTTTCCTTGAGTTTTCCATATCCATCTTCCATCATCCAGTCCAAGAACTTTTCCCTCGGTCTTCCTCTTCCTCTCTTCCCCTCCATTTTGCCCTCCACTATGTCCCTTTGCAAGGAGTTGCCTCTCAGAACATGTCCTGTCCAGTTCTTCTGCCTTGTTCTAATTGTATTCATCAAGGATCTTTCATCTTCCACCTTTCTCAGGACTTCTTCGTTTGATTTATTAGGGAATAGTGGTCCATATTCCATCTTTCTTATAACGATATGCTTCTTTTTTTTACCCTTGGCGAATGCGCTCCATAGCTTGTGTGCGAGTAGTGTCATGGGCGCCGCACTTATAAACTGCACGGGGCACACAAGTAGAACCT
>OX457042.1:4103101-4113101 GCA_949752735.1 Lumbricus terrestris | reverse complement strand
ATATTCACAAGTTAACATCGACATGTCCGAATTATACAAATGTTGATATTATTTTAGTTGTTTTTCTAGATCGAAGTTGTAAGACTGTGATTGGTCGGTACGAGAAATCGCATATGATTGGTCCGATTGGTCGTTTCGAATTAGATCGACGTTAATTTTTGACTTCACATCTGACAGATACGTCATGCTCTCTCTAGTGGTAATGTTATGCATGTAATACATCTCAATGGTCGTAAATGACAAGAATTGGACTATGGATCTCATGGACTATAGGCCCAGGGGTTGATAGCTAAGGGGCAAGATTAGACGGTTCCCTTAGCAATTTTTTGTGGGGGTCGAACCTGCACATACCACCGAATATTTCAGAAATAGACCATAAATATCTTTTTAAATTTCTACAGTGTTATCCATGTAATATGTCTTTCCAACATGAGCAGCTTTCGTTAAGATGACAGCTTAGAATGCTTCTATTACAGTGTGCAAATTAAACAAATTAAACAGTGAGGATGGAACAAACTATTATATAGTAGTTCAGATTAGAATAGACTGAAGAAGACAATACTTGACCAGACTATGGCAGAGTAGTACAGGACAGACCACAATAGTTACAGACTATAATGGTAGAGTAGTATACAGGACAGACCACAATAGTTAGAATGAATGAAATAGAATGTAACAGAAAATGGTAGAATATGATAGAACAGAATCGAACAGAACGGAATACAAAAAGATAGAATATAGCAGAACGGAATATAATGCAAATTGCAAAATGATAGAATAGAATAAAATAGAATCTAAGATAATAGACTGGAAGATAATAGAATGGAATATAATAGAATGGAAGATAATAGAATGGAAGATAATAGAATGGAAGATAATAGAAACATAGAGTGGAAGATAACAGAATGGAAGATAATAGAATGGAAGATAATAGAATGGAAGATAATAGAATGAAAGATAATGGAATGGAAGATAATAGAATGAAAGATAATGGAATGGAAGATAATAGAATGAAAGATAATAGAATGGAATATAATAGAATGGAAGATAACAGAATGGAAGATAACAGAATGGAAGATAATAGAAATATAGAATGGAAGATAACAGAATGGAAAATAATAGAGTAGACAATAATAGAATAGAAAATAATAGAATCTAAGATAATAGTATGGAAGATAATAGAATGGAAGATAATAGAAATATAGAATGGAAGATAACAGAATGGGGGAAAAAATAGAATAGAAAATAATAGAATAGAAAATAATAGAATCTAAGGTTATAGAATGGAAGATAAAAGAATGAAAGATAAAAGAATGGAAGATAATAAAATAGAAGATAATAGAATGGAAGATAAAATAATGGAAGATAATAGAATGGAAGATAATAGAATGGAAGATAAAAGAATGGAAGATAAAATAATGGAAGATAATGTAATGGAAGATAATAGAATGGAAGAAAATAGAATGGAAAATAATAGAATCTAAGATAATAGAATGGAAGATGATAGAATGAAGCAGAATAGAATTGATAAAGATAGAATAGAATAGGACAGAATAGAATATAAAACGGATCGGTTCAGATCATGAGAACGCAGCATCACCGTCGTCGGCATGACAACCCTCTGACCTGTTAGACTGGCCAGATCGAGTGACGTCAGACCCTCATCGGGAGGCTCTTCGTTTTCCAACGCTCTGAAGTTGTAGGACACGTAGAGACTGTAGTTCCTCGTCCGGTTCGACTCCAGGTTGCTCTGAGGATGCTGGGCTTCATAGAGGGTCCGACCACGGATGATCCGGAGACTGGTCAGCGGGATCCTCTCCGTGCAGGTAGTAGCAATCAGCAGGTAGCCAGCAATTTCCTCGATGCTACGCAGGAATGACATGTGGTCATCACATCCATAGTCAACGATCTCCATGTTACCGTCGACGTAGGCGCAGTCCTTGTAGCGGTCCTTGAAGGCCTGGTATCGAGTTCTGACGTCGCCGGCCTTCGATTGGCTTAGACCGTTGCTCGTTCCTAGACAGACTGAAAATAGAGATGTTAACAACGGTGTAAACGTCGTGTAACACGATCAGCGTATTACGGGTCGTAAATGATGGTGAATGAGAATGTAACGGAGGTGTAACTCAGCCACTGGTTGTTCTCTGCCAGTGCCAGTCCCAAGCCTGGATATAGGAGGAGGGTGACACTAATCATCTTTGATAATTATGGCGGTGTCGTTAAACATGTAACAAGAAACGGAGATGTAAATACAGATGAGAAATAAATTGCTGATTCAAAGTTGTAGAATAGTTTTCGTTAAATGTCACTGCGTAGTAACAAAGATCATAAACGTTGCCCTCCTCCTTTATCCAGTCTTGGGACTGGCACTGACAGAGAACAACCAGTGGCGGAGTTTGTTACTGGTTCGGTAAAATTCGAATGAATGCCTCTCTAAATGAGCAATAAAATATGTAGAAATGCAAGTAGATAAGAAATAGATGATTAAAAAACGTCATGCAAATGGATGTATTATAGGCATTGTATTGTATACCATTGTATGGTAGATGAGGTATTAACTATTTAGCTGGAGAACTTTCTCTAGTATAGTTAGTTCCCCAGCTAAATAGTTAATACTTAAAAGATCTATCTAGCTTACAATAGCATACGATGCAACTCTATGATAGACGGAGGATAAAATCATAGACAAATAAACAATAGAGTGAATATAAATATGTAGGTTAAAAAGACGAAAGAATAGGTAAAACAATAGAATAAATGGATAAATAAATAGTTAAATAAATATTACATGTATGGTTAAATAAATATTATAAGAAAGTAGAAAAATGAGTAGACCCATCAGCAAAAAATAGTTGGATACATTGTAGGACACATTAGCGATAAAAATGAATTATTGATATAATGAGCAAACAAAAAGATAGAATCTATTTAAGCATCCGATAAATAACGATAAGTAACGACTATATATATAATAGACTGCTCCGACCAGAAGCTCCTACAAACGGCTCTTACATAATAATATAGTAACTCTTATTTGCAGTCCTAATTAGCGCCGTATTAGAGAAACAAATAATAGGCGACTCAGCTAATTGTGTCAAATTCCGTTGGTCGCCAGCAGATGTCTAAGACTGAAGACTCTGATCAGACATAGCGTCTGCTTAACATCCCATTCGAAAAGCTCTGTCTGCTACTCGTTTGTAATCCCTCCGTCCATCCTCTCTTCTGTCCCTCTTTCCATCTGTCTTTCCGTCTGTCTGTCTGCTTGTCTGTTTGTCTGTCTGTCTATCTTCCTATCTGTTTTATGATTCTCTGTGCCTCCTGTTGTCCCTCAATATCACTCTGGATATCTGCTCACTTTCTTGATAACATCTTATCTGCCTGATTATGAGTCTGCATGCCTTCATGCTTGTCCTCCTATCTGTCTGTCATTCTACATGCCCCTCTGCCTGCCTATCTGTCTGCCTGCCCGCTTTAATTCCTTCCTTCCTCCATACTATTCATTTCCTGTTTGTCTAGCTGTCTGTCACACTGTCTGCCTTCTTTCCCTTCTGCATGTTGTCTGTCTGTCTACCTACCTATCTGTCTTTCTGTCTGCTTAGCTATGTGTCCGTTTGCTTCCTGCCCGACTCCTCTTCCCAACCTGTACTACACACATCTAATATATTTTATGTATATAAGTATAAAATACAATATATATATATATAATGTATATGTATATATATATGCTGGTCATCGTTCGTGTTGGTCAACTTAAGGAGTTCATTAGCATAACACACACGCACACACACACACACACACACACACACACACACACACACACACACGCACACACACACTTGTAGCATAGCAATCGTCCAACCGCTGATGCCTTCAATTTATCTGGCGCCATATATGCCACCCGTGTTCTCATATTATAATATCAACATCTCGAAAATCTGGAAGGCAGTGATTGAGTGAATGAGAAAATGAACGAACGAATGAATGAATGAATGAACGAATGAATGAATGAATGAATGAATGAATGAATGAATGAATGAATGAACGAATGAACGAATGAATGAACGAATGAGTGAATGAATGAATGAACGAATGAATGAACGAATGAGTGTGTGAATGAACGAACGAACGAACGAACGAACGAACGAATGAATGAATGAATGATTGAATGATTGATTGAATGAATGAAGGAAGCGAGTGAACGAGCGAGTGAGTGAGTGTGTATTTTGTATAATGACCGTGTGCAAAGCCTCTCTCAGGAGCAGATTGATCATTCGCAGGGGATAAATAAACAAATAAAATAGTTACGTTTTGAATAGCGAATTAATTCTTGATCGAATGAACGAATAACGACGATAATACGAAGGAACGATGTTTTGAAGTCAATCATTCTTTCATCAACAGTCCTTGTATTATGCCTAAAGCACTTGTCACGACAGGTCGCATGCTCTCGTTAGTGCCAATTGATTTCTATTTCGGGTCAAATTCCGGAGAATTATTGACAACGTTCTCGTTGACGTCATATTATCATCAGACGACAGGTACAATGTACATGTAGGTAGAAGGATAAAGAAAGCACTTTCACATTTGGGGATGAAAGACAATGGTGAGGGTGTTTTGATGGCTGGCCGAATGGATTGATCGATAGAAGGGTGGATGGGTTGGTGAGTGGGTGGGTGTATGGATGGGCTTGTGGGTGGATAGAAGGATGGGTGGTGAAAGATCTGTTGGACTGGTGGATCGTTGGGTAGATGGGTGGATGGACGGATGGGTGGATGGATGGATGGATGAACGAGCGAATTGGTGAGTTAGTGGGTGGTTTGCGGGTGGGGATGAGAGGATGTTTGGGTAGAATGGTGGATAGATGGACGAATCTATGGATGGGTTAATGGATGGAAGGGTTTTAGCATTGGTCTATGAATGGATGAATGAATGAATGGATGAATGGATGGATGAATGAATAAATGAGTGTGTTAGTGAATGAATGAACGAATGAATGAATGAATAAATAAATAAATGGTTGAATGAATAAATGAATGAATAAATGAATGAATAAGTGAATGGATGGATGAATGAATGAATGGATGGATGAATGAATGGATGGATGGATGAATGGATGGATGAATGGATGGATGAATGAATGGATGAATGGATGGATGAATGGATGGATGAATGGTTGGTTGGATGAATGTTCGAACATGATATGAATTTGCTATAGAAGTATGAATCGATGAATCGATGAGTGCGACGAACGATCGAACGAAACGATGAATGCATGGCATTATACACAATCATGTACAGCTGCTACTACTGCTGCTTATGCTGCTGCAGAGGAATGGAATCGATTTCTCGAGGGAAATCAAATCAATCGCCAAACAACATTCGCTCGACTGCCGCCATTTTGTTCGGTGGAACGCCTTTTCCAGATCGATCCTATCGATCTCAAGGTTAGCGATGCCTATAGGTAATGGAAAACTGGAGGAATGGAATGTCGATGCATATATATACATTATATATATATATATATATATATATCGACATTCCGTTCTCCAGTTTTCCATTACCTACATAAAAATAAACCTATATATAAATATATATAATATGTATACGCATGTTCACTTAAATATATACAGACTTAGTTAACCAACATACATTGGCACGCAAATGCAGATATTATGCATATAATATATACTTTTTGAAAAAATTAATGTTAGTGTTAATGATTGTGAGGCGCGGTGGTCAAATGGTTTAATCACTGGACCTAACTAGTTAAATCTTGGCTACTTTACTCTACAAGACAATATTCTTTTCATACACCATGAACAATTGAACAGCCGACAAAAAGCACACATGGCACCAAATCCATATGGAGCGATCGAAAGCAACCGCCGTAGCATCAGTGAGAGAGCCATAATTCTGCCGACGAATTCTTCGGAAGGCAGGTGCTGTGTGTTTGCAATCTCTCTCCGCTGGGGGTCTCTAATCGGTACCACAAGACGGAATTCACCAGTCATACATCTCCGTTTCTGGGAGTTACCGCTCATCTTTTCCATCAATCAATCGATCAATTAATCAATCAATCAATTAATTAATCAATCAATCAATCCATGTAGTACATGTATATGACTACTGAGAGGATCGCACGTAGAAACAATGAAGGAATACAGATAGACAGACAGACAGACAGACGGACAGACAGACGGACGGACAAACAAACTGAGAGTGATATGCTGAATCTGTGGCAGAGAGGCACAGAGTGACATAGAGGCAGATGCAGAAGGAGATATAGAAAGAGGACCCAAAACGCCACATCCGGTTTAAGAGAGAGAGAGAGAGACAGAGACAGACAGACAGACAGACAGAGTGAGGCAGAGAGGCATTGAGAGAGATAGAAAGAGACAGATAGAAAAAGAGAGTAAGAGAGAGAGACAACGAGAGAGAGAGAGACAGACAGACAGACAGACAGAGACAAAACCAGAGGCAGAGAACAGAGAGACAGAGAGGCAGACAGTCAGTTAGGGACACAGTGAATCCGAGACAGAGAGGCATAAAGACGGTTGCAGAAAGACATACTCAGAGGGATTTAGTCAGACAGATAAAGCCACATCGGTTTTTTGACGAAACTCGTCTTCCTCCTCTGAAGTCAAATCCCAATTCAGACATTACAATCCCCCCCCACCTCTCACCCCCCCCCACCTTCCCATCACCATCTCCCAACACCAGAAGCGCCAACGACGTATCAGCCGAAGCCGCAGCCGCCGCTTGGGATGCCAGCCTCTGAAGCAGAGGCAGCATACTACGCATCCAAATGATAAATCCAGTTATAGATGATGCTATCTCCACATACGTTCTTCACGAAGCAAACGAACGTGATATAAAGGGTGCGCCAAAAAAGACCCCCTATGTTTTTTATTGCGTTACGTCAAATAAACGGTGGGTGGCCTCCCAAAAAGTGGTATAGCTTTGTTCTGTTTGAAATGTTTTAATGAAATTTGGCCATCAAGTGTAGATATGAATTGTTTATAAGCCTGTAAAAATTTCATTTCGAAATTCTTAGCTTTGGCCAAGATATTGGCAAAAAACCTAGGGGGTCCTTTTTTGGCGCACCCTGTACATGCATACATAACGTGCATAGATTGTCTAACATACACAGATACCTGCCTATGTATGCATACATACATTCATTCATTCATTCATTCATTCATTCATTCATTCATTCATTCATTCATTCATTCATTCATTCATTCACTCATTCTAAGGACTTATATAGCGCTCATTCTGCCCTTCAGAAATCTACTCAGGAGTGTTCCAAGCTCAGTCGTTGCTGAAGAAAAAAGACTTGAGATATAATTATATGAAACAAAACTTCATTGGTCAGATGTACATGTAGGCTACAGGTTAATGTATGCAGTTTTGAAGAGAGGTCATTTCCATATGAACCGTTCTACAACCGAGAACGCTTGGCGTTGTATTGCAGCTAAGCGAGTCCGTGGAACTATAGTAGTTGCCTCTTCATACAAATATAAATTCATCTCTGAATGTCAACTCCCAGCCCGGGGCTTGAACCGCTGTCCGGTGCAACCAACAGACGCATACCGCTCTCGCTTACCGGTGTAGCTAACTAGGCCAGTTGAATGGGAATTGGATTGGGTTTATTAACCCGTTAAAGAGCTATATTATGCAAAACGAATTTTTTCCAAGAGAAACGGCCTCTGTTGTCATAAGCCATCGTTAAATCTGAATCCATCCATCAAGGTATACGAAGAGATAATAGATGCGCAATCGCTTCCTGCAACACTTGCAAAGATCGGTTCAACCTTCCATTCGCTAGATGGCGATGGCGAGCTGAGAAGTTGTCTTGCATGGCAACTGACCGTTAAAGTGCGACGACTGTTACAACATTGCGATCATCCATTCATTACTGATTCTAATCATAATTATACTGATTGTTGTGTGAGTTTAAATTAAAGGAAGATTTTTATTATTTTCATTATTATGAAATGAATACAATGATGCAAGCTTGCATGCACACATACATGTATACGTAGGTGCAGACAGACAGACAGACAGACAGACAGACAGACAGACAGACAGACAGACAGACAGACAGACAGACAGACAGACAACGAAGTAGATAGACGGACAGACAGAGTGGGAAAGACACAGAAACACACTGACAGGTAACGAAAGAAAATTTATATCCTGCCAAAAACTTCCGCCTATAGCATAATTATTGAGTCGACAACTGAGAAACATTTACCTGTCGGCCTTTTGTTCTAAATTAATTCTGACAAGGGAACCATTGGACCAGGTAGACTACTACAGGTATAGCGTGTTCGCCTCTACAGGTATACACTTATTATGTATGGACACAGGTATGATATTAGAATATAGACTATAATACAAAAGCAGGTATGTGGGATATATCTAAACGGGGAAGCCGTATATATATATATATATATATATATATATATATATATATATATATATGTGTATATATATATATATATATATATATATACTGGAGGTTGGATTGACATCAATTCATGGGAATCGGTTTAGTTTCTGAGCGAAGCTCTGCAGAGCGAATGAGAAGAAGAGAGCCAGAGACAGGCAGACATACAAAGAGAGAGAGATAGAGAGAGAGACAGACAAACTTGGGCAGAGAGACAGAGACGGGGTCAAACAGACAGAGAAAGAGACAGACAGACATGTGCAGAGAGAGACAGAGACAGAGACAAAGACGAAGATGGAGACGGAGACAGAGAGATAGAGACAGAGACAGAGACAGAGACAAAGACAAAGACAGAGACACAAAGACACAGGGACACAGAGACAAAGAGACAGAGAGGCAGAGAGGCAGAGAGACACGAAGACACGAGACACAGGGACGCAGAGACACAAAGACAGAGGAACACAGAGACAGAGAGACACAAAGACAGAGGAGCACAGAAACACATAGACAGAGAGACACAGGGACACAGAGACAGAGAGACATAGAGACAGTGTCAGAGGTAGAGAGAGACATGGATGTAAGTATAATGTTTACGTTCAGATGGAACACACAGGAGAGACCCTGTGTGTTTGTGTATGTGTGTGTTTGTGTGTATGTGTGCGTGCGTGTGTGTGTGTGTGTAAGTGCGTGTGTATCAGTGTATAGTGCACGAAAGCAGAAGAAGCGTGAATATCATGGAACGTGTTGTGAGATTGAGTTGAGGAGGCGCAGATACGAAAGATTATCGACAGACAGAGGCAAAGGTACATGGACAGATACAACGAGAGAGAGAGAGAGAGAGAGAGAGAGAGAGAGAGAGAGAGAGAGAGAGAGAGAGAGAGAGAGAGAGAGAGAGAGAGAGAGAGAGAGAGAGAGAGAGAGAGAGAGAGAGAGAGAGAGAGAGAGAGAGAGAGAGAGAGAGAGAGAGAGAGAGAGAGAGAGAGAGAGAGAGAGAGAGAGAGAGAGAGAGAGAGAGAGAGAGAGAGCAAGTCTGGTGGGTGGGTGGCTTAGCGGTTTGAATTTGTTTTCTCTTTCTCTCTAAGACACTAGAGTGCGCTGCGCTCGGTGCCTCATCGATTTCTGGATCTGCTGCGACTCGGATCGTGTGGGTTTAGACTTCACCAATGCTCTCTCTGCAATCCCTTGGCTTCTCCAGCCTGGAATCAGGACTTCTTGTTAATAGCGAGTGGGTATGAATAACCGAATATGGACTTCTTAAGCTTGATGTTTAAGCGTGAACCTTGTTTTATGGTGCGAAATATTCATCCAATGACATGTTTATATGACGATTATGGCGCTATAGAAGTGATTTGAATAGATTACGATGGATTTGGTTATAAATTATTATTAGGTCGGAAACCGGTAGATAAGTGCTTCACTAAATGTCTAAAGATCAAAATTTTCTATTTAATAGAACGTTTGATATAATTATCGCAACAATTTTTGGTTCTTTAATTTATGATGAGCTCAACTTTTAAGGGTGTCCTGAACTGTTGAAGATACCTCAAA
>OX457042.1:4073101-4100601 GCA_949752735.1 Lumbricus terrestris | reverse complement strand
GATTAATATAATTATACATTGGAAGCTGATGTTTATGGGAAATGTCGGTCGTATATCTATTTAGGCTACATATTCGCACGCACACGCACACGCACACGCGCACAGCAACCTACACGCACACGCAAACGCACACGCATACACCCACATACACTCAGATTTTTTTATGTGCGAACTGGAGAACTGCTTATCGCATTAACAGTGGGTAGGATTTTGTCTGGGGGCGACTCACGTCGCTGAAAATCTCAGGAGTTTATAAGGCCGTTTAATATTATTTTAAAGGTGTGTAAAGAGAAAGTAAAATACAGGGCAAAGGGTTAGGCTACGTTTACTTCGGCCACGTAGCCAGAATGCGGAATGAAAGAAATCCAAAGATGACTGTCAATGACTATGTGCACAGAAAAAGGTGTAGTAGACCAAAGAAGTGATGGCTTGACATGATACGGGAGGACTGCTGTCAGCCTGTCAGGAGATGGGTAGGTCTGCACGCGAAGCATAGGACGCGCAGAAAATTGCGAATGATATCCATAAATGAGCGACTGTCGCGTGCGAAAGAGCATCGCCAAAGCCGCAAGTCAAGTGAAGAGAGCGCTCTAAACCATTAACCGGTTGTGTGATCGGTGTTTAACGATACTGTGCAAAACATGAGGATTTGCCGCGCCCTCTTCTGTTAAACAGAATTTGGACTGGCACAACACAGAGCTGCGAAGTTAAGTCGACAAACACTTTGCCAAGTGACTTGGGTGGATCAATAACTTGTATGCCAAGTTGCCAACGTCATCAGAAGTTTTCTTGAATTATCTTGAACATTTATCAACGTTCATTAATGGATTTCCTGGGACTAAAATCGAACGGATATGGATCCGCGACCTGTCAGCCAAACACAGATCGTCTTTCTGAAGCGTCAAGTGACGTCTATCCGGGTTCTCGGCAGGGTAATTTGAACAGAGCCGCAAATCTTTCTTTAGTTATCATCCGTCCAATCTCGATATTATTTCCAGGTCAAAAATCCGTCAAAATTTATATTATTCTAATTACAAATATCTTTCTTAAAGCATACTTATTTCATTTGGTTCGGAGGTTCTCTTTAGTATTGAATTAATTCGATATCTTCCTGCGATATTCGTCAACAAACAAACTGGAATGGCGGTTGAGGCCTATCCTGATAAAGGTCCAGATACATCCTCAACCATAATCGAGGCCAATGACCTAATTATTTTTGCCTGTTGCATATTCCTTCAATATTAGTCCCAGGATGGCGTAATTTGACCTTCAGGCGGAATGAATTTAATGGTGTGCAGCTGAGTGATTGGTTCGCTGTGTCAGTTCAACGATACTGTGTGATTACAAAGACCATTGAATGGCATAATCAATAGAAATGGGTCGCAAGACAAAAATTTACCTAAATGGGTGCATTATTATTATTGTTATTATTTCACTGTGATAAACCGCAGCCTGATACATCATAGGCAAAATAAACCGTTGCAAAATAGATTTGAATAGATTATCAACCGACTCGAACTGAGTGATTTAACGTTGGATAGCATTGGATACTGAACTTTGGAAAATTAAAATGCCCTTTTGAACACCTTTAAAGCTGTTCCTAATAACTTTATATATTGGTCACGAACACTTTTTTTATTCGAACCACAAGACGCCTTGGCCATTAAATATAGGGAGTTTGGATAACAGTTTAAAGGTGTATAAAATGCGTCAAATTATCCAGCGTTTAGTTACTGTATGTATGACATGATTTGTATTGGGCGACTAGTTTTGTTTTGAATAGGAAGGCTTTAAAATAATCACTGCAGTGCAGCTTGTATAAGTACCAACCAACTCTTGGTCGCCAGGAAGGCCGACTGGCTCGCTTAGCTACATCGGTAAGAGCGCTGCGCGTCTGTATGCGACTCTGTAAAAGAGGGCATTAGGGTCGCGATTCGCTTCCCGAAGGTGGCTATTTCAGAGATTCAAAATCTCTGGCTATAGCACGGTCCGTCGACGGGGACCTAAATGACGTGGTGACACTAATCATCTTTGAAACGACAGTGTCTTTAATCATGTAACAAGCGAGGAAGGCCTATTCCGTCTTGCCTAGATCCTCTAGTTTTCGGCTTGTCTTGCGACCCATATCCTCCACATGTTGCAAGTTGCCCCTCCACCCACCCCAGCTAAGTAGACGGGTTATATCCAACGTCCCAATATGATATAAGAAGCGCTCAAGTCTCTTCTTCTTCTTCTTCCTCTTCTTCATTGTCCATGAGCTGAGAACCCGTAGGTGTCCACTGCACACTTGACTGCTCTCTTCCATGATTCTCTGTCTCGTGCTCGGTGCGTCAGTTGTATACTGCAGAGCAAAACATTGTGAGTGAAGGTCTTACTCGAGTTTCCTATGTATATACAGATATAGGCCTACTGGCTCGGTTGATGATCGAACCTGTATTCTCTGCATTCCAGGCCGACCGCTGTAACCAGCAAATCAACCACCGTGCCTTCCTAGAATGCTGTTTACGTACTAATTGGTTCTGCTATTTTGTTTAGTCTTGGTCGTTTTGATGTCTTATACGTGAATTGTATGTTATGATACATGTTCAACAAAGTGTTGCTTGTGATACACTTATTTACTTGTGTGTGTTTGTGTGTGTGGATGTTTGTGTGTGTGTGTGTGTGTGTGTGTGTGTGTGTGTGTGTGTGTGTGTGTGTGTGTGTGTGTGTGTATTCATTTGTTGTGACAAACCGCAGCCTGGTACATTGATATGTGCAAAATAAACCTTACACAAATGAGAGTAAAAGGGAGCTATCAGTAGTTGGAATTGAATAAAATAGCTAGCTATGCTTTAATAATGTGCTTGTAAAGAACCCTTGAGACAAGCTTCCTATCATCTTGGCACGGAAGTCCAAAAGTTTGCATTAGTGACCTGAGACGTGGACGACGGTTGTTCTTCGGAGGGAGCGGGCCTCTATAGGAACTGGAAATCGCTCCAGGTTAACGCATGGAGCAGACTTACTTTACTATACCGGTATAATTATTTATCATAACTCATTGACTGGTGGGCTAGACTGACCATCAATGCACAAATCGTTTACATTGCTGAAAGATATTTTTCTATGGACCTGATTAAAACACTATTAGTTGTATCAAGGTTTAGTGATTATTCATTGGCACGAAACCAGTTTGCAATCTGAGAAAGCTGGCCATTCACTATTTGATAGAGGGTGCACATGGTAAGGGAGCCGTGCACATGAGAACAAAAGATATTAGATGATACTGTATCGTTTAATTAAAATAAAAATCAATATCAGTAGAATCAATGGATTGTTGGGAGATTGGCAGTTCTAAGATGCGCGTCTAACACCTTTATGTAATTTATATTTCAAGTTTTTCAACCTTTTCAAGGTGTGTAAAAAGAGCGATTTAACCAACTCGCTGAAGTCTCAAAATGTCTATAATCTTGTTAACTCAGATTCGTAAAGTCAGCAATTATTTTATAATCGACATTTCAAACCTAAACGCATATAGCTCCATATTATTCACGAGCGCTGCGGCGAGGCAGTGAGGTTGTCAGAAGTTACCAAATTCAGAATAATAATCCGTGTGAAAGTCTTGAAAGATATTAGGGAAAAAAGGAGGCAGGTTGGATTTTCGTCTACTTTAGTTTTCTGCCCTTAGGCAGATCGTCCAAGATTCCAATGACGCCATTCTTGTGTATTCTGTGCTTTTTCCTTGATTTTTTTTATATCGTTGACCATTTTCTCTGTACATCAACCAGCATATCTTCATCTTTCTTGGTCTTCATGGTGGTTTCTTTCCCTCAATTCTTCTCTCGAAGTACTGTCCTCAAGAGCGAGTCTCCCCTCAACATGTTCCCCAGTCAGTTCATCTGCCTCTTCCGTATTGTATCAACCAGCGATCTTTCTTCTTGCACCAGTTGCAGCACCTCTTATACTGGATTACAGACAGAGTGAGATAGACTTAGCAGACAGACAGACAGACAGACACAGACAGACTGGCAGAGACACAGCGAACGAGGGAGAGACACAGGAACGGAAACAGAGAACAACAGAGAGAGCGACAGAGACACAGACATAGACAGAGACAGAGAGAGAGAGAAGGAAATAGTCAGAGAATGAAAAGAGATTGAAGGGATAAAGTTGGAGCAGACCAGGGAAGCAGTAATCCTTGAAGTCTCCATAGATACGATCTGCGGTGGGCGCGTTTTCTGTACAAGATACACATATTTATTATCTATGAGGTTGAGATATCCGTGATTGAGAGTGTTGCACCGAAAACGAGTTCGGTTTGTCATATAATATATATATATATATATATATATATATCTGTGGGATCTATATTATATATATATATATATATCGGTGTCCCCACACAAGGTCAAACGACACAACGATAAAAGGAACATTACGCAACGATAGAACATTATTATGACGAACTCATACAATGGATCATGGATGGCGCAATGTAGCGGTCACCTTATTACGCTGCGTGCGAAAGAATAAATCAAACGTCATAGCCGTGCAAACTGCACGCATTGCTCGCGTGCTGCTGTCTACACACAAGTAATAGCAATCTGTGATATTATCTATTATAGAGAAGTGGGATCATGTATAATTATGGAAGTGGGTATTTATACAGTCTACGTTTGTCAAAATGCACGCTCACAGTTTTCCAGTTATTCACACGAAATCTTGCAGCTAGACAGAGTGCCACCAGGGGCGGGATGAACCAGAATTTCCCGAGAGCTAAGCTTATAATTATACCATGCTAAATCATACATCACCAAACTATATACCACGTTAACTCTGCGCCTCTGAGTATAATGAATTTATGATTATCTCTCTTGAAGGGTTGCTATAAAAATGCTGAAATGAAAAATGAACGAATACCGTTCCGTACTAATATACTAAACCCTAATAAACCTCACCATCTCACCATACTGTACCGCAATATGCTCTACCACAGCATACTACAACAGTATACCATGCAATAAAGGATACGCAATTCTACACGACACAGTTACAATACAGTAGTGTCATCTTATCTTATCTTATCTGGCCATTTATAAAGCGCTTCTCGCAGCAAGGGCCTTTCAGAAGCGCTCCCATATAGTTCAACCGGAGAAAAAAGGTAAAAACAAGTCGGAGATATAACGCACTGGTGTGTGCACACGATAAACCTCTTCATAGCAGCATTATGACAATAATATCATATCAGAAACACAATACGCAAAGCATCAGTCGTTCAGTGCCTCATAATATATTCCGCTGTCTCTTTTCGGAAACCGACAAGATGCAAATACAAACGAAAGAAATATCGTACACGGCAAGTTGCAATAAATCTCGCCGTAGTCCTATATGTTCGCCGCCACGCAGCCAACTTGAAATTCAAATGAGGCAAACCCTTCGACTTCATTCATCCACAGATTCCACACCCTAGGGACTTGCTACTGGGGTGGGTAGGGGGGGGCTGCGGGTCGAACCAACACCCAGTAACAGATATAGAAAAGTCATCGAAGAAGAGAGATAACGACATCACAGCGCATGAATCAATGTCACAGTGATTCGGTTGGATCAGTAATCAGTATACGCCATGTACCGAAGAGAAGCACTGCACAGGGACTTCCCGAAATACGCTCGCTCAAAAACGCACCCAGAATCTCGGTCGCCTCTCGATCTTTCGTCCGCTAAAGACGGAAATGATTGAATATCCGTTGGCTACTGAACCGTTACAACGTATATCTGTGGCATGTAATCCGTCTACGAGGTTTGGCGACGGTCGCATTTATCCAGAATATCGTTGGACCCATCATGCACTGCGCGGTAGTGTCATAGTCTTCACGACCGTTGTGAAGAATGCAGCATCTCCAGAGATTGTCAAGTCACATTATTTTAAAAGCTTATCGGTTTGAATAATATTCATTTGACTGGAATTGCTTTATTGTTGCTCGACCTCGATTCAGTTAAGGCGCCATATAAATGGTTTCATTGTCATCTAATTTTTTTTGTTATCCTGATGATGCCCATCATCATTATAATTATAAGCACATTATTATCATTACTGTCATCACTATTATCAAATTCGCTGTATTAGCCTATCATCAGCCTCATCATTTAAAAACATTTACTAGGCTTTATCCGCTGCTCCTTTGTGCTTGTTAACTGTCGCGTTATGTCGATCAGTTATTTTGTCAATAAAACGAATATATATATATATATATATATATATATATATATTAGTCCTACTATTATTACAACCACATTAATTTTCATCCTCGTTATTGCAATTGTTTATTCTGCCATCGTCGTCGTCGTCGTCGTCATTGTTGTTGTCGTCGTCATCGTCATCGTCATCATCATCATCATCGTCATCGTCATCGTCATCGTCATCGTCGTAGTCATCGTCGTCATCATCATCATCATCATCATCATCATCATCATCATCATCATCATCATCATCATCAGGGCAATACGCCACATTAGGTCGGCTCTGACTAAGGATAATTATGTCGAAGACTTTATCCTATTCCCTTGTCTCCTGTCGCCTTGATTATGCTAATGCGATTTTTGTTGGCATTTCAGACTATTGTTGTTGTCTATGATGTTGACGTCACTTCCAGTCAGATCAACGCAGATTATTCTTTCTAACAACTCGTTGACTTCTGTTCGTCTACGTGACGAGATAATAATAATAATAATAATAATAATAATAATAATAATAATAATAATAATAATAATAATAATAATAATAATAATAATAATAATAATAATAATAATAATAATAGTAATAATTATGTCGAACGTGAGACGGATCATACACGACGTCAGCTTGACATCTTTTGAACATGTCGGTCACCGCACCTGGCCCAGTTCCCCACAACTAAAGCGTCGTCTGAAATTACGACGAACACGCAGTTGACCGTCCTGCAATTTCAATTTATTACCCGTTCCGGAGGCTGGGGCAGGGCGAAGGAAGGGGCTAGCCGGAATATGAAAATTACACGACAGTAAAATGTTCGGGACGTTTTCCGACATCGGTGCGACCCGACCCGAGTCAATATTCCTCCGTCCTATCTACCGCTTATGCAACGTCTATGGGGTCATAATGATTAGTCATCGTCAACGTCACGGCCGCCATGTTTGCCCGGGCGGAATGAAACGGTTGGACGATGGATGGGCAGACGGAGGAAGGCGCAATATTTAGTACCGCCGCACAAACATTACCGCGAACAACTTCTAACGGATTGTCCGAACCCGGCGAACGTCAATATCATTATCAATATTAATGTCGTGGCCAGGACGGGCGACCCCAGACTCGGGTAAACATTCTGCCCGGACGGACGGATGGACGGATGGACGACCCCCGTGTTCCAACTGCGTAGATCCAGCTCCGTTCGCGTATTTGCCCACCACGCTACCGTCTGATGTCTCGCTTGATGGACCCCGTGTTGCTGCCGTCAACGGTCTATACCCAGTTTCACGCTGGGTTGCCATTTTTCTTTCGGTTCATTAGTTTCCATCGTGGATGGTTTTGGAAGGATGACCCCGTAGCGATAACTGAATTCGGTACAAAAGATCTTGTCTAATCGAGACGTATGGTATTGTGGTAATGCGCGATGATGTCATGCAATAATTTATGTTATTGTAATGTAATGTATTCGTTTGCCAGTTCGCATGATGCGATTGCAAATGAACTGTCGTGTGGTGGAGTCAGAGCAATGATAACGGTTATTTGACAAGATTATTATTATCATCATCATCATCGCCGTCGTCGTCGTCATCATAGTCATCATCTTTGTGGTTGCTGTTATTTTTACCATCTTATTTGTCAGCCTAAATATATAGGCCTACGTACGAATTCCGCCTGTCAACTTATTTGTTTGTTTTGCTGTCATATACATCTTGCCTATCTTCCTGACCAATAACAAAGCCATTGCCTCCACGAATGCAAATGTCCGCCTCTGTGTATGTATGTATGTATGTATGTATGTATGTATGTATGTATGTATGTATGTATGTATGTATGTATGTATGTATGTATGTATGTATGTATGTATGTATGTATGTATGTATGTATGTATGTATGTATGTATGTATGTATGTATGTATGTATGTATGTATGTATGTATGTATGTATGTATGTATGTATGTATGTATGTATGTATGTATGTATGTATGTATGTATGTAAGTATGTATGTATGTATGTATGTATGTATGTATGTATGTATGTATGTATGTATGTATGAATGCATGTACGTATGTACGTACGTATGTACGTACGTATGTATGTATGTATGTATGTATGTATGTATGTATGTATGTATGTATGAATGCATGTACGTATGTACGTACGTATGTACGTACGTATGTATGTATGTATGTATGTATGTATGTATGTATGTACGTACGTACGTATGTATGTATGTATGTATGTATGTATGTATGTATGTATGTATGTATGTATGTATGTATGTATGTATGTATGTATGTATGTATGTATGTATGTATGTATGTATGTATGTATGTATGTATGTATGTATGTATGTATGTATGTATGTATGTATGTATGTATGTATGTGTACATTTATGTATGTATGTATACATTGTCCACACACTGAGACGTCAGCGGAAGAGTCGTTTATCTTTTGCAATCTTCGGCGTCCCATCTTCTTGCAAGTCGGATCCGTCACATTAACCACCGTCTTACGACTCAGTTCCTCAAGCCACAACCCTCTCCACCGTCGTAGGGTTCCACTATCGCCGCAAACGTCGCTCTGCGCTGGCTTCCCGTCTGAAACGCCTCTTTCGAGTGGCACTAGAGACGGAAGATCTAAAACCTGGAGAAAACACTTCGAATGGATGCATCACGTAACGGCTGTGGTTCTTCAGCCGCCATCTGCCGGTATATATATGTATATATATATGTATATAATATATATGTATATATATATATGTATATATAATATATATATTATATATATATATAAATGACGCCAGCGCAGACAGTGCAATTGCGCAACCAGGTTTATCTGTGTAAGTAGTGGCATACTATACTGCAGAGAACAGCATAGAAATAAGTCGTCTGTATACTTGACAAAAAACATTTTAAAACAGTGCAGAGAGATCGAATGGATGGCAGGGTCAAATAATACCAGATTATAAATTATTATGGTCGAGGAAGTTAACAAGGTGTAACTGACCACTTGATAAGTCTATCATCTCGTTAGTCGTTACACACCTTTTAAACAGAAAATACTTATGCTATAATAAACGATAATTTTTTTATCTTTTAATTTCTTCATCCATGGTACTAAAGCAAGTCAATTGTCCAACCATGCTTGGATAGGTCTACCAATTGAAAGTTTCAAAATCTTATCCTTGCATTTTCACTTAGGCCTATATTCATTTGTCTAACAATTTGAAAAAGTACTTCTGAGACTATTCATTTTATATTATTATATTATTATGATTAACAATTCAACAAATAGTAATAAATTATCGCTTTAGCAATGAACTTAAAGAATAATGGAAATCTAATGAAACATATTATAATTGTCAGTCGATGGTTTCACGTGTCTCGTATGACCAAAGTTGTGCAGTTTTGATTCTAGGCTTTCTAATATGGGACAATAATTTTTACAGACAGAGTAGCGTTTTCTTTAATTTTTTTTTGAAACGCATCAGCACAGTATATGTTCAACATGGCCAGTGTCAGATGCACTATTTCGTCTTGTTGGACAGTGGAGCTATATAATTATGCGTGACTTACTCCAAGTGGGGACCCAGAAGAAATGGATAATCCCGCTATTAGGGCCACCCTGTAATAACATAAGTACAAATAGGTCTGTCTCCTAAATATACTTGCATATTCGTAATGCTACAATTTCACAATCACACTAACAGGCGTGAATTACAATAGGTTTTGCACACCGAGTTATTTTGCTTAATAAATAGAAAATTATTACTGTCAAGAAAGTTGGTCAAGCCAACCGGATCGTATTTGTCAGCGGATTAGATTTCGCAAGTAAGTCACGCGAGATTGCATCCTAGCAGCGAAGTAGGCGTGGCCAGATAGTTTCTGTTGCCCGGACAGTATCTCGCACTACACCGACCAGACCATGGTAACTACCCATACATCGATCTGATTCCGGTTTAAATTTTCACCTCCATGTTATTTCTTGAAATACGCAAACGAAGAGCTGTCCATTTTACGACAGGCCATGCACACCGCTTCCGTCATATCAACTCCACCCCAAGCGCAAGCCCATAGCTATATTTTCGTACCTTTATTAAAAAAGAATGGCTCTACATAAATCCTGGTCAGCCAAATGATGGCGCCATATAATTCTTGGCTTTTGGTATCTTCGCTAGCTTTTACGGGCTTTGAAAGTAGGGCGACTATCGCGAAATGAAAATTGGGACTGCAGCAGATGGGGATGGGAAAATACCGTTAGCATGCGGTTTCCTATGGCAACAGGAAGAGGCCAGACCCAAGCCTAGTATTGAGGGATATAATATTGTGCTAAGCTGTTCGAGGAAGTTCTCTTTACCCTCCATTCACCTACACGTCAGCCTGGTAAGGGTCAAGTGTGCTTGCAAATTTGGTTTAAAGCGCGGGGTAGATTCTGGAATGTCTTCCCCGACCAATCGACTTTAAACTCAGCCGTAGAATGGCATAGGGTGGATCGTGTTACAACCACAGAAATTCATTCACAGAACACCCTTTTATCCTGCCATTTACATTGGTTTTAAACATAAAATGCAACACACGAGTTACCTGTTTCCTCAGCAATACGACACGAGTCACACGAGTGTGAATCAGCGTTGCCACTCCTTGGTTTTTTTCACAAGATCTTGGGTTTTCCGATCCGAACTTGTGAAATGGGGGGGTTTTCGGGAAGAACTTGGGTTTTTTGCTTGGGTTTTTTTCGATGAAAAAAACGGGAAAATTTTGGACATTTTCAAGAAATTTTGGACATTTTCGGAAAATTTCGGGACATTTTCGAACGATTTGTGCCGGATGACTAAAAGAAAAAAGGTCATCAGAAATTTCGAACGGAAAATTGTGAGCATTTTCGAAAGAATTGAGATTTTCTGGCGGAAAATTCAGAAAATTCTGGACATTTTCGAAAGATTTGCTAAACTTGGTTTTTCTTGGGTTTTTTCGGCGCTCCAACTTGGGTTTTTCTATTTTTTAGAGTGGCAACGCTGCTGTGAATTACCGATCAAACAATGTGCATGCGCAGAGACATAGTTTAGGCGAGACTCATCTTAAAGGTGTCTAACGCAGTCATTGCTAAAAATAGAGCGATTAGTGTAGATCAAAATATAGTTTAGCGCCATCTTGTGTCAGCACAGCACGATGATATCTTTTGAAACTAATTTTCTTCACATCTCCATGTCAAACGAAATCACTTTAAGACGGAACTGCAGTGGAATTGGTTGAAGATTATTTTTAGCGAAAGCTGCTATAACAAAGACGATTGCGGTTCTAGCCGACCAATAAATAAAGGATGTTAAGAACTGTATATTCCGATGGCTCTTTGCCGACGATCAATTACACTGTTCAGTAGCTCTGCTCAATTAGTTTTCATTTGTTTCTGTAGATTATCTGCTTTTCGATATGTTACTGGGTGCGAAATGTCACTCTCGCGTTGTCTCATGATAATAAAAAAATTAATTATAGGTTCGTGTATTAGGATCGCCTTTATACTTTCTCCAATGCACTGGAATCGCCAACGTGCCGGTGAGGTTCAACATACTTTAACAATGATGAAATGCCAGTAGGATAGGCTCCTTATAATATACACACACCTTTATAACGTTTTAAACTTTTGCTGTGTATACTGTAATTGAAAACCGCATGCGTGTGAAACTGTATTATTTTAGATGGATCTTTTCCGCACAAAGTTGGATGGATGGATCCAGATTTGACGAGGGCTTATTATGACAACAGAGGCCGTTATTCTCGGAAAAATTTGTTTTTGCATAATACAGATTTTTCTTAACCTGTTCTTACCATTATAAAAAGGTGTCTATAATTACTAAGAAAGTGCAACAACGTTCTATGGGTGGAACAGGTCGAATGAAGACTTCATAAGGTGGTTATGAATAGATTACATATGTCAAATACAACTGCTTTGGCAGCCATTCAAGGCGCCTATCACGTCCACGTAGAATCCGAGTCAACATTTGGTAGGGTATACCGGGAAGCAACCTCGCATCCCTGCACTCCGAGCTAGAGTATATTATCATTACCGTAAACCCCATGGATGCATCCCACCTTGGCTCTACCGTATACGGTCAGCCATGCTTTGACATCATAGTGTAACAATGAATATAGAATCCAGAGGAAGCAGAGTAACTCTGATGCACTCGGTTCAGTAATTTTATGACAATGAATTGCGTTGTCTTTGATAAATGGAATGCCGCTCGGTTCCATCGCGATATTGTTTTTAAAGCAGGTGATTAATTACTGGATCGCTATGTCTCCTGGTGATGTCCAGTTTCGCCAGGAAACTTCAAAACGTTATGATGGATGACCCCCTATATGTGATCGAGCCCATACCAAGAGCTCATCCATCAGTATCGTACAGCCTGACAGACACATACAGACACATACAGACACATACAGGCAGACAGACACATACAGGCAGACAGATAAGCAAACAAACATGCAGGCATTCCCGAATGCAACAGTTACTAACCGCATCTTTTCATCCTTAACGCTCAACTATGATTATGGGCTTAACATGACCTACGTTGTTATGTACCACAATGCATGCAGTATGTTTCAATTATATAGCAGCGTTTGAACCAATTTTAGAGGTGTTTTAGACAAAAAGCAAACCAAAAACCCGAAAACAATGCGCAAATACTTTACAATTAATGATTAGGCAATAATTATTTAATTAATTACCAAATTTCACTTTTATTATAGATTTACAGAAGTCAATAATGCCATCCAAAGCAACAAACTGATCAGAATATTTTCTTTGCGCTTCAAAAAATTCAAGATTCTCTCGCAATCAAAAGATGACGTGCAATCTGCCTGCAGACAAGAGTCGATCGTTAGATTTTCAAGTTTAGAGGCAAAAACAGCTTCTGCACTAGAATCTGCAGAGAGGCAAACAGACAGGCAGGCATACAGACAGACTGCAGAGAGACAGACAGACAGGCAGACAGATAGACAGACAGGCAGACAGACAGACAGACAGACAGATAGATAGATATACAGACAGATATACAGACAGACATACAGACAGACAGACAGACAAACAGACAGACAGACAGACATGCAGGCAGACAGACACGCAAACGAAGAAACAGACATGCAGATAGACAGACAGACAAACGAACAGACCCACAGACAACTTGAGACAAGTATATTCAACACGTAAGCTCACAGACACAAATAGACAAACACACAGACGCAGACAGAGACAAATAGACACACATACAGGAACACACAGACCGACAGGTAGAGAGAGAGACAGACAGACAGATAGACAGACAGACAGACAGCCGGACTCAATTGTTTCCCCACTTGCATCGTAAATACAAAGACCAAGATCGTATGACGGTGAAAACAAAAAGACGACGTCATCGAATCACCATGGCGACGCCGCCATACTGCTTCCGGTTGAAAGGCGCATCAACAGAGGGCGGTCTATGACGTGAGAGTTTAAAGGCGCAGTCGCTGGAACCCCCCCCACCATCTGTATGGCCTGGCGATCTCTACCACGGTCCTTAAGTTTAAATCGATGTCTCAATATATAGCGCGTCATTTAGATTTGTTCAGCGCACGTTAGCACCACAAACACACACACACACGCACACACACACACACAAACACACGCACACACACACACAAACACACACAAATACACACACACACACACACACACACAAACAGACACACAGTCATGCCAGTACTGCATGACTTCGCATAATTATGATGCGTCCATAATTCACTTTTCTCTGTAAGCAACTTTGCAATGAACATTTGCTGGTAGTCTAAAAAAGGGGGGAGGTGGTTCAGTACGTCCTCGTCGTCTCTCCCGGGCAACAGGGAACAACCCTGGCTAAATCTGAACCGAGGACAGGGGAGAAACCTGATCAGTCACCCTACATTCCTAAGTGATCATGAAACTCAACCATGGCAAGCACACCAAATAGATCTGCGCATGTGTCGCAGGATAGACAAATTAAGTGGAGAGCTACCATGGGAACGCGGCTGACGCGTGCTGAAGGCATCGCCGGACGGCCATAAGTCAAGTAAGTCAAGTCAAGTAATAAAGAATATCCTTACCTACTTATTTACCCACTCACTCACTCACTCGCTTACTTACTTACTTGCTCACTTACTTACTTACAAGCAAGCAAACAGAAGGACAAACTTTCAGACTTATTGCAGCATAGATATTGCCACGTGAGTATGTGCGAGTATAGCATAATTATAATTACATTATCTGGCCATAATTTATGTGGTTTTTGTACGTGCATAAACTATACACAACATATATATGTATATATATACACATCTACACACATATATATATATGCATGTATATATATATACATATATATAGCATTACGGCTATATAATATATATATATATATATATATATATATATATATATATAGATGGCATTACGGCTTGTTGGCACGAGATTTCTTCCGAGTGCTATGTGCCCCATCTGGCGATAAATAGTCAGTTCGAATCAATCAGAAGCGACAATAAGAGAATGGACGGATGGACAGATATAAACAAACAGACAGCGAGACAGACAGCGAGTAGGACAGGCAGGGGGATGGACACAGTGACACGAAGAGACGCACACAAACAAGGATGCTGTTTTTAGTTTGACAGGAAAAGATGAATTGCGACATGACATAAAAGGTAGACAGACAAACAGACAGACAGACAGACAGACGTACGTGAAATGGCAGACAGGAAAATGTGCATAGTCTCATCAGGGAGTTAAGAACAGGACGGGGGGAACGGACGGACGGACGGACGGACGGACGGACGGATAGATGGACGGGTAGATGGACGAGTAGATGAACGGATGGGGAAGTAGATAGGTTGACAAGTGGATGTCATGCATACGGACATAGAGGCGCACAAACAGGTTGTTGAGTTCGAGAGGAATGAGAAAGAGTGAGAAAGAGTGATAGAATGTTTCAACTGCTTATCTGAAGCATTTCAGATCCATTGGTCTTTTTCGATAGTCTACTATACCAAACCTCCAACTCATCATCATCCCCATTCTTTTCCACCTCCTCTATCTCCAATTCATCCTCTTCCTCCTCTTCTTCCGTTCCCTTCTCCTGTTCCTCATACATTTCTTCCCCTGCATTTATTCCTTCCCCTCCTTTTCTTTTTATTTCTCTACTTCATCCATTTCTTCCGTCCTCTTTCTTCTACTCTTCTTCCTCTTTTTCGTTCTCCGTCTCCTCTTCCTCCTCCTTCTCTTCCTCTCCTTCCATCTCCTCCTTCAATTCCGCATCCTCCTCACCACCACCGCCACCTCATCCTTCACATCATCCTTCTCCTCACCTTCCTGGTAGCTCCATCTCTTCCACCATTGCCCCTCGATCCTCTTCCACCTCTTCCCTCTTCTCCAGCTACCTCGTCTTCCATTATCTTTTCCAGCCACACGGAACGACCACCGCAAGCAAGACACTCTTCCCAATCTCATCCCAATGGATGGATGCTTTCCACTGGAATGCGCCACTTCTGAAGTCGTGTATATACCACCGCATCCAGGCACTACACAGGTGAAATGGTGGATATATGGAATGGATAGATAGATAAATGTCACTGGCACAGCAATGCCTGGTATGTCAAGGACTTAAGGAAAAGAACGGCGAAGGTGTGGTAACGTGTGCTATAGCCTAACGCTTTTTGAGACATGCATAGTTGTACGAAAGGTCTTCTCGATTTCTATTTCTCGTCTCGCATTTTTTCCGTTTATTTTTTAATTTTTTTATACGTGATTGCATTTATCTCCATATTCTCTGCAATAATTATTGGTTTTAATTTCCGCTAATTCGGGTCACTATATATATATATATATATATATATATATATATATATATATAATTGAAGGTTTCTAATCTTAAATGCATACAAGATGCAACATAGTCCGGTTTTTTGTTTTCTTTTTTTTTCCGATTTTACTTGATTAAAAAACAATGTTTTCCCGTGTTTATTCTGTTTTTGTCGTTTTAAACATCCATAGTTGATTTAGATGACTGTACTGCCAAACGTCGTTCTGTTAAGGATCACGATTGTTTTTCATGTGATCCTTTTTCCATATAGGATACGATTCCTTTGCCTTGGGGATGATAATGTGGTACATCACTTACAGCGTTCTCTGCTCAGTGCTGCCTGTCTTTTTTGTCTCAAGTAGCACCTCATTCTCGACCATTAGATATTCTAACCAAGACAGAAATGCAGACGGGCAGAAGGACAGACAGACAGGCGGACGGACGGAAGGATATACGGATGGATGGAGAGGCAGGTAAACACGCATACACATTATTATTATTGAAGGAAACATAAGCTTACAACCGCAGGCAGAAAATGGCAGAGGACGAAACCACCATTAACCGAGGAAGGAAGAAGGCATGTCACAGACAGATAGACATACATACATACATACATGCATACATACATACATACATACATACAGACAGACAGACGGACAGACAGAGAGTCAGACAGACAGACAGAGCGAGACAAAGGCAGCCAAATGGAGAGATAGGTACAGAGACAGTTCTAATGTATACTCTGATGTTTGCAGGATGCACGCAGTCAAAAACACAAACAGCAAAGAAGCGAAACAAGTCAACCGAGATAATATATGCAACCCTACACACACACACACACACACACACACACACACACACACACACACACACACACACACACACACACACACACACACACACACACACACACACACACACACACACACACACACACACACACACACACACACACACACACACACACACACACACACACACACAACCCACACACACACACACACACACCTACAAATACACACACACACAACACACACAAATACACAAAATACACAACCCAGCATTACAGGCCAACAGAAGAAAGCAGAAAGCAGCAAATCACGAATAAAATCCGACACCAATCATTAATGATATCCATTGTTTAACGACTTCTTGTCACGCCCAAGGTCGCTAACTCGCTCCCCCTTCATACAGCCTATAATAGGGGAACTTCCCGAAAACGGCTGCTACAAAATTCATGGATCAGTATGGTATCTGCACATCTCAAATACCCAATTTCCCAAAAGCTCTTCTCCCCAACGCGCAATCCTCGCATAAAATCCTATCGCCAACGACGTGTATTGAAATTAATGTCCGCGTTAAAATTAATCCGCGTATACGAGCGGCCGCCGTTCACGATAAGCTTTTAAAGAGAGCGGGAGATGTCGCTGAAAGTCGCTACTTGTCTACGGATTTATTTCGATATGATGAGGAGCAGTTTACGTCAGTATTTTCCCGGAAAAACAGATGGTATAGGCGCTCTGAAGGCTAGACACGTCAGGTTGGAGGAAAGTGTCCAGGAAAATATTCTGGAAAATATTCAGGAAAAATGTCTGGGAAAATATCCTGGAGAAGAATCAGTATTCAGGACTGAATAATGTATATGAATTTGATAGTGGCAAGTTAGGACTAAACGATAATTTTTTACATACATGCATGCATGCATGCATGTTTGTTGTATGTATGTTTGTATGTATGCATGCATGCATGCATGCATGTATGTATGTATGTATGTATGTATGTATGTATGTATGTATGTATGTATGTATGTATGTATGTATGTATGTATGTATGTATGCATGCATGTATGTATGTATGAATGTATGTATGTATGTATGTATTTATGTATGTATGTATGTATGTATGTATGTATGTATGTATGTATGTATATGAACATTTATATGGCGCCTTTCAATAACCTCACGAAGTTGCGTTATCGATTTCTCGTCACTGCAGTTTAATAACTTTCCAGAAATCGACATTTTGTGTTTAATCGCGATATTATCAGGAATCGAGAAAAATATCAAAGTCTTAAGTCGATCATCCATCTCGAAAGCCTGACGATAATAATAACATCTCTTTATTCCCATTTTTATCACCAATACGGATAAAGCCTCTCACTTTAGCAGCGCTCTAACTCTACCCCACTGCTCAACCGCAGACGATCGTCCGCCATCTTGGCCTGGTGAACCCGAGACATAAAGAGCAGTAGACGGTCTCCCCTCGGCTTGATGCACACATTCGCCAGTATAATTATAGATGGAACCACAGTCGCTAGAAATCTCGTCTGCGGCGCGCGACGAAACTGCCGCGTCCAACTAACAAGTCGTCTGCTACGTCCGCGCCGTTATTTTCGGCGCGAAACGGTCAGCTATAAATTCAACCGGCGTTGGGCTTGCCTCGTTACTATGCGTGCGCCGCTATGCTTCTAATTTCGCGGCGGTTATGACGCGCTGGTGACGTAGACACTGCTGTATCGTCTGCTTGTGCCTCGCTTTCGTTGCAGCGTCATACGTGCCGTAAAGCGACATCCTGCGACAAGCGGATGGGCCGTAAAACATTGACAAGATGGCGGCGGTGGCGATGTTTAGTGACGCTTCTAGGAAGTTGAGAAGAGCCTTAATGGTGCGTTTTATATGCAAATACCCGGTGGACCTCATGCGGGACAATGGCGATATAATAAATATAATATATACGTGCAGATGCTCAACAGCCATTCATTTAATATGTATGCGAAAAAATGCATATATAATTATATTCATTTGCATATATATATTCATGTATATATACAGATTTCAGACGGAGACTTACATTACACACACACACACATACACAGAGAGAGAGAGAGAGAGAGAGAGAGAGAGAGAGAGAGAGAGAGAGAGAGAGAGAGAGAGAGAGAGGGAGAGAAAGAGAGAGAGAGAAAAAGGGTACAAAGACGAATGTACAGACAGACATGCAAGTAGCAGGACAGACAGACAGACAGACAGACAGACAGACACAATCCGATATGCACCATTGGTCAGACATACACACAGACACACAGGCAGAGGGACATCCTATCTGCATATTGATTGGAGAGAAAAACATCAGACCTAGAGACAGACATATATAGACAGACATACAGGCAGACAAGTAGAGAGCCAGACAGACATGTGGTAATCTGGTTTGCATTGTAGGTCAATGCATCATCGTGTTATTTTCGTTGCAAGAAAAACCGAGGAAACGTATTATTATGCGAAAGAAGTTAAGTCGTCTAGAAATATGTAACAAATAGCAGAGATTAACAGATCAAGCAACACACATACACATACATTATACGATCATAAGACACACGTACATGTAGAGACACACACATACGCACATAGACACCCACAAGCACACACACAAACTCATACACACGTGCCCACATGCACAAACATGTGATGCGTTGAAAACAAGCGATGGGAAGAGAGAGGGAGAGACAGAAAGAAAGACAGTGAGAGACACAGAAAGAGAGATAGATAGAGAGAGAGAGACAGATAGAGACAGAGAGACAGAGACAGAGAGACAGAGATAGACAAACAGGCAGAGAGAAACAGATAGAGACAGAGAGACAGAGACAGAGAGACAGAGACAGAGAGACAGAGATAGACAAACAGGCAGAGAGAAACAGATAGAGACAGAGAGACAGAGACAGAGAGACAGAGATAGACAAACAGACAGAGAGAAACAGATAGAGACAGAGACAGAGAGACAGATACAGACAAACAGAGAGAAACAGATAGAGACAGAGAGACAGAGACAGAGAGACAGATACAGACAAACAGACAGAGAGAAACAGATAGAGACAGAGAGACAGAGACAGAGAGACAGATACAGACAAACATACAGAGAGAAACAGAGACAGACAGGCAGAGAAACAGAGAGAAATACAGAGAAACAGAGAGGCAGACAGAGAGGCAGCCAGAGAGGCAGACAGAGTGGTCTACAACAGAGAGGCAGACAGAGACAGATCGTGAGAGGGTGGGGTGTGTTGGCAAGCGATGCCTGTGGCGCATGTCTTCACGTACCAGAGTGTTCCCGGAGCCGTCGTTCGTCGATGGTCACTCGGTCGTACATTATGAAAAATGCCTTTGCAGTAATTTTTCAACGCGAATATATACAATTATATATATACAATTATATATACAATTGTATATATAATTATATATTTATACACATTATATACACACCAAAATGCATATAGTGTATATAGACGAAAAGCGCATGAGAAATGTTACGCAAGCGTGCTTGCATCCACTCGCATTGATTATATAAGTTTAACGCGTGTGTATGAATGAGTAGTGTGTGAATAATTGACACAGCAAAATATAAAGATTTATTAGGTCTTTAACATAATTATATACGGAACCATAATAATTGATATAATTTGGGTATAATATGTATATATTATGTAAATTATATGCGCACTATGAGCGAGGTGTTGCGGAATAACACACACACACACACCATACATATATACACTCATACACACATCCATAAACACACACACACACACACACCATACATATATACACTCATACACACATCCATAAACACACACACACACACACACACCATACATATATACACTCATACACACATCCATAAACACATACACACACACACACACACACACACATTATATATATGTAGCTTTGTGCAGATGAAGACAGATACATGGATAGATTGCAGCTGATGTCTATTTAGTTTCACTTGGCACAGGACGATGCTGCTGCTGCTGCTGCTGCTGCTGACGATGCTGCTGTTCGACAGATGGCCAACATCCATCCATTCATTTGCTTATCTGCACAAAGGCAGAAGAGCATCTTCAGTGCCCAGCATCATCACCAACACACCAGCATCAGCATCAACAGCAGCAGCAGTAGCATCAGCATCAACAGCAGCAGCAGTAGCATCAGCAGCAGTAGTATTCAGCAGTAGCAGCAGCATCAGCAGTAGCATCTGAGATGTGCCGCAGTGGAAGAGAAGCATGGACCACCACAGTCGATGTGTGTTGCATGCAAATGCAATACGTCATATTATATGGCTGTCATTTAATCACAACAAAACGCCATTAGGGCATCGTATGCACGTGTGTATGTGTGTATGTGTGTTTGTGTGTTTGTGTGTGTTTGTGTGCGTGTGTGCATAATTATGTGTTGGTGTGCGCACGCGTATGTGTGTTTGTGTGCGCCGTGTGTGTGGAAATATATTGCACATAATATATATAATTATATATAATATAATTATTTGGTGAATTGTTGTGTAAAAATGTAATCTTCTAATTGTTTTTAATTGTATTTCGACCAACAGTAAAAAAATTAAATCCAACATTATAGGCCTACAGATAATTCCAATATATCTACGTACAACGGAGAAGACAAAATCAATCCAAGAATAATTTCAAACACAACAAAGACATTTTGAGAGCCTACCACTGCTTTTGATGGTACAAAACAGCAAGAGAGGCAAAGGAACAGAGAGACAGACAGACAGACAGACAGACAGACAGTCAGATAGTCAGACAGTCAGACAGAAAGTCAGAGAGAGAGAGAGACAGACAGACAGACAGACAGACAGAGAGAGAGAGAGAGAGAGAGAGAGAAGCAGAGAGCCGGAGAATAAAGAAGTCAGTTCGAGAAGCAAAGTCAGATAGAAAGAGGCTGAAAAGCAGACAAACAAACAGATAGAAACAAACACAGAGACAGCAAGACAGCAATACAAACAGACAAACGTTCATATGCATTAACGCGCAGTCACTCTTAACACAGGTTGCCAATGGCAACCGAAGATTCCTCTTTCCATTCCAAATTTCATCAACAGTTCTTGCGGCCGAAAATTGCTCCTCATAAATCGTACGTTACCCTACATCCTGACATCAGAGACCAAGTTCCGCAGTAATGATATTTACAAAGGAAACATTTTTATTCGACGCTCTCCCATTGATCATTCGGAGTCAAAGGATCGAATATACACGATGCTTCTGAAAAACACACTGTCTAATAATCACTCGATGGAGTACATCGCGTTCAGAAAAAATGGACACCTCAACCAAAGAGTCGTACAACAACGGCAAATATTTTCAAACAATTAAAATTGATATTTTAATTATGTAGATTGACAGTGCATATAATATATATATATATGTATATATATATATATTATGCACAAATAATGCATGAATTATATAACATTATAAATTAATTTATAATGAACTGTGTCCTTTTGGTCAGATATATTTTGTCACGTGATGCGGGTAGCACTGATTTAAGCATTCTTTTTATCTCTAAATCATTCAACCACTTATTTTATTCAATTTTAAATGGATTTACCACTATAGGGCACGGCATATTGAATGACACGCTCGAGAGTCAAATTTCAGTTTTCTAACTCAACTATTCGTTTAATTTTCATCTTTTTTACTAATTGTAGCCCCAATGTTTTATGCGCATTGGATAACACACTGGCATGGAGATTAACGGACTCGAGTTCGAAACCTCGTATATGGTGGACACTGACATGCTTCGTAGGCTGTTTTAGCGCCATATGTTGCAGGCTGACTGTTCTGTTACCGGTAGTAGTTAAGATTGATCTTAATTAAGATAACTGCATAACTTCTGCTTGTACACTGTAACAGCGCTATGCGTTTGCAGACGTTTAATTACAGAAAAATTATTAATATTATTTTATCTTTATGACCTATAATTGTGTGTTTGCAAGCGGAGTAATGAAAAGCATACTCGCGTACGTACTTATTCACTCGCTTAATCATTCACCAACTCATCCATCCATCCATCATATAGTTCAATCAGTGCTTCAATTTTCCATAATTATATTCCCGTTTTTTTTAAACTGATTGAAGCGCTCCCTTTTTTGCGCACGCCGTGTATTTGCCCCGATATTGCGTGGCACAGCTTCAACGTTATAAAGTTTGGAAAACAGAATTGTTTACGAAAGGCATAGGAAATCAATCGGTGGTGGATAATGAGGTCTTCCCAAGTCGTCCGCGTGGCAGGACCTAATCTTTCACGAATAGGATGAGTTTTCCAATTCCACATCGGGTTGATGATGAATGTTGCATGGTCGGCTTAGATTTAGAGGAATAGAGACCAGTGGCGGCGCCAGGATTTCAGTTTTGGGGGGCTAAAGAGGGTAAATCGCCCAAATATTTCATTTTTACATGGGGAAAAAATGGATGGCCTTTTTAGGGGGGCTTAGGCCCCCCCTAGCGCCGCCACTGATAGAGACAAAGGTTTCGTGGTCGTCCCGTAGTTTACGTTACTAAGTTAGTTTAATATCTTCAATGCCGTTTTTGATGCTGGTAAGTAAGTAGTATACACCAATGTCCAGCTTCCATTTTAGAAACCTTTTCATCAGAAGAAATTCTGTTAACAGTAAGCATCGGTGTAATCAATCCGGCTTCCGTTTAGCCAAGAAGTTTTTCATTAATCCAACATCTATGAATCTAGCTAAGACGTTTTCATCGATCCCACTTCTATTTAGCCAAGGATGCATTCGCTCATTCGTTCATTCATCAAAAGGTTTTTATCCATTCAATCAAACGTTATTTCATTAATTCGTTCTGCGATTCATTCAATCACTCAACAATTCAGCCATTAATTCATCTATCAATTCATTCGCTCAGTGCATTGTTTGTTCCTTCAGTCAAATCCATGCACCACTGAGAACAGCGAATTTTATAACCGCATCACGCCGCACTACGACGGACTCTGACAATTTGGGATTCAACCGGAACCAAGACAGATGTGTTAATTCGGCTCACGCTCTCTGGTAGGGACCAAGAGGATGATTAGGTTCCACAAAGGAGCCCACGCTTCGCCGTATTATCGCCCTCTTCCGCGGCAACAAAGGGATCTCTTTGTTAAGCACCGACGTGGCGGCAAGATCAAAGACGGTAAACAAAAGAACCAAACCATTGCTGGGAGTTCCTAATTGGACTAATATGAACTTCCGCAAAGACAGGGCGCCGCTTGACAGGAGTCGTAAACCGGTGTATCCGAGAGGTTGGTGTTTACGGGTTGTTGAGGAGGATTTTGAAGGCTGAGTGCAGGGAAGGATTCTAAGAAAGATACTCCGTGTGGCTGCAAGGTTTACGATCAGTTGTATATACAATAGTCGAGGATTTATTTAAAATGTCACACTTTATATGGTACATAATAAATTTCACACTTCATATATACGTATATATTATACACATAATTATATTAATTTAGATTGTAAATTTTGATATAAACTTTATTTACATATTCCTCGGTAACTCATAACTGTTTCCGCCCTAGCACAAGAACCTGTCGCAACGGCTGCTATGTTGCAAACAAGAGGCAAAAGTGAGACAGACATATCAGAGAGAATAAGATACAGACAGACAGACAGACAGAGAGAGAGAGAGAGAGAGAGAGAGAGAGAGAGAGAGAGAGAGAGAGAGAGAGAGAGAAGCACCGGGACACACACACACACACAGACAGACAGACAGACAGAGGCAGACGGCTGCTGCATTTGGCAATGACTGAAGAGGATCGAGTCACGAAAAGTAAACAAAACCCACGACGACGACGATAGAGGGAGCAGCAAAACCCGAAGAAAAACAGCTGCACATCCTCTGCTGAATATCCATTTCTTTCTGTATGTCTGCAGAGTGAATATGCGTGCTTGTTTGTGTGGTTGGTCGTCTCTGTGTCTGTCTCGCTGTCTGTCTGCTTGCCTGTTTGTCTGCCTATATTTTTTTGTTTGTCTGTTTGTCTGCCTGTCTCTGTCTGCCCTACTATCTGTTACTAGCGCTTTCTCATTGGCTACTGTAACAAAACCATATAATTTTATTGCTCATCGCTATCTTCCTGCATTTGTCTCTTTCCATTTGTCTGCCTCTCTGTCTGTCTGGCTGTCTGTCTGTCTCTTTCCCTCTGTGCTCCACTGACTGGTTCTGTACATGCGTCTCTTTGTCTCAATGTTTAGAGAAAGAGGTAGAGGTACATTGCCAGTCAGCCAAACAGGCAGGCACGCATAGAAGCAGAGACAGACAGACATAGAGACAGAGAGGAAACGTACAGATAATCAGACATACAGACGTAGAGGCAAACAAACAGACGTGGATACAGACATACCTAGAGGTAGACAGACGGACAGAAATGCAAAGAGACGTGGAGAGACAGACAGACATATAAACAGACAGACATGAGCACACATAGACTATATAGACATAAACTCCTAACACTTGATAACCTCGATCCTCAGGTAAAACCTGATAAGCCCACCTAGTAATTATTACAACAACTTTAGTTAACCCCACCCCCAGATTAAGCCGAGACCCTGGTTGGAAAAGAAGGGGGTCGGACTGAAGATCCGAGGACCCTAAATAAGAGGACCACGTCACCATCTCCATTAAACCCCCTCCAGACCAGTCGCACCAGGACCCTGCAGTCCAGGGCTGATAACATTGGCTGACCTCTAAGGCGAGTTAACCGGTGGCAACGACCCCAAGTATGTCAACAACCCTAAATGATGATATTCCCCTTTTAGATACAACCATATTAACCACACACAGGTACACATGCACACACATATGCACACATACACGTACACACATACACATATACAGCAATCCACACACGAACACACGCGCGCGCACACACACACACAAGTAGGTCCATGTCAATTATATATTATGTGAATGTTTATAGAAAGGCATCTGTTCATTTTCCTCATAAACCCCTCCACCGTTGTTGTTGTTTCCCATACCTATACATAATGTATACCAGCATTATACCGCGGTACTTATACACCATGCAGTACCAGTACCCAGCTTCGAGAGGTTTTCTCTATCTTTATTATACAGGTCCTATTGTTCCAGCTTGAGGTGCTTGCAAATTGTGACTTGAAAATAGTTGCTTTGAACAGCAAATTCTCATGAAAACGTCTTGTAGAATTTTTCATAACGGAGAAAGCTGATGGTGTGAAGGTGTAATATAATACTGTAGTATTTTTGGTGTCTTTGAGTGACGGTGGTAGAATTGCTTCCGGTGTTCCACGCAACTGGTAGAGTTGCTGGTGTTATGTATGTATGCCCAGGGTGTTACCTGTTGTATTTCATCATTACCAATTTATATAGCGCCGGTGTCAGTTGCACCAAGCACAAACCGGCGGCCCAATGAAATCAATGGTGAATTATGTTATTGAGATCGAGGGCAAAGCGGAAAGTGGGAAGGGTGGGGAGGAGTAGGTGTTGATGTTGGGCGTCTGCATCAGAAACGTAGAGACGATTCATTCTATTGTTTGGCCAAAATAGGCTATTATAATATATATATATATATATGTATATAAATATACAATTCTATATATGATACCGATAATCCGATATATATATGATACGGAAATATATATAATATATCTAATAAATGTATATTGTGGGTGTCTGGTATAATCATTATATATATATATATATATATATATATATATATATATATATATATATATATGTCAATCACTTAACTGCGCAAAAATGTTTAGTCATGTTTTTCCTCGGGAAGATCCCCACTTCCCAAACCCCCACCCATCCATGGTGGAGCCAATCGACCTAGATATCGGTCCGGAAGAAGAAGAATTGGGATGCCGATGGAAGATGCTATCCGTGGGTAGGAACGATTCTCGGCTGGAAAAGATGCGGAGAAGGAGGAGGAGGAGGAGGCTTTCCGGCGCTGGAAGGATGTTTATGGATGGTATATAACGGAACAACTGATAATAATCGGATCGATTTTTTGTGTGACGTTAGTTACTGGCGTTTGAGAAATTTTTAATTGCAATTGTGTATCTTCAGTAAGATATGTACTGTCAAGGAATCGGGGGGAGCGGTGGGGGGAGGGGGGAACCGTGACCACCCAGAGCCGTTTTAAGGCACAGGCCCGCGAGGCCCGGGCCTAGGGCCCCGCGCAACAGGGGGGCCCCGCGGCGACCCAAAATGCTACATTGCATAACAAATTAGCAACATGTTATACGAACTTTAACGTGTGCTAAGCTTAAATTTATTTTACACAGTACACTTGTAATACAAAGATTGCTGTGCTCTAGCTGTGTATAGGCCTAGGTTCTTCTATCAATATTAATAAACGTAACAAAATGACACACATGCCCATAGAAGGCATGAA
Source organism: Lumbricus terrestris (assembly GCA_949752735.1). Taxonomy (NCBI): domain Eukaryota; kingdom Metazoa; phylum Annelida; class Clitellata; order Crassiclitellata; family Lumbricidae; genus Lumbricus; species Lumbricus terrestris. Next base: position 4,073,319 of record OX457042.1, on the reverse strand, counting down.
TAGAGTACCGGCACTCTATATCTGAGACTGAGAGTTTGAGACGGGAATCGGGTTACGTTCAGTGTTTAATCTAAGCATCTCCCAGTGTGGAAGGAACTTCACCCAGAAATGACTACCCAAAACATTTGACCAAATTATAAGTTTGAATTGCTGCTTACATTATTGTATAATACACGAACTCTAGTAATATACCGTGATATTATTTACTATTGTATGAT
>OX457042.1:4053101-4070601 GCA_949752735.1 Lumbricus terrestris | reverse complement strand
TGTATGTGTGTTTGTACGTATACCATTCAGAAGCATTGTTTTGATGAAGAATAATTTATTGTAAGTACACTATAATGCAAAATAGCCATTATATGCAATTTAGGAGACTTTACTCAGTAAGACCTTAGCATAATATATATATATACATATAAATTATATATATGTATATATAAATTATATATATATATAAAATATTATATATTTGTAGATTTATATTATAAATCAAAGTTGACATGTCTTCATTAGGGACTGTATAGCAAATGTTGTTGTGTGTCTATGTTCGTGTGTGTGCATGTGTGCATGTGTGCATGTATGTTTGAATGTACATGTTGGCAACTATGCACATTCACATGTATGTCTATTTGTATGTGTGCATATGCACGCTTGTGTCTTTGCGTCTGGAATCTGTTTGGCACCAAACTCTCAACGAGAATTCAGTAGCTTCGTGCCACCATCTTCCCATTTCCCCCACACCACTCTTCAACCATTCATTTCCCCATTCCCCCACCACTCTTCCCCCCATTCATTTCCACATCCGTTCCCATCCTCTGTAACCAGAGCATACATATGCCGTCTGCCGAATCGAGTTATGTTATCCAGAACATCTTCTCGCGCATACGTAGACAGTCAAGCAGACCGACAAAGAAAGTAATGGATGGAACGAAAGGACACCCAAATGGGGAGACGTTGGGAGGTAGAAAATATAAATAACATAAATAGGAGCATAAAAGAATTGCCAGAATTCATAATTAACAACATAATGTTTGTCTAACATAATTCTTTTGTATAGACTATTATACTGACAGCAAGAAAAGAAGAATTGAAATATTATAGAGTACGATTGTTGTCAAAGACCAGAAAGTCAAAAAGACAGAAAGGAGAGAGATTTCCAGACAGACAACCACAGGTACAGACAAACAGACAGAAGTCAGAGAGTCAGAACAGACATACAGACAGACAGACAGAGAGACAGACAGCCAGACCAAGACCGTATAGCCAGGGTTGTATTTGGGGGTGTTTACCCAGACCTTGAGCAAGCCAGCAGGCAACCGAATCAACTGCCTAAGGAGTTGTGATATTTTACAGTGATTAGATAGAACACCTCTATGTAAAATATCACACAGAAATAATAATCGCAAAGTCAAATTCCTTATAGTTCTTGCATCATGTGCTAGCAAAACATTATTTCATTTTTGCATTATTTAATTAGGGCGAAGTGTTCAAACATCCAAAACATCCCATAGCTATGACCTTGATGGTTAGGATCATGATTAAAATAGAAGATATACGTAGGCATTGTCACAAATATACTAAAACAAGAGAATACGTAACTATGGTAACGATTATGGTTAAAATAGAAGATATACGTAGGCATTGTCGTAAATATACTAAAACAAGAGAATACGTAACTATGGTAGCGATTATGGTTAAAATAGAAGATATACGTAGGCATTGTCATAAAAATTATATTAAAACAAAGAAATACGTAACTATGGTAACGATTATGGTTAAAATAGAAGATATAGTAGGCATTGTCACAAATATACTAAAACAAGAGAATACGAAACTATGGTAACGATTATGGTTAAAATAGAAGATACACGTATAATAGGCATTGTCACAAAAATATTAAAACAAGAGAATACGTAGCTATGGAAACGATTGTGATTAAAACAGAAGACATGCGTTGGCATTGTCACAAATAATTATATTAATATAGAAATTGAATAAGTAACGACATGTATGGTAAACAGACCTTGTGCATTGCCGACAAGCCACCAAATGAATCGACTATACAATACATTATATGGTATACTATACAATAGTATACAGTCATGTATAGGGGGTTTGGGAAAGCGTCATGAGTTCTCAAAGCGGTGTTGGATCTAATCGGCTGTAAAATATCACATGTATAAATAAGAGTCTCAAAATGAAATCCCCTTTATAATTCTTGCATCGTGTTCTAGCAAACACATTATTTCATTTCACATTATTTCATTTCGGGGGTTGTTCAAACACCAAAACACCACCACCACCCCTAGCTACGGCTTTGAGCCAGACTTACAGTCTTGTCTCTTATACAGGCAGAGACAGAGAGAGAGAGAGAGAGGGAGAGACAACAGACCAAGTGAGACCGAGAGACTGCCAGCTATGCCGACAGAGAGGAAGAGACAAACAGGCAGGCAGACAGACTAACAGACAGAGACAGATACAAAAAGAGACAGACAGAGACAGAGAGAGACATAAAGAGACAGAGATAGACGGAGAGAGACAGAAAGAGAAAGAGACAGAGAAAGGTACGAAGACAGACAAACAGACAAACCGAAAGAGTTGCAGTCAGCGAAAGAGAAAGTGAGAGATAGCTTAAGGGAACAACTATAAAAACAATTGTTGTGAGCCCATTCCTTCTTTCTTAGAGTGGCTTAGCGCATCTCTGCTGATAACGCAGCAATGATCTCAGACGGGATGAACAGCTTTTGTTTTTACGAGAAGAAACAACGGACGTCAGAGGAAGAGGAGGGCGCCACTTGTAACAGCGGCGCAATTCCCCCGTGTGGTTACTGTCGACCGCGAATGACGTGTATTGATGACGCAATTCAGACTGACGTTCTATCTCTTTGCAGTCTGCTTGATTACCTCTCTGTCTGTCTCTGTCTGTCTCTCTGTCTCTGTCTCAATATGTGTTTGTCTGTCTGAATGTCTCTCTAGATCTTTGTCTCTTTATCCTTTCTCTGTTTTTTTCTTCACCACCTATGTCAGTGGGTTAGTTGTCCCTCTCCCTATAGCCATCTCCATCTGTCTCCGTCTCTGTCTCTCTGTTTCTCTGTCTCTGCCTCTCTATCTGTCTCTCTGTCTCTTCCTCTATATGTGTCTCTCCGTCTACAGAGCTTAAAGTGTGGCAGGACGTTCATGGACGGCGTCCATGCTCTTATTCTAAAATCCCTATGCCGTCCTGCCACTTATTTGGCCAACACACCTGAAAAGTTGAGGGCGACCAGACATTTCTTTTTTTACACTTTAAGCACTGGTCTCCGACTATGTCTCTGTCCCTGTCTCTGTCTCTGTCTCTGTCTCTGTCCCTGTCTCTGTCTATGTCCCTGTCTCGGTCTCTGTCTCTGTCCCTGTCCCTATCTCTGTCTCTGTCTATCTCTCTCTTTCTCTTTCTTTCTCCTTGGACCGTTGCTTCAGTTGATCTCATTGACGTTCAGTGCCGAGTCTGTCTGCCTGTCTGCCTGTCTGTCTGCCTGTCTGTCTGCCTGTCTGTCTGTCTGTCTGTCTGTCTGCCTCTTTCTTCACACACACGCAGACACACAAACACAAACATATTCATTATCGTTCTTTCTTTTATTAATTAATTTTATTAATAAGTCTTTCCAGTTCTTTTTTTTCGTCTGTTTCTCTCATAATTATCTCTTTCTTCATCTCTCTCTCTCTCTCTCTCTCTCTGTCTGTCTGTCTGTCTGTCTCTCTCTCTCTCTCTCTCTCTCTCTCGCTCTCTCTCTCTCTCTCACTCTCTCTCTCTCTTTCGCTCTCTCTCTCTCTCGCTCTCTCTCGCTCTCTCTCTCTCTGTCTGTCTGTCTGTCTGTCTGTCTCTCTGTCTCTGTCTCTGTCTCTGTCTCTGTCTCTGTCTCTGTCTCTGTCTCTCTCTCCTCTCTCTCTCTCTCTCTCTCTGTCTCTCTCTCTGTCTCTCTCTCTCTCCTCTCTATCGGTTCCTACATCAGTACATCTGCTACATGTATCTCTCTATACCTCCATACGTCTGTCTTTGGGTGCATAATTATTAGAAGTGGAATTCGATTACCGTGTGTTTGCGTGGACGTTAATGACATTGTTCCAACGTCTTAATGACCGACGTTACGCAGAACACGAGCGATAAAAAGAAGAGAAAATGAGATGACAAGTCAAGTCTGTTATTAGCTTAGGAAAATCGTCTAAGAAAATTGTTTTTCGAAAGCCAGATCGCGTCATCGAAGAGCTTTGAAATCTTTATAGTTATTCCAGGTCCTGAGGATGGGTGGAGAGATCAAATGGCGTGTGGATTAATGGGTGGATGGATGGATGGATGGATAGATGGACGGACGGATGGATGGATAGATGGACGGACAGATGAATGGATGGATGGACAGACGGATGGATGGTTGGATGGATGGTTGGATGGATGGACGGTGTAACTTAAGTGTGTGTGTGTGTGTGTCTCTGTTGGTGTCACTGGGCCTTATCATACATGTATCGCTCTGTGACGTTGATTGTGTTCGTCAGTATTAATTTGTTTGTGTCGGTGATCATTGTGTTCTTCTGTGTCAGTGCTTGCACGTGTGCATGACTATGTGTGTGCTTGTATGTTTTCGTGCGCGTGACACTGTGCTTTTGTCGCTGTAGCCTGTATGTTAGTGTGTCTTGTGTGTTTTTGTGTGCGTGTCACTGCGTGTGAGTGTCAGTGTGTCTGTCAGTGTGCGTGTCACTGTCTGACTGTCATTGTGTGTTTGTTTGTGTCTGTGTGTGTGTGCGGTTGTGGTTATGTGGTTATGTGTTTGTGTGTGTTTATGTGTGTTTGCGGATAAGTGTGTGCGTAAGTGTGGGCGTCAATTACGTTTGTGAATGCATCGAGTGAAGAGATCGTCTCAGAACTTCTCCTCCGACCGAAATACACGCAGAGCAGCTGACACGATTACGACCTTTCAGCCACAGAGAACGCGTGGGTGGATACAAGTGGACCCGACTTGAAGAGAGGCCACGACTGTCTCCTCCCTTCCTGTCTGTCCCTGTTCATATCCCTCTCTCTCCCTGCCCCTCTCTCTCCTTGTCTCGCTCTCTCCCTGTCTCGCTCTCTCCCTGTCCCTGTCTTCCTGTCCCTCTCTCCCCTTATCCCTATCTTCCTGTCCCTCTCTCTCCCTGTCCCTATCTTCATGTCCCTCTCTCTCCCTGTTCCTATATATCTTCCTGTTCCTATCTTCCTGTCCCTCTCTCTCCCTGTCCCTATCTTCCTGTCCCTCTCTCTCCCTGTCGCTACCTCTCCCTGTCCCTATATATCTTCCTGTCCCTATCTTCCTCTCCCTATCTTCCTGTCCCTCTCTCTCCCTTTCCCTACCTTTCTCTTTTCCTACCTCTTCCTGTCCCTCTCTCCCCCTGTCCCTACCTCTCCCTGTCACTCTCTCTCTCTCCGTCAATGTCTCTCCTGCACCCCTCTCTCTCTGTCTCTCTGTCTCTCCCGGTCCCTCTATCCCTCTCTACCTCTCTCGCGTTGAGAATTCTGCAGTCAGGACACACCCGCTAGCATCTAAAGCCGTAAATATATCCGCAAGAACGAAAGTCGTTTTAATGACGATGCGAGAAGCACAACACTCATCTCGATGCGTATATAATACGTGTAAGGAGACATTCATATGCTACGTGCACGTGAGGGCACCATGTTATTGAGGAGCATCATTCAACTGGCGTTCAGCGAAGGACTTGCACAGAGTCTCTGCGAAGTAGCCATAATTATTATTATTATTTTTTTGCCCCTATAGGTATTTAGGATCCCTCAGGGACTTTATTACTAACTACTTGTTTAAAAAACCAGTCCAGAATGATTGCTCTAATCAACGGTTTCTTGGCTGGCATTATTATTATTATTATTATTATTATTATTATTATTATTATTATAAAAAGTCCTTTGTTCAAGAGTTAACGGCCCTCATCACAGTACAACTGCGTGAAAGTGCCTCGAAATGCCACAGCGTTAAATCTTTGCGTACAAATTGAGAGGCGTTGGAAAAGGTGCTGGGTTTCGAGAGGGTTTCCAGTAACCACTGACAGACGCCGGCCAAGTTCAGTTAGAAATTCAATACCTGATATGTTTATGGGACCAAGTGTTTCAAAAGCAATTGGGACGAAATCATGTGTTGCGGGAAGGTTAGCATATTTTACATTTTTACGTGTTGCTGCTACTTCGGCCGCACCCCCTGGTGTAGTCGATGTCACGTGGATGTATGAAGTGGCGCAAGTGTGGATGCTAGTGGCATCCCAGGCAACGTATTTGCCTCGCGACCACGGAATCAGAGTTGCTCCATCAGGCCGTTTGCCGTCGGTACGGAATAGTCCAGGCGGTTCTTTTGTGCTTGGAGTGTCCGCTCTCTGAAGGGCCCTCCAAATAATATCGTTAAGCGCGAAGTGTCTGCTGGCTCGCCCCCCAGATTGTTTACAGACCAGACCGTGGTGTCCTCCTTGATCCACCAAATCTCCACACTGGCACTGGTGTGGAGCGTTGAGGTTAATTAGAAATATTTTAAAATATTTTGTTAATATTATTGATCAATATCTTTAACTCTTGAACAAAGGACTTTTTATAATAATAATAATAATAATAATAATAATAATAATAATAATAATAATAATAATAATAATAATAATAATAATGCCAGCCAAGAAACCGTTGATTAGAGCAATCATTCTGGACTGGTTTTTTAAACAAGTAGTATTTTAAATATTTTATTATTATTATTATTATTATTATTATTATTATTATTATTATTATTATTATTATTATTATTATTATTATTATTATTATTATTATTATTATTATTATTATTATTATTATCATCCTTATCGTGTAAAATTGAGGATCGAATAAATATTCTTCAAGTTACAAGGCTAACATTCTAATTTCTAATGAAATCGTACAAGTATTAGTTCAGCTTAGCGACACTGATATCTTGTGTAACAACAAAGATCATCAGCGACGCTTTCCTCATTATTTTATCCACGTTTGGGACTGTCACGGGCAGAATGCAACCAGTGACGGTGTTAAATCGTTCAGAAAAGGTGATCTGATTTATTTTAGTTATTGATTACGTCTTTATATAACTTAGGGTGATAACATTTTAAAGGTGTCTATGCCTCTCATGCATCTCGCTCATTTTGTGTTACCCCCACGCACACGTACGTATGTAGGTGGACTTGTTAAACCGCCTCTGCAAGATATATCTACTCTGAAGCGCTCCCGAGCACTCCGCGGATAAACTGCATCGGAGTTTCACGCCGAATCGCTGAGCAATTGCAAGTGAAGGACTTGCCCATGGTCTCTACGCGGTGACTTGAGGTGGATTCGAACCTGCAACCTTCCGGCTGCAGTGCAACGAACATGCCACTACACTACCGCGTCCCACTCGTACAACTAAGTTCTTACAAAAGTTAACTATAGTTATAGTAATCCATGCATAAACATTCTTTCACCGCAGTCGCTGTAGAGTTCCTCAAACTGACGGCACAAGGTGACAAGATGATTACCACAGTGATTGCTATTATATTCTTTTTAAACAATTATATTTGCTAGAGTAAGTTTTTTTAATGTCATGGTTCAATGTTTTTGATCTGCACAGAATTCAATCGTAATGTTACCAGACTTTAAATGAAAGATTTGTAAATTGGCATATAAATATATATATAAATATAAATAAATATATATATTCATTTAAATATAGATATTAACATTATATAAATCTATAAATATATAAATATATTAAATTGGCATATAAATATATATATAAATATAAATAAATATATATAGGCATTTAAATATAGATATTAACATTATATAAATCTATAAATATATAAATATATGAAATAGGCATATAAATTGGCGTCAAACTAATTTATTAGACATCTATAGTTTGCGTGCGTGAATTGTGTTGAGACCACCTTACCTCCCGCCGTATACGCACCCGACCGCACACAGAATCGCCTATAGATTCGATCAACCATCCCCTCCCCCCTGTGTAGTGTGTACGTAATAATTAAATGGATTGGATAGCCCAAAACAGTGTGCACCCCTCTGTGCTGGCGTGTCTATATATCCGTCTCTGTTGTGTGCGAAACAGCGAATCCTTCTTCGTGGCTCTATCGTCCAACTGACTCGGTTACCATGGATTCAATTGTGACGTCAAATGACGCCCGAATGAAAACACGTTTGCGTAAACAGAATTTACTTTGCTGCAGCAGGAGATAAACGCTTCAAAAACACGCCGCAATATAGATACATGTATTTCATATATATACATATAAATTCATCGATTTCAGTCGATATATATATATATATATATATATATATATATATATATATATGCACAGTTGCACACGAGAAATACAAAATGGATATATATATAAGTATAGGTTCGTGCAGTCTATAGAAGCTTTCGCTATGAGTCTGCAGTCTGCTATCAATGAAGTAATTTCTGTTTACAAAGCCGTGTTTTCGTTATGCCGTCATGCAATATGAATGTCGGCCTACCGTCGTCGAACACATCCGGCCTTCGCGGGTACACCGTGGCTCCATAAAAACCGGACTCGTTATCTAGAACGCGCACTTCTGTAATAATGCCATGGTATAGCTATGACGCCTTTCAAGTGGCTTTTGGGAATTAGACAGCATGAGGATATAAGTCAGAGGTCTGACATTGTTTGAACGCTTGCAACTGCTAGCCGCATTTCAACAATAATGTCGATGTGTCTAAATATAGTCAAGTTGCCATCTCACGGTCGTTAGGTCAGTAAGCGGTTCTGCATCTGTCTGCCTGTCTATCTGCCTGTCTGTCTGTCTGTCTGTATGTCCGACCATCAGTCCGTGCGTCCATGTGTCTGTCCGTCCGCCCGTTTATCCGTCCATCCATCCATCTATTCACACACCCACCCATTCATCCATCCATCTATCCATCCGTCCATCCACACACCCATCCATCCATCCATCCATCCATCCATCTGCCCATCCATCCATCTGCCCATCCATCCATTTATCCATCCATTCATCTATCCAACCATCGACCTACCTATCCATCGATAGATTCATCCACCCACCCATCCATCGATCGATTCATCCATCCATCCATCCATCCAAGATCCTACCATGTATCCAACCTTCCCAATGCATCCATCAATTCCTTTCGCGTTCCGAATTTCCTGCAACATCCTAAAAATCAATCGATCAGTCTCAGTCAAATTCACGTCTCCTCGTCGGCTCTTGATGCTGCGTCACTGATTTAAGAGCTCATCCATGACGTCATGAGTTCGTGATCATACTTAATTGTCGATGAAACGCCGTCTATTTTTTTTCTGCACCACGCTGTATACTTACAGACCAACTAATCGTGATTAGTCATAATATCATAATTGATCATTCTGCGTTAATACGTTTACTAGGTGACATAAAAATGTCATTTACATTCAATCAACCATTCAAGTGTTTACATTGCACATTTCAAAGAACCTACTCAGAGGTGCTCCTCACGACTGCAGCACAGCAGTCAGATAGAACAGTTTTCAAGTGCTCATGGAATGTATCAGAATGTGATCTATAATTCGGAACTGGCGCAACTCAAGAGGGAGGCCATTATAGTATATATAATATATACACGTATGTATGCATGCATAATTGCATATACTATATTCACATGCACACACGTATTCATCCGAGTTTTGCACATACTTGTGCCAATATAGAGATGTAGGCCTAGTCAATACACAAGCACAATCACACATACACACACACACACATCCACACTCATACCCACATCCACCCTCACACACACCCACGTACCCACAACTTCACACCCACACCTACACTCACTCCCACATCCAAACAAACATATATAGGGCCTATGCATGATTTTTTTAACATTTTCAGAAGCTTCTTGGAGCTATGTATAATATTATATATATATATATATATATACTAGATAAATATTAATCATAAAACGCGATCATCAATAATATTGTTCTTTAGATTAGTTCTATATATAATTAAACTCGTCAAAAACAGACTGATGCTACGTGCGTTTTTTACTACAACTTCATAATACACACACACTGTAGTAGTAGAGTGATTGAGTCATATCTAAAAATAGACGGATTTGGAATGGCTGGGAAGAAGAGCCAAAAGCCGGCCTTTAATCTTCATTCGATGCATCACGACAATTAAAAATCGGTCGGCAACATTCATTAGAATAACATTTGCTTGCTCGAATATGACACAGTTATTGCTTCCGATGGCCTGTAGTATAGCATAGTATAATATATTTGTACAGGATATATTATATATATATAACACATATCAGTATAAATTTGTCAATTCCAGTTGAAGTGTGTGTGTGTGTGTGTGTGTGTGTGTGTGTGTGTGTGTGTGTGTGTGTGTGTGTGTGTGTATGTGTGTGTATGCGAGTATCTTGAAAATGTCATATTTGTTTTTGCAGTATGCCTGCTAAGCACACTATAATATATCATGCTTAAAGTCCGGTCTATCGCGTAGCAACGGAACATCTAATTCATCTTGACCCCTGTAGCTGACCTCAGTTGACCCTGAATCCAGTTCACAAGTGTTACGTCACGAGCCCTTCCCCTTTTACAGAAATCGTGCTTACTTCGTGGGCCAAATTGACGAGTTTAGTAAGCGCTGTAGTCATTACCCGTCCCAGCCTGTTCGAGTTTTATGCACCAGACCATTAACGAGGTCTCCATGTAAAGACCTTTGTAGAGTGTCCGTATTTTTTGGTTCCAGCGTACAGATCAAAAAATGAAAGTTGCACACCTTTTAAACGGTTAACATTATTTCTATATATTAATTCGCTCCACTATGCACGGTTAATTGGGCTGTTCATGTTTTTGCTTGTACAGTGACGTTAAACTGCAAATACCACCACCATGGTTTACTGGAAAACGCTGCCACTGGTCGCTCTCTGCCAGTGCCAGTCCCAAGCCTGGATAAAAGAGGAGGGCGTCGCCAATGGGTTTTTGTTACCACACAGACGTTAAACTGCAACTACTACTACGTGGTTAATTGGAAAACTTCGCCACTGGTTGCACTCTGCCAGTGCCAGTCCCAAGCCTGAAAAAAAGAGGAGAGCGTCGCCAATGGGTTTTTGTTACCACACAGTGACGTTAAACTGCAACTACCACCACCATGGTTAATTGGAGCTGTATTATGCACACACAAAATTTGTCGAGGGCAACGGTCTCTGTTGTCATATAAGCCATCGTCAAATCTGAATCCATCATGCATGTTTAATTGGCAAATAATATTATTTCGATAGATTTAATGTGGCGACCGAATTATGATTTCGACCATTTCCAGTTTTCATTGCATTGATCGAGAAAGATTCATCGGCACCGCTGTCCGTTTGAATGGATTCCACGCGAGGACATACATGCATGGAGAACGTTGCATGGAAGGCATTGAGGTGTGAGCAAACCCGACAAGACAGCTGCGCATTGACCTTGAACCGTTTGCATTGGGACACAGGAAGCGGCTGGAAGCCAACGAATATATTGAGACAAGTGAAGTCAGTGCAGACTTCGGGAAGCGACCAATAAGCATCTGGAGCATGGTGAGGTCTACGGATGGGAGACTGGAGCATAGACTGTGCCAACATGATGATGGTGGTGACTGAAGGAGATGGTGTTGTCGTTGTAATCTTAACCTCCAGATTTATAAAGTGCCACGCGAAAGTCAGGCGCAGGGCACAAGCTTATTAACGAGCGCTATGTCTAGTGAGATACTTATTTATTTATTTCACAAATTTATATAGCGCCTCTTCAAGGTAAGCTACTCAAAGCGCTCCCGACCCAGCCACGGCTAAATAAAACAGTTTCAGAGATAACTGTTATCCTAAAGAGCAGACCCGAATGAGACCGTATACAGTGGCAAATGAAGTAGATCATGATATTTACTACTATAATGACAATTGAAGCAGATAGTGATAGCATAGTGGTAATTGAAGTATAGATGATGCTACCACAGTACTGTTGTCATCAAACGACCCATATACATTGCCTCATATAAATAGTGGCTGTCCATTGTGTCTTCAGGTGATATAACGAGCGTTGATATAGGCGCACACGCACACACACACGCACACGCACACACGCACACGCACACACACACACGCACACGCACACACAAGCACACACACGTACACACACACACACACACACAAACACACACACAAACACACATACACACACACACGCACACACGCACACGCACACGCACACACCCACACGCACACGCACACACACACAAACACACACATACACGCATACACGCACCAACACACACACAAACACACACGCACAAACACACACACGCATAAACTCACACACACACACACACAAACACACACACACACACACGGCATAGTGATCTTAATTAGACGCAGTTATTAGTGCGTCTAATAACCTGATTGATTATATGCTTCATCATCGTTGCGACAATAATCATTATCAACAACGACGACCTATCCTTCGCAATAATCAAGCCACACACGTGCGCATGCGCACACGACTATCATTATTTCGGTTGCATAATATTAGCATAACATTAGGACAGAAATTCTGCAGTTCGAGCGTTCCGTATACCGTATTATATAGGCAACATTATTTGACATTATAAACAGACACACAGTCACACACGCATGCACGCACGCACGCACGCACTCGAACGCACTCGAACGCACTAGGTCTGATGTCAGAGCCCTCTGAATGTTGGGTTAGTAATGGGCTATATACAAAAGCTATTATTGAGCGTGGCGCCGAAAGGGGACCTGATGATGATGATGATGATGATGATGATGATGGTGATGGTGATGGTGATGGGGATGGGGATGGTGATGGTGATGGGGATGGTGATGGTGATGGTGATGGGGATGGGGATGGTGATGGGGATGGTGATGGTGATGGTGATGGGGATGGTGATGGTGATGGTGATGGTGATGGGGATGGTGATGGTGATGGGGATGGTGATGGGGATGGTGATGGTGATTATGATGATGATGATGATGATGACCACGACGATTATTTTTGTAATAAAGTCGTCGTCTTATAAAGTCATTCGAATAAGTTACAGCCAAAATCAATGCTCTCCACAGCAGCGGTTCTCAAACTTTATTTTCATTGTACCCCAAATAAAAAATCGAGCGATGGTGTGCCCCCAGCAAAATCAGATCATATGCAAAATTCCATTGCGAAGTCTTATTATTATTCAGAAGTTTAATGTCGTCCTATGACATCAATGGCCGTTGACGACAATACAGAAAATATACAATGCAATGAAAACAAATTTCTAATACCGTACCCTAAAATGCGTCTAACTGAAGATTCACAATTTCAGCAATGTTCAATCTTTAACACCTTTAAAAAAGTTCATCTTACATTCTCTATGCATATGCATTGTGACAATAGGATCTAATGCAAATCAATCAACATTGTTATATATATATATATAATATATATATATATATATCAATTGTTTCACACACTAATTTTAAACTGTTACATTAATAAGCAGTTATGTGTATGGATACACATACATGTATACCATAATTATTCAAGGTTATGTTTCCACATGTTCAAACATCAAATATGTTTCAGCATTTTAAAACAATAGCAATGTTTATTCCAATGCAACAGAATAATGAAATACCGTGTAACACTTAATGCATCAATCAAACCATATAGAATAAAAATTGTACTAAAACAGATATTCAATATCCAATATGCAATATTTATGTTTCACTGAAATCATATTTCTAAAATATGTTTTATAATACAACACACTCATCAATATTAGATAAATTGCTTTTTGTTATAAACAGGTGCTTCAGTATCCAATATAACTATGCAAAACCAAAACCAAATATTATACGTAAGGCACAAAAATCCACAACAATGTGTACAGTGATGGTGCGGCGGCATTTGCAGTTTAACGTCACTGTGTGGTAACAAAGACCATTAGCGACGCCCTCCTTCTTTATCCAGGCTTGGGACTGGCACTGGCAGAGTGCAACCAGTGGCGGAGTTAATGGTGCAAAAGAAGCAGAAGAGACGCATTGCGAAGTTCACAATTATTCATGTACATGTAACGCCAGTAGCTACCGTTTTAAGGGTGTTTACCGATATTTATGTGCTCAATCAATCAATCAATCAATCAATAAATCAATCAATCAATCGAAATTTATATAGCGCCCTTTCAAGGTACCTACTCAGAGTCGCTTCCGGCTGAGATCAAGCGAAAAAGCCCAGTCTTCAACAGTTTGTGAAATTGAGAACAGCTTGGGAGGTGTCGCATAGTCAAGGGAAGTCCATTCCAGGTTGTTGGACCAACCACTGAGAATGAACGCCTCTGCATTGTTGCAGAGCGAGTGAAAGGAACCATTAAGTCGCCATAGACAGCAGAGCGCAGTGCGCGGCGGCCTATGCAAGTGGAAAAGGGAAAACAAAGCTCACACAGATAAGAGTGTGCCCAGCCTGATAAGCATCGCCACACCAAAGATGCAATCCTAAATGAGATGCGCTCTGGGAAAGGAAGCCAGTGCAAGACCTCGCGCATATATTGGGATACACGGTCGTAATTGGTGAACCCCCAATAAGTTGTGCGGCAGCCCGGTGGACCCTCTCCAAACTCTCAATCCGAACCCGCATGAGACCAGCGAAGATGGAGGCGCAGTAGTCGAGGCGGCTCAGCACAAATGCATGGACGAGAGAAACTGCTGCTTAACTAGCTAATGTTAGCGACCATTTGCTCTTAAAATTAATGACATTCATCAGTTACACATTACTTGTAATAATAAGCTGATAATTGAAAGGAAAATTCTTTTTAACGCTTACGGCCATTGATGCCATAAAACTTGTTACAACTGTTGTGTCTATTATAGAAATCGACGTTTAGCGTTTAGTGCAGAATGAATAAATGCACTTTACGACACCCTTAAAACATTTCTTCATGGCTTTATATATATCTTAAGAATCCGATTTCTTTCCGTCTTCTTCACGGTTAACCATTAATTACTGCTATGCTGAGAGAAGAAATAAACGCACTTTATGACACCCTTAAAATATTTCTTCATGACTCTATACATAATGGAAGAATTTGAAATATTTTCGTGTTTATCACGACTATATCACTTGGCTACTGCAATGTTGAGAGGAGAAATTTAATTGTAAACAGTTATTTCTATAGTGCCGTGTTTGTCAGTTTGTATATATATATATATATATATATATATATATATATATATATATATATATATATTCTTGAATGAAAGCCCAGCAGCAGCAAACGCACAGCACTGTTGATGGGTACAATTATACACCCCCAAATAAATTTTACGACCCAGGAATTGAATGGAAGAAGTAATCGCACATCAATAAGACAGGCAGAGTTACGATTAGTCGTGTGGAGGGGATGACGAGCATAAATGACCGCCTAACCGTAACGAGAAGCATAGATGGCATTTAGAGTGGAGGAATCCGATTTCGGGAGCCCACGGTTTCTTGTGTTCAATTCCGGAAACTTTCTTCTAGAGAAAGTAACCTACTGAGTATTGTGTCTGCCCAGATTTGAAGTTCCTAGACTATGAATCTCATTTGGATAACAGTTATTTTTATGGACAGTGCAAAGAGTTTTGCACAGAGGTCCTAGATTCACAATCGTTATGGGTCAAGTCAAAGAGTTTTAGGCTCAGTGTAGCGTCAGCAAGTTTTGACTTTTAGATAACGGAAAGAAGCGAATTACAGTTGAAGATGGTGATTAACACGAAGGTTTTTTTTTATAAAATTTGTTCCTCATAAAATCATTCGAATACTTTAAAGCTGGAATGGTCTGTTACTAGACGTCGCTATAGTACAATCCGATGCCACGCATCGTTTTAGACACCTTTTAGACAATGTAGCTGATGCAATATATATTTATATCGCAAAAAATCATTACATAGGACATGAAATAATCTGAAAATATTCGAGGGGTGTGTTGACAAGCATTGTATATAAGTACCATTTTCTGTCGCCAGAAAATAGTAATGATACACGCAACATTTTTGCCCCACCTCAGAAAAATTTGACGGCTGGTGTTTCACCATCGTGTTGTTGGCAGGTTCGTGCGTACTTTTGTGGCACCACTCCTCTTGTTGTTGAGCCTTTTCTTTTAGCTGTTGATATGCCTCCCGCATCATACAGTCCAGAAGCTTCTGTCTATAGGTCTTCATCTTCCTTTACGTCCTTCATTCTTCATTCTACCATTTCTCTCATAAGTGTGTCTCCTCACAGTATATGCCCAATCCACTTTCTTTGTCTTATCGTTATTGTGGTATTATCGCTTTTTCCTTCCCCACCATCCGTTGCATCTCCTCGTTCATTATGTTCCGTCCAGCCCGTTTTTAATAATTATTATATGTACATTATGTTAAATTTCATCGTGTGTCCTTGTTTCACGTCAGTCGAAACGTATAGACTCTATAAAGTACAGTTTATAATTATTGGAAATCTGACGAAAGAACTAAAAATAGATGAGACAGAAGCGGAAAAAGGGTGTCCACTGTGTTTCAATGAGCGGCTAACGTCCACCAAAAAGTGACGGTTTTTACCCGCCCCCTTCAAAACTCTGAATTTCCTCTACTCAAATCAGGGTGAACTAGATTAAACACTACTCGGCAAGTTTGACTTTAAAACAATGGGAATGAAGCGAGTTACAGTAATCTAGACGTTGACGATGGTGATGACTACGACGATGATTTATTATGAAATTTGCTCATCATAAAGTTATTCGAATCAGTTGAAGCTGACGTCAACGGTTTCGAAATGTCGCATGCACTATCCGATGTCATGCACCTTTTTAGACACCTTTAAGATAAATCTATCCTGCACTATAATATTCGCCGCGCCAGCAAGCTTTCGGTTAAGTCCCCAAAAAACTCTTTTCGTATCGGCTCGGTCACTCATTTATGCAACTTCATTGCAACATCGAAATTAATGTCATTTCGTTCTCATTGTATATTTCTTTGTTTTTATCGTTCAAAATTCATGTCTTTCTCATGGAAGTTTACAGCAATTTTCAAAGCATTACATCCATCTATTTAACGCAGATTCGCATCATCATCATCATCATCATCATCATCATCATCATCATCATCATCATCATCATCATCATCATCATCATCATCATCATCATCATCATCATCATCATCATCATCATCATCATCGTCATCGTCGTCGTCGTCGTCGTCGTCGTCGTCGTCGTCGTCGTCGTCGTCGTCGTCGTCGTCGTCGTCGTCGTCATCATCATCATCATCATCATCTTCATCATCATAAACCGAGGGACCAGTGCCTGATGCCGTTCTCGTTATTCCACGCAAGGATTGTCTCTCCAAGGCGGCGTGTGTTAGGTCCTGTAGTGGTGCTCCACACCATTCTGATGTTATCCAGCCATTCCTTGTGTGGTCGTCCTTTCCTGTCAGATCCCTCCATTCTTCCAAGTACAACTATCTTGATCTTATTGCTGTTATCCATCCTGCATATACGCCCAAAGAGTTCCGACTTCCTGCCTACTATTTTCTGCATAAGGTTCTCTGTGTGGCCTATCCGCGTATACAATTCTGTGTTTGTTACTTTCTTCATCCAACCAATTCGCAAGATCTTTCTGTAGCACCTTCTCTCGAAAGCGAGTATTCTTGCTTCTGTCTCTTTGGTTATTGCCAAAGCT